>JAYKAV010000222.1:1661777-1821436 GCA_035582835.1 Phoebastria nigripes | reverse complement strand
GGGTAGCTTTCCAGCCACTCTTCCCCAAGCCTGTAGCGTTGCATGGCGTTGTTGTGACCCAAGTGCAGGATCCGGCACTTAGCCTTGTTGAACCTCATACAGTTGGCCTYGGCCCATTGATCCAGCCTGTCCAGATCCCTCTGTAGAGCCTTTCTACCCTCAAGCAGATCAACACTCCCACCCATCTTGGTGTCATCTGCAGACTTACTGAGGGTGCACTCAATCCCCTCATCCAGACCATTGATAAAGATATTAAACAGAACTGGCCCCARTACTGAGCCCTGGGGAACACCACTTGTGACCGGCCACCAACTGGATTTGACTCSATTCACCACAACCCTTTGGGCCCGGCCATCCAGCCAGTTTTTTACCCAGCAAAGAGTATGCCTGTCCAATCCATGAGCAGCCAGTTTCTCCAGGAGAATGATGTGGGAAGCAGTGTCAAAGACTTTACTAAAGTCTCGGTAGACAACATCCACAGCCTTCACCTCATCCACTAACTGGGTCACCTGGTCATAGAAGGAGATCAGGTTAGTCAAGCAGGACGTGCCTTTCACAAACCCATCCTGGCTGGGCCTGATCACCTGGTTGGCCTTTGCATTGTCATTTTACTTGCATTTTTGCATGTCATTTAGCACTTTTTGGCATACATGTACAGGAATTGGTGTATGTGGTGCTTGTCAATTCACACAAAAAATAGCTCACAGATGTAGTGAAGGCTCACTATTTGTTCGTTTTTAGTGATAACTTTGAACCATGATGAGACCTTGTTATTTGTGCTTTTTCCTTGTTTCTTTAATCATTACCTTATGGACTTTGCTTTCCTTCACTCAAAAGTAGCCCATTAACACAGACTCTTCAATGGTATGATTCCTTATTCAGTACCAATGTAGCTAAGTCTTTCACTTGATTTGCCAAAACCCAGACATCTTCGTTTCACTGGGGGTTCACATTCCTGCCTCAGCTGGCAATGCTGGGAATGCATTTAATAATAAAAAAAGTTAGACGCATACAGAGATCTTCCTATAAATAAGAGATATCCTTTGGCTGTCAAAATGGAAAATCATATTGTGTTTTACTGATAAATGGTGTTTACCTTTCATATTTAATGCATGGGGGATAAAAAATTAAGTTTTTTTTTAATGCTACAACTGGCAAAAGGAAAAAAAATACAAAGGAGGGGTGCTTTCTTTCAAAGAACAGACACATATGCTTCATATCACAGTAGTGACACACTGATTCACAGCAGCTACAGCTTCTGTGCCATATTTCTGGATTAAAGTAACAGAAAAAAAATGAAACGTTGGGGTTCCGAAATATTGGCCAGATCCTTTATTTATTCATTTATGTACAAAAAACTTGCTTTGCAGCAGATGCAGGAGGAGGCTGTTGGGCATTTGGATGCACCAGAATGAAACACCAGGAACAGAATTACAGAGCAGTCTTTCTTCTGTCAGAAAAAACATTGCCACTGTCTTATTGTCCAGAGCCAATCGCATCAGTTTGAGACTGGGCACTGCTTTCAAAAGACATTGCATTGATCTATACTAATTTATTAATCGCATCCCTTGAGCAGGCATTATTTAATTGTGCACACCGATGAAGTTTACTAGCAGTTGGGTCAGAAAATTCATGGAGAAATCATGATGGGGCTGGATTTGATCCTAATATTTATACTGCTTGTCAAATTCTTATTCATGAAACAAGAAACAGTGCAGAGTTTCCACTTTGTGATGCTATTCTGAGACTACATTGAACTGCCAGAAGTGTTTCAGCAAAGTTTAGGATACAGGGCAGAGAAAACCCATCTGCCAGGATTTTTAAAAAGGGGGTCTTGAGGACTCTGAAGTGACTTACAGATTTCTGAAGAGCTGACTGATCCCTGCTCTTCAGAATTTAAGGGCTTCAGACAAGAATGGTCTTTTGAACCAGCAGGCAAGATAACATGCATTTAGCTGTCTGCTATGTTAAAATCTCTTCTTCTTTGGTAAGGAGCCTTTTCTACACGGCGCCATCTCATTTCCATGCATACCCCCCCAAAAAAAATCCCCAACACTTTGAAGGTTGCCCTACAGCAAGCACCTAGCTTTTGCTCTTGATGCTAGTTGCATCGCCCACAGCAGGCAGGGCCAATGAGCCTGGTATGGGTAGAGCAGCTCAGCCTGACGTGCTATGCAGAACCTGCTTTCACTGAGAAGCTCACAGGGTGGCTCTGCGTAGGCACAGAGGTCCTGTCAGAGGTACCGCTGCATGTACATGACATCGCACATGTGCAAAACATGGGCCCAAGGCCATAGGATTGACTAGGATGGCCCTGCTACTCTTAAGGTTAGGCAATATTTTAGGASCATGCGACCAACAATTGATAGGTGACAGCTGGTAAATAAATGAGCACACTGCACTGTCAGATTCTTATTGCCATGTGTTGACATCAAAGCCAGTGGAGTTATTCTGGATTCATACTGGTAGAAATGAGATCAGCATCCTGCCTGCTGTATGTGAAGCTATTGTAAATATAGAATAGGATAACATATTAAAATGGAACATGTGCCAGCCTTTTATATAAAGTTTGATTAACTTCAAAGTGGCTTCAATAGCACAGAAACCATCTCATTTACAAAAAAAAAAGAAAAAAAAATCAGAAGCGAGCTCATTTGCCTGGATTTTGTATGTAATATACTAACATACAATAGTTGCAGTGTGGTTCTAAAGATAGGAAAAATAGCGGTCCTATATGCACTTTTTTCCCACTGCACACTGATCTTCTGTATTAGACACATTTTATTCCACAGTCTTCCAAGGATATCCCTTTTTCCCCGCCCTCTGAGTGGCTATGTGCCTGAAGTCAGGCATGTCCTTTGTTCTACAGGATGAGGAGGGAGAGGTATGGAAACGTGCTCTGTGTTACCACACACCCATGCGCACTAGCCCCACACATGTCTGGGAGCACAGGAGACCCCAGTGGCCGCACAGCCCCCTGCCCATCCCCCTTGCGTTCGTCCTGCAGCTGCAGCCAGGCTGGACAATAGCCTTTCTTCCCCCACATGATCCCTGCTGAAGCTCCACCAGTGGCAACAATAGAGTATCGGGCATGAGTATCAAGTGATGCCTGATGCATGGTATATTGTGGGCTCCCCCGCTCCCTGGATGTGCACCCGGGGCTGGGCCAGCGGGAGTTTGGAAGTCTGAGTAACACCTTCAGACAGTGCTTTCCTGGGGTTTTCTGGGACATGAGGCTGGACCCTGCCCAGCTCCCAGTCTAGTATGTATGTGTGTGGGGACGCTGCCCACCCCATGTCCTGGGAAAGCTCAGATGCAGCAGAGAATCCATCCGCAAAAACACTGCAAAGGGGCTGGGAATAAAGATTCCCAGTGAAGTTCACCCGACTTTCACAGCCACACTGAAGTCATAAACCTCTTAATTCCCCAGTCTTCAAGAAAGCCTGCCAGGATAAAGAAGATACAGTTTCCTAATGTAAGAAACAAGCACATTGTGCTATATAGAGCAAAGACACATTCACACAGAGGTCACAAGCCCTTACTTGCTCCACCTGGCTAGAAGTATAAGTTTTCGTTGGAAAATCTTTCTTTTATTTTTTTTTTTTTTGGTTGAATTATTCATTTTTGCTTCATCTACACTCAGGAATACTTTATCATTATTATCATTATTTATTTGTGTTACAACATTACCCTCTAGCCCAAATCCAGGGTGAACAGTTTGGTGCTGGGTGCTGCAGAAATCTGAAAGGAAACAACAGTGACTACCTCAGACAGATGAAAATGTCCTTCTGTGGCTCAATCCTGGCTCTTCCTATAAAAGCATGAACTATGCAGTATTCAAGGCCAACCTTTTCCCACCAATAATAGAATTAAACGATCGCCCCAAACAAATAGATGCACGAGGAAGAGGATAAAGCAGGGATAACCTGAGGGTGTGTTCACATAGATTAGCTGTGCACACAGTTCAATTCACCACCTGCCTCCTAGTTACCTGCATGCTCAAGATAGCACTGGGTTTCACAAAGGAGTGAGAATCTGCCTGATGCATTTGGCTGAAATGGCTGTTTCCTGTACAATGGTTGTTAACGGTCCTCCTTCCACCCCATCATGATGGCTGCATTTCAGCCATGCTAAAAATACACATTATGCACTTGCACTGTGGTTCTTTAAATATATATATATAAAACACATATATGCTGTGTAGAGAGACTAATATGTATGTCTACATGCATGTCCTATCTCTGCATGCATGCACAAATATACACACACACAAACACATTTCTCTATATACATCCATCTACACATTACAGTTCTGTAGGATGAACAGTCTTTTAAAGGTATATTAAAAGTGTATACCTAGACATTCATGAGAGAAAGGCAGCAATAGAAATCCAAATTCAGGTTTCAGCACATTAGTTGTTAATTATTATAATAAACATCTTGTCTGTAGGGAAAATTCCCTTTTTGCAGAATTAATGGAAAATTTACAAGTCTTAATATGTTTCATGCCATGAGTTGCTTATTCAGCTTTGTATCAGAAAGAAACAAACATATTGACTAACCCCTCTTAAAATTACACTTGCAAGTAACTGCTTAAAATAAAGCAGTGGCTAAAAATGTAACAGATTATGTCATTTTCACAAAATGAAAACAGGACTAAAAATTGCAAACAGGACGGCTCCTGTTTGCAACCTTCGGACATGGACTCAAAGTGCTCTCCCTGGAGGAGCTGAACCCACGGCTCCTTGGGCTGCTGGCTTCCAGAGGAAAGGTATTTTCCTACCCTGCAAAGCCAGCTCCCCCTCTCCCACCCACACATCTCAATCACCCCCGCCGAGCTTTTATAAAGGCTATTCTCTTCCAAGTACAGAGAAGCATCCTCTAAGCTCTGAAATATTAATGAGCAGGAAGGGTCATAGGCATATTAGGGTCTCCCAGCCCTGCAGATACTAAACTCAGTAGCCCAGGTTTGCTTCCAATTGCATGGACTGATCAGCAGTGAAAGTGAATTGACTTCAAGAGCGCATGATATCCCAGCTCTCCATTCGCACTCTCATAGCTTTAGGGGTTTTGTAAGCAAACATGATGCTTTGCTGTGAGTTTTGAAGGCAAAACATAGAGCAGAATAATTCAGGCCTCATATGTTTATTATTACATTTCAGAAACGGCCCCATCTATATTTTTGACTGCTAATTTACACTCCACAGAACCCTTGTGGCTTCACAAGGGTCCCACAAAACATAAGGCCACAAACACACTGCTTCCAGTTTTTCTCAGCTATAAGCAATGAAGGATGTCCTGCCCCTGACACTATTCTTTCCCCAGGGTATTCCTCCATGCCCCAAAAAAATCTCCTTTAAAAGCCAGGGTGGGAAAAAAATACCAAGATCTGAAAGACTACAGGGGACGCAATACCTGCACAGGCCCATGTGGATTTCGGGTGAGCGCTGGGAGCTGGTCCCCTTGCTCATCGCTTAACAACAGCAGAGGGGGAGAGTACATTGCTTGCATGTAAATAAGCAGGTGAGCTCTGTGATACAGTGCAGGGATGCCCTTCTCTACTCCAGCAGCCTCCTAGATGGCCTCTGCCTGCAGAAAAGCCTTGGGTTTGGGTTTTGTAAATGCCACCTTCCCCACCTCTGCTGCTTTTTCCTGTCTTGCTGTGTTGGATTTTTACTTTGTTCGGGCCATCTTTCATATCCTCTCAATGCTGCTTTCCTCTCTTCCCCCTTTTCTCTTTCCTAACTAGGCACTTCCAAGATGCATTTTTTTTTTAACAGCCTTAGATACTGTCTACACTGTCATTTTCAACCACTATCTATTACTTTGCATGCTTACTGTAGGGAGAATGTGAGCACAAAAACATTTGTGACAAATGAGGGTCTTTCAAAATTGACCAAACCTTTTCTCATTTTTTAATGATTATTTTAATATTCCCATTTTGCTAAATGAGCTTTTTAACTTACTTTTTGCTGTCTATGCTTTCTAATGACTTTCTAATTGCCAAAATTTGTAGAGGAAATTTTGTTTAATAAAGCTGATGTCTGCTTGCTCAACACAAGAGGACGTTTACTAATAAGAGGGCATTTAAATAATCAGCAACACAGCCCTCAGGAGCAATACAAGAAAACAGGAAACTGCAAGTCACGGTGGATCTGTAATAAAACAATACCCTCCTCCCTAGCACGCCACGTGAGAGGAGCACCTGAGCTCTACAAAATCAGCTATTCAGGGCAATGGAGGCCCTACTTGCATGAAACAAAATTGACAGATAAATAGCATCTCAGGACAAGCTGCAAAAACAAATTAATGAAAAGGGAGGATCTTAAGCCTGTTGCTGCAGCCTTTTCCAAGGTAAGGGCATTAGTACTATAGGGCTTCAGAGAACACACTGCCCAGGCAGCTCTCACACACTGCCTGGATGCAGTGACAAGAAGATGAGTTTTATTGCCTGCCCTGCCCTCTAAAGTTTTCTTAGACACTCTCCCCCTCTTATTTCAAAAGCGTTGTACTTAACTTTCGATGTTCTGGGCTCTTTTTCCATCAATGTATTTAGTGTCATCTACCAGAATCTTTGGAGACTCTCAGGTTTGCTCGCTTTCCATTGTTGGCGAGTCTTAAAACTGAAGATGAAGTACTTCCTAGAGTATCCCTCACAAAGTCCCATTAAAAGATAGCAGCAGGATTTGAATCTCAACATGCCTAAAGTTGCTTAATAACAAAATTTTCTTATTTTTCCATTTCTAATATTTTTTTGGACACTGCCACCTGCCTCAGAGCCCTTGGCCATTTGCCATCACTCTGAAAGGAGAACTGCCACAAAAGTCAATGGGAGATTAGCATAACACTCAGTGACAGATTTGGCACATTGCATCTCTAATACTGAATTTGCTTAAAGGGTCATAAGATTTAATCACTGTTCATATCAACCCCCTTTGGCCATGTAATAGTATATTCCATAACTGACACAGCATTAAAAACTTGAAATTCATTACCCACTGAACCACCCATAGTAATTTTGCTATCACTCACGCTTATGCAAGTCAACTTTGGTACTATAGATGTTGTTTCATGACAGCTCTGCAGTTCTTTAGTCATCACATCAAGTTGTCTCCAGCGTCTTGCCACTTCTGCCTACTTCAAGGTTCTATTTGCAGTACTATTTTTTAAACTTCTGCCTCTAAAACTGTATGTGAAACATACAGGCATGTATTTTTGCATGCAAGTGGGTATTCATTAATTCAAATTCATACATTCATTGTCAGATATTTCCTAGCTGGCTTTTGCACACATACAGAAATGTTAATTCTGAAAGCAGAAATAAAGGAAGGTTCAGCATATGTACACGTGAACTCAAATATCAGTTGGAATCTCTCTGGCATTTTGACCTTTACCACTCACCAGCTTAAATTCAGAGGCGGGAATGTGCAAGAATAAGAAGAGGGGGAGGCTCTGTTTTCATCCAAAATATGAGCAATAAGTGACACTATTGAAATTGGGCAACCATTTAAGCACCAAGAGAGTGAAGCTATTTCAGACTTATTTTGGATGAAAGCACGAAGTGTTACTAATCCCAACTAAAACACAGCAGACACAATTACCATTCATTTGGAGAGATAAAATTGAAAATTTACCAACATTTTTTTACAAACCAAGGACAATTAATAATTCTACACTAAACTTTTGCAACTGAGTCCAAATACTCACATCACAGTGTCTAACCTTTAATAAGCAGCAAATAACCTCTAGATTAAACATTAAATAAACTCTAAACTTGGCAAGTGAGCATCCCCAATCAAAACTGGGGCTGCTAAGGGGGATCTCCACCAGCGGCTTTCAGCTGTCATCTGTGGGCTACTCCTGGGAAAGCTGAATAAGAAAAGCAGGGACATAGACACACGCACACACACACACGTGACATTTCCCTGGGGAAATGCCCTTCCAGCACAAAGCAGCAACAAATGAAGCAGGTCTGGCTCTGCAGAGAGTGGACTGCAAGCCCAATTCCAGCTCACTACCTATTATCCCACATCATTTCACCCTTACTTTCACAAAGGTCCTTGCTACACCTTCCGTTCTGATTTGCCTCGCTGTTCAAACTGGCCATGGAAAAAAATGTGTGTGATGCCTTTCACTGTCCCTGGCAGCATGAAGATGAAAGATGTCCTTTCTAAACAAGAACACCTGCTGCTGCAATTTCAAACCATCGGGGCAAAACAGAGACTGACAAGCTTAAAACTCTTTCCCATAGTTCAAGTTCTTCTTTCTGGGTTTTGCTAGCTGAAATGCTGCTTTTCTAGCTTTGTTACTGGGCTTGCATCCAATGTTTACATTGCATTACCAATATCTGCTCTATATTGTTTCTGTCACAGTGTTTCAGATAGCATACAATTTCATTTTATAGCTCTCCTGCTTCCCTTTAACTTATGACCTTTGTTGAAAATGAACGCATTTGTCTGCAGACTGTCAGGCGAAAGGGTTGAATCACAGGGGCTTGGCATCTGTGAAATGCTTTGCAATCCACTGCAGCTGTATTGGGAAAGCAGTGATGGAAAACCATAAACTGCCTGAGATTAGAAGTTTATTCTGGAGGACCCTAACTTTCCTTTGGAAGGCCAAGCACATTTCAAACACTCACCGAAATAAAAACAAAGGCCTGTTGGGAATGGACATCTTGATGCTTCCCTAACACATTTCTTTGTTCACTTCTCAGTCTTTTAAAAGCATTTCTGTCCTTTTCTTCATATCTTTACTGCTCATGCGACTCACAGTCCTCCTCAGTGGATCCTAGGTGCTTGCATGAAGTGTTTCAGAAGCCTAATGGGGACTGGGTGAGTTCCAGAACTCAGCTGTTTGTCAGAAAGGACCTGACCACAGCGCTGGAGCRTCGCATGTTACAAAACAGAGGCAAAAAACCATTTTGCTTTTATTTCAGCAATTCATTAAACCCCAGCCACTCAGGATCTTATCTCTGCATTGTTTCCCAGCAACCTAAAGGATGCTCTCGCTTTAAGAAATGCATGCATCTTGTGTTCAGAGTGGAGCAGGGTGAGCTCTGCACCAGTGCCCCCGACAAGGGGAAGGGTTTAGCAGTCTTACCAGGAGGAGGATGGGATGGGCATGAGGCTGCTTGTGTATGTATGCTGTTGCTGCAGATATTCCCCTAACAAAAGCCTCTTCGCGCCCAGACTTGGAATTAAGGAAGTTCTACCTGAGAGCACCATTTAGGAGACTGCACAGTTTTCCAGGGTTTTAGGTGGAAGCCAACACTGGATTAAGTTATTTGTGGAGGGCAACCACAGGTTAAGCCAATCTTCTGCCTGCTGCCTCTCACCCCACTGGCAATGCTCTGGAAGTGTGTAGTGGCAAGGCCACGTGCTGTTGCCCCCATCATGGGCCACAGATGGATATCTTCGCTCCTCTGGGTGCAGCAGAACAGAAACCTCGTGGTAGCTTCCCCTAAATGGGCACAGCATTCAGAGTGGCAAAGAGCTGAAACACAAAAAATGGGCAATGAGTTCAGTGGCACACACCTTCTCTTATTTACCTGGCTACTGAGCTAGTGCTTAGGCTCTCCTGTTAATTATATGCCAAGTATTGACAACTCATACAAGTTCTAATGACCTTGGCACTGGTCAGAACAACAACAACATCTTTACTGAACCTGAAGGTTTGCAGTTGGAGGGCTTTGAGATTCTGTGATAGGTAAGTTTGGAATACGTTTCTGGGGGAAAAAAAAAAAATCAAGAACCACAGTGAAGGAGTTGACAGTGGCATTTATGTGTGGTCCATGCAACTGAGAGTTAAGTTTGCATCCTAGTAAAACATCCAGTTCATGCTTACCAGACTTTATTGGAGGTTCAGAGCAACACCAGTTCACCAAGGTTAAGGTGGGGTGGGGAGAGGGAGGAGTAGGGAGGGGGTGTCACTTGATTTCACACCCTTGGTAAGAGATATTCAAAATTTGGATGCCCATGATTATGGCTATGAAAGGAAGAGAAAAAAAAAAGAAAATTAAGAGAGAACACTGCTCAACCATTTGTTGATCACACACCATTGTTCAGGCAACTCCATCTGGTAGGAGATACCATGGAGGGTTACCATATGTAATCACTATTCCTATACTGCAGTATTTCCCATTGCGGTGCATTTATTTTTATGGCTGTAATATGGCACCCTACTGAAACAATATAATTGAACTAAAAAATGTATGGAGCCCTCAGGACTCTTCTAGCTGTTCATATGAGCAATCATTTGCCTCAGCAAGATATCTGAGGCAATGGTCTCACCTAAACACCCCCCCCCCCCCCCCCGAAAAAAAACCCACCCCAAAACATAATAGACAATTATGATATAACTTGCCTTAAAGGGACATGTATTCTTACCTCTCAGATCCTGAGATGCAGTGTCGAGGATGAAGGGAAGTCTGGTAGAGACCTAGACAAGTCACCTGGACTGGCCCATCGGCAAAGAAGGATTGAGATCTCAGTAGCAGACAGGATTTCTGAAATGTGTAAACTGCATGTTTATGTGGAAAATTCATCCTCAGAACTTGGCTGTGCTATTAGGGCCAATGCTTGTCTTCCCTTAGAAAACTGTGCAGGTTGTTTCTGGCACTGCATGAAAGAGATGAGATGCTTTTTTTTTTTTTAAAAAGGGTGTTATTTCAATGCTGTCCTCGCTCAAAATTTTTTTTTGTTTGATTACTTGTAGGCTGTGGCATATTTTGTGATCTCTTCTTGGAGTCTCAAACAGCTGGATCACCTCGTAGCAAAATTAGGCTTCATCTCCAAAGCGTATTTATTGTTCCTTGCTCTGCAGCTGAAATACCTAACCTTGTCTTCTCTCCCTTTTTTGGTCACTTCATAAATGATGTGCTTCTGGGCAGGCTTGTATTGATCTAAAAGCCATCATAAATTTTCCAGGTTCAGATTCAAGTTGCATTAACTGGAAAAGGCAGATCACTGTAAAATGCAATATTCTCAAGAATCAATAAATCTTGCCATCGGAACGGAAGAGGGTTTTCACCACCTCTTCCACCCCCTTCTTCAGAGGGAAGCAGGACATCTTGCCATGCAGGAGGAATGGTCACAAACCAAGTCCTCTCAGCACCCACCAGCATTGCTTCTTCCCATGGCAGCAGCATCCGCACTCTGACTACTGGACTCAGCACAGCTGCAGAAGCAAGAGAAGGGCTGGAGTTGGCAAGTGAATTCAGGTAGCATTGACAGAGTATTTCAGGCTTACCAGTCATCTCACTGCCTTAATAGAATTAAGGTGTGCCAGGCTTGCATCAATCACTTGCCCAATTTCCCCCCTTTATTAGGGTTGAGTGTTAAAATTTAATGATGCATGTTTTCTAATTTAATTCCCACAAAGGATTTTTTTTTTTTGCAAACATCCTTCAGACATCAAGAACAACGGAGTGCCATTTTGATTTTTGACTTCTTCCTGCATATTTTTCATGATAAAATCACTACCACGGACATCTGGTCACAACAAAATCTCATTGCAAGACACGTTGCTGCATTAGACTTGTTGCTGGCTGTTTTGCCATGGACAGCTGGGCATGGAAATTTCATCCCATGCAGCATTTATTCCAGGGCATGAATATATTTCCAACAAGTGGAGATGAAGTTTCACTACAGATACTACAGCTACTACAGTTCTGCAGCTTTTCACCGCACAGAGGATTCATGCAAAGACATTTGTCACATGGCCACTGCAGCCCAAGTATCCTGGATAACTGAGAAATGATAAAAGAACTGGTGGCCTTACAGAGAGATTGGTCAGGGTGAAATACCAATTCAAGTGTCTGAACCCTGTTTTTTTGCTTCAGGGTAGGATTTTAATCAAGACTGTCAAAGCCACTTGTCTTTTGTTCTTAACACAAGGAAAATGACAGATCTCACATTCTACCTGTGCCATCGGCAAGAAGAGTTACATATTTAACTCCCGTTCCTTTGGTCCCAGTGACTTCAGAAGTGGCTCCATGAGCATTTGCCTCTCTAACAATCAGGATAATTGCTTAGAAATCTTACTCCATTTATTCCTTTGCAAGTCCTATAATCAGCACCCACCCGTGAAGAATGATATATTTCTTTCAACAACTGAAAATGCTGAATTAAAAGCAATGTCTGATTTTACTCTTGGTTGCCTTTATCACCTGGGCTAAGGTCTGGCATAGTACAGTCCCAACAAGTGCTAACTGAGCATTAGCAGCAGCAGAGCAGCAGCACAATTAACTCATGCTAACTGATGGCCCGGTGGGACTCACTCTCCCTTCTCCCAGTCATCCTGCTGATGCCTTTACTGGAGGAAGGACCCCTGCCTCCAACAGCAGCTTTGCCACTTCAAAGACGAGTAGGTCAACCTGCCCTGGACCTCCAGCCATGACCTGCTGTCAAGGTTTTCCACCATACGTGGAAGTGGCCAGTGTGACAAGCCGATGAAAAAGAATGAACCAGACAGTCAGGTCAGTATCTCAAAGCTCGGGATGGAGACAAACAAAGCAGATGGCTTGCAGCACCCCACTGGGGCTCAGTGGGATGCCCTCTGTCTACATGGGAGTATTGCCTTCTTTAAAAAAAATCTCTGGTCTCAGCTTTACCAATCTGGGCCCATCCTGGGCTGCCTCAGTTTCATTTGACTTACTGTTAGAATATTCTGATGTGTTTTTCAAGGAATGAATGATCTCATTTCAGGTCTTTTTGCTTTAAGCTGTTTTCAGTCTTGGTTTTCTTTCTAGTCCCTATATTTTTAAGTTTAAAATCCTATTTATTCCTCTTTAAATTTCCTATTTAATTGATAATTGCTCACTAAAACCAGATGACAGATGAACCTATCAAATCTGTTTATTTCTGGGGCGGGGGTGGGGGGGTGGGAAATCAATAGGAGCTTTAGCATTAGGAAAAAAAGGATCACAGAATCATGGGGACTGGCTGGCACCTCTGGAGATCCTCTAGTCCCACCCCCTGCCCCAGCAGGGTCAGGGCAGCAGGTTGCCCTGGAGCATGTCCAGTCGGGTTTTTAATATCTCAAACAATACAGAACAATATTGTTTCATTGTTAAGAAAGTAAAAGTATCTACAGAGAGCCAGAGTTAGCTATAAAACTTCCTTGCTAATTCAGTGTGTAAACAATTTTTGGAAGTATTATCAGCTGAGACAAATGATGTCTCATTAACAATTTGGGAACTCCCTCTTTTGATAGCAGGATATTTCCAGCTACTGCATCTTTCCATCTAATCCAAAACAAATACATCTGCTTTCTTGTTTGGAACAGAACAGTTTTCCAATGCTAAAAATTAACCGTTTTTTTGGACAGGGCATTTTAACCACTTCCATGATGCAAATGTCATTGCAAGCAGAGTTTCTTATAATACTGGCTATTTCTTTAATACCAGATATATCAGAATTTCTTATAATACTTCAGGAAAGAGAGCTTTGGGACATGACATCTTTGGGTACCTGTACCTGCAGGCTGGTCCCATATGCTGTTTCCTACACTCCCATTGATGGGCTAGCTGCAACCTTTGGTTCCATATTTCCTCTGCACTCACAACCACTCACATCTCAGATTTTGGTTCAGGCTATTCTCTGCAACAAGTAAGATTTTGCTGTGGTGGGAGCTTTCATAGCAGTGACTGTGCCTCCTGTCTCTCACCAGTTTATCATTTGATGACCCTCAGGCTGCAGGCTCCTCCTCGTGACATACAACATGGCACAGCAATTACCTCAGAGGGGCCCCAACACTCACCTGCAGCTCAGGAAAGTGCTCTTCTAATGAACCCTCCTCCCCCCCGCCAGATGTACATCAGTCAAGACTGTGTATACAACCTTCTCCTGCCCTTGCCTGAAGCAAGCACTGCCTGTTTTGCATCCCATCTGACCTGCCTGTAAGGTCGCTGCAACCTTATTACCCCCTGTGAAGGGGTGTATTTGCACAGGGCAACCTGCAAAGGTACATTTAGTAAGTTGAAAAATCCTGTTATTTTTATCCCTTCTGATTTCAGCTGATGACAAAACCTTGTTAGTGATTCAAAACTCAGTTCTGCAACATGGAAACAAGTGAGCTTTCATTGAAAGCGAGCACTTGTGCTTGCAAAATGAAGCATGAAAGATGTGAAAATGCAATGGGTGAAGCATTACCTGGGGTGGAACGAAGCAGACCCTAAACCTAGGGAGATGAGAGGGTTTAAAGTCACCAATGCTCCTCCCCTACATGTTAGAAATGTGTAGATGCATTTGTCATCAGCACAGCCAGGCTAAACAAATAGCGAAAGAAAAACTAGCCCAGTCCACTAATTGCCTGGCCACTGGTGAGTTACAGAGCACTACGCTGTGCGAGAGGGACTCAGGCTGAGACCAGGGAGGAAACAAGCCGGGAAACCCAATTCCTCACAGGCACATAAAATGCTGAAGCGGCAGCTTGGTCCCATGTAACAGAGAACATGGGGTTACAGAGCAGTCAAATGGGTCATAGCAGCAAGGTCTGTCACTGCTCTTGTCTCCTGAGAAGACTGGGTACGTATCAGGAAGGTGATTTCTGAAATGGACATGCTGTTTCACACAAAAGCCTGCCTGTGCATCTTGAAAAAAATGCATGGTCTCTCCAAGCTCCTCTCCAGCCTGTGTGTAAATCTCACAAATGCATCTGTCCTCAAGTAAAATCAGCTGAGGTGAAAAACTTTTCAATAAATCACATGGCTGACTTCTTTAGCATATCCATTTACAATCTGTAAACAAACCCTGGCAGGTAGTAAACCAACAAACTTTGGTATGAAATTACTTACTTATATTCTTTGAACACCTTTACAATGACAATATAGAAGTCACAGAAACGATGTGGGTGGCATTTTCTGTTGCTATTGCAAACAAACAAGTTAATGTTAGCAGTAATGTTGAAATGACATTGTAGGGCTAGATTTCCAAAGCCAGCTTGCATTACCTTGGTTCTGATCCCACAGAAGAAAATGAGGTCAAGTCTGAGAAATACTGAGAATCGCAGCCATGAACACCATTGTTCGTACCCATAAAGTATATTCCCTTCTGAGAAGGCAATAAGCCATTCCAGTATAAAGCACCTTATGTCAGCCTATCTTTGGACCCTGCCCTATGGAGTGCTACATCAGTGAGACTACTGCAGCTCAGACCATGCACCACAGACCGCTTCGTGTTGACCAGGGTTCAAGGGTCTGTTCAAGGTCTCAGAGAAAGCCTGTGGCAGAGTCAGATATTAAAATCAGCATTTCTGATTTCTGGAGCACTGCTGCAACTACCATTTTTACCAGCTTGTCACCCTTTCTTCATTATTTGTGTGGACACCATGTTAATTTATGGTGATTCTTTATGAAGTGTGTCTGGAACAGATGGATTTGTCACAGATGCAGAAGCAAAATACTGCATCAGACTGAAGATGAGTTACTGAGATCATAATCTCATCCACAACTCAATCTCCTCAACTTAAAGGCAGTTAAGATCTACTTTGATAGCACTTTTTTTTTTTTTAATTAAAACATTATCTAAGTGCATTGTACGTTAAGAGCAGCAACAATTTTGATGATGCTTCTCTTGCCAAAAACCCCAAAGCATCCCTTTTTCCTTTTCAAAGSTTTTATCTGACTCTATATTAGAGTATTAATATATCAAAAACAGGATTGTCCTTCCAAAGGCATAGCATAATTGTACTCATTTTTAGCACCAGAACATCATTCAGCAACAATAAAACTAAGAACACAAGAACAGTTCACGGTCAGTGTGACAACTTATCTTTTAAAGTGCCATTAGCAAAGGTATGCACATGTTTTTCTCTGACTATTCCTTGAAATACACTCTTTCCTTTTGTGCTCATTTCCCATGATTATTGGTGCAATTTCACTTTATTCGCATGGTACCTGCAGAGACCAAATTTTAAATTCACAGGTTTGATATCCAAAACACCCCTCTCCGAACAGAAGTATCTCCAAAACTTTTGATCACAAGCTATATCCACCCAGAAAAGGCATGAAACCCAAAACACAACAGAGCAATGCCATGTAATTGATGCTCTAGTCAATGTACCTYCAGTCCTAGGCACTGAATTCTCACAGCAAAATGTTTGCCATAAATCCGGAGTTCAGGAAGAAGAGGGAAATTTTACTCATAAACTCAAGAACAGGAAATCAGGATTGTCTCACCACCATTCTGTAAGCAGAAGCTTACTGAAACAAATCAAAGCTGAAACAAATCAAATAAATCATGCACCGCTGAATTATTTACTCAGAACTAGCCAGGACATATTTGGAGCAGTATTGCTTTAGAGGTGAGGTTAAACTCAATGTTACTGCACCCTGCGCTGTCAGGTGAGTCATGGTTCTTTGGACACTGAGTGGTTTTGGTTTTTTTCCCCATGACGGAAGTGCTTATACCCACTTCTTGTCAGTCAGCCACTGGGGATTGTCTGGCAGCTCTTGAAGCGCTGACAACATCAAGGGGGGCACTACTAATATAGAAGGAGCAGCCGCGAGGGGAAAAAAATTTAAACTTCTGCTGAGCCCGTCTCTGATTCTCCGTTCTCTAGGAATTAGTGCTCAACAAGGTATTCATAAAAATCAGCTGAAAACTTACAGCAGGAATCAAGCACGTGATTTCACTCAGTTCTCTGCCATAAAGTGCTCATATCACAAAGCAAGAAAGTGTTGCTGTTAAACCCCTATCAAATAGAAGTAGGGCAAAGATGTTGCAAGAGAACATAGGGCTTCAAGGAAAAAAGAAAAAAGCAGCTTTTATTTTCTCTTTCCTTGAAACTACCAGCATGTATCTCTCTCCCAAGGTCTGTAACTGTGCTCTGTGCCACCCCACAGCACAGCCCAGAGGTTTTCAGGAAGCCCAAGTGTAACACTGTGCTTCTGTTAATGTTCTTTACATTATTCTGCTTGGTGATTTGTCTCCAACGACAGAGAGGCTGCAATGACTCCGAGGCAGGGATGGCATGCCCAGCAGGCAGTGGTCCCACCGAGGGTCCCGCTGGAGCCAGCCAAATGCCAGACCACAAGCCAGAAGCCAGTCCAGCTAGTTGACTAATTTTCTACTCTCCGCACTACTGCTGAGCTGTTTCTGAAGCCTCCCCCTCCTTTCTATCATGCAACAAAGGCCCTTTCAGAAGGAGGGCCATTTCCAATTCAAGGGTAGAAAATCTGGGTTTTTATTCAGTGTTTTTTTGGGGGGGCGGGGGGAAATAATTACACAACACCTCCGCCAGTCGCTCTGGTTTTGTCTGACTGCTTAGCGAGCTTTCAAAGGAAAGCGAGTAGTCACTATAGAAACTGCCACATCATACGGTTGTTTATGCTGCCTCTGAGATATGGAATATCTTTTTAATGAGACATTTGTATTTTTTTGCTGCCTTTAGGAAACACTCCACAGTAAATATCTGGGCTTTGTTGTGTGGGTTTGTGTGTTGGTTTTTCTTAAAATTATTATTATTTCTTCAGGTTTGCTTTTTCACCATTGAATGGAGGACAATATACAGGACTTTATTTGGAAATTCATTTCCACAAGTGATAAATGAACAATCATATTAGACTGAGCTTCATTTTAGCAGCAACATGAGTTCTTATCACTGTGGAAGAACTCAGATTGCAGGATAGGTATAAAAAAAAAGAGAAGACAAAAATAGCTGTATTTAAGCAGTCAATCCACAGCTCATTGAGAAGAAGGAGAGGTGAAGAGATCACATGCACAGAAGTCCAGCAGGTCCCAGTCTGATGACCGGTAATTCGAAACTAAATGTCTACAGAGAAAAAAGCCCTAGCTGTTTGCATTGACTTCATAGATAATTGAGCTGTCACATAAAAGATAAGACCTCACAAAAACCACTGATACGTGCAAAATACCTAGAGTCAGTGAAGTTCTCAGTAAATACATTAAGAAAAAACACGGTATATGTAACTTCCCAGCAATCATTCACCTTTAAACTGCGGTGACCTATTTCTATTTTATTATCTTCACCACAATAAAGCTGAGAAGATATAAATCATTCGATGGCACAAACCCATTGAACTTACCCTTTGTTCAAATGCTCACCTCTCAGTACCCAGTTTTTCTTTTATTTCTCCCCACTGAAAGGATGGAGGACTTTTGGCTGAAGTATGTGCTGCCTAGACTCCCTTTTTTCCTGCAGTGAATGCCTTTTTTCTGTCAAGTGTTTCTTGGGACATTTGCATGAATAAAAGCATTACATATTCAGAGGTGCGGGATTATTTCATGACATGCTCTGGATGTTTTCCACTCCTTCAGCACAGCCTCCAGCTCAAAACAACCTCTTCCACCAACTCCAGCCTGCTCCCTCAGCCTCATGTCCTCCTGCTCTATCGCACCGGCTCAAGCACCCTTGCTCATCCTCAGGTGGTACTCTCCCCATCCGCATTGCTACCTGTTTATCTTTCCCAGCCCCTCTCTATCTTGAAACTCTCCAGTGTGCCAGCTGCCCTTCTTGCCTCAAAGCAGGCTTTTGCCTGCTTAGCTCTGCCAGAGCTACCAAGCCTTTACTTTCAGCAAAAGTTGCAGGCTGCGCTCTGCACCCTCTATACCTGGTGCAGAAAGCAGCAGGCAGAGGGAGAAGCATGCCTGGGGCCAGGCTGGGCACTTCATGCCAACATTATGGGGCTGGAGGGCAGAGG
The DNA here is from genome assembly GCA_035582835.1 of Phoebastria nigripes. NCBI lineage: Eukaryota > Metazoa > Chordata > Aves > Procellariiformes > Diomedeidae > Phoebastria > Phoebastria nigripes. The sequence goes on along the minus strand of JAYKAV010000222.1, from coordinate 1,802,775 downwards.
GGACAAAACTATCCACCCTCCTGGCCCCAGCTACCTGGGTGGCAGCAGTGCCGGGAGCTGGGCAAGATGTCCAGGTCAGTAGGTGTAAAAGCTAAACAAACCAACCAATCCACACCACACAGCTGGCAACAGCTGGCCTAATTTGTGTCTCTGTCCTGCACAGACATGCAAGCCTAGCAAGCTTGCATTTCTATGTTCATCTCTTCCTTAGAGACACCACAGCTCTCACTGCTGCTACCAAATCCAGGAAGGGCTCTTTTTGTTTCTCCATTTTTGGTTTTGATTTTTTTTCCTTTTTTTTTTTTTTTTTTTTTTTTTTTTTTTTTTTTTTTTTTTTTAAGCATGCCTTCATAGCATACTTCGTAGTTTAACTCCTGGAAAATTACTGTTAATCAGCCACAGGGACTGGCCACGGTCTGAAGACTAGAGTGAATTATGAAGTACACAGACCCTGGATCTCTACCAAGCATTACTTCAGCAGAGTTTTTAGTCCAGTTTTGAATCAGACGCTGGATAAACCCTACCCACCAGTACAAACTTGGCCAGAAGATACCTTTGTGTACCAGCTTGGCAGACCCATATTCAGATGTCTGGCTGCTGCTAGATCTCAAAGTTACAAAGATAGATGATAAATGGAGTCATTTCTGGTGGGCCAAAGGAGTCTGTTCACAGTCCAGTGTTATTCGATATATTTTCCTCTAGATGATGACAAACATACAGCTGGAAAAGTTGGAAGATGAGGCAGAACTGGTGGAATGGTGAACAGATCAGGTCATGACTACTGTCAGATCGTATCCCAACGACAACTTCAGATTAATATGTTCATATTAATATGTTGCATTATGTCTATAGATATGCATGTAGGAGTGAAGGCTATAGGACACACAAATGCAGTCATAGTATGGAAAGCCGGGATTCAAAAAGGTTCAGAGTCAAGCAAGTTAACCCACTGACCCTGCCCTGCCAATGTGCCTAACAAAATAAGTAATAAGCACAGGACTATGACCAGAAGAAGTAGGGAGGTGTTAACCCTGTAGCTATAGGTGGCATTTGTACAGCCACTATGCAATCCCATACCTCTGCTGGGAGCCTCCGTGATGGACACGTTGCAGCACTGAAAAGAGCTCAGAGGAAAACAAGGAGAACGATGGGAGGTCCAGGAAAAGCTATTTACCAAAGAAGCACAGTCTAGTCAACTTAGCCAAGGAAAGGTTAAGAGGTCACTTGCTCCCTGTCCAGGAGTAGCTGCATGTGGAGGCGATTACTACTAGCAGAGAGCTCTTCAGCAGGCAGAGACTTAATGAGATCAAATGGCTAGAAGCAGAAGCCAGCTGAATTCATAGTAAAAAATGCTCATTTTTAAAAATCGGTAAATGTAATTAATAAACAGAGCAATTTTCTAGGCCAATGCTCTCACCTCAATGTTTTAAATCAAAACTCCCTGTCTTTCTCTGAAGATATGTCAGGACTTAAGCTCCTGAGATAGGAATAACTCAGTTAACTCCTATGGCCTAGTTACAAAACCATGACAGCAGCTGCTGCAGGTCTGACTTAAAGGTCCATGTAACCCATCTCTCTGCAAGAGAGGCCAGTGCAGGTGCCCAGGGAGGGCTATGAGAGGGGCCAGGCACAGCACAGTGCTTCCACAGGACAGGCTCCCCAGTCGCCATGGTTGGCAGTGCCAGGAACCAGCCTGAAGAGAGCTGCACATCCTTGGGGCAAGCTGCTAGCCTCTGTTGCACCACAAGAAGAGGCATGGTGATCAACCCGCTGGAAACCAACGCAGACAGTGAACAGAAATGCCGCCAGGAGAAAAACCAAACCAGCAAGCCTAGGAAAGGCATTCAAAGGCAGTGAGAGGTCTGGGAAAGAGCACCCTCCCAGCTGGGGCCTCAGGCCAAGGCCATTGCACAGCTCAGCCACTTTCCAACTCCCCTGAGGCCACCTCCCCCCCATGGTCAGCAACTGCTGCTGTGGTCCCTTGGGTCCTGTTTGCCCACTGGCAGCACTAGAATCACTCCAGACACCCAGCTGCTGCAAAGATATCAGACCATCTCCAGATGGTCCCTCATTTCTTACTCTTCCTTCATTCTTGCTCTAATGCTACCAGTCATTATCACCTATTAGCTCTGCTTCATCAGGCTTCCACCCGCTCCTTATCACTGTCCTTCTTCATCTTCCCAGTTTTCCTCCTTTTCCCCACACCTCTTAGCAATGTGCAGTGTGATGAAGGCTCCAGTATGCAAATCCTTAAGCACAACTTGTCCCTGCTGTGTGGTCACCAGGAGTAGGTGGACGCCTGTTGGACAAAGCCATGTTCCTTCAAGGAGCTGGAGTGTTTCCAACAGGAGTCTTCCCAGCAGGGACTTCTGGYAAGGTGAGAGCTTAGCACAGAGCTTTGGAAAAACCTAATGTAACAAATGCCATGAAAATACAGAAAAAGGAAAGTACAATCAATGCCTGGATAAGAAACTAGAAATTATCCAGTGCTGTAAAAAAAAATAAAAGCACAGGAAAAAAAAAAGAAGAGTTTCAAAGCAAGAGTCATGTGAGAAAAAAGGTAAGGTTTAACAAGTAAACAAAGGGGGAAACAGGGACTTACAATAAAAGCAAAAATGGGTGTTGTAGATAACAAGAAGACTGTAGCTGTTACCAGAACTACGGACCTGACCACACAACATACCTGGGAAACATTACAGCTGAGTGTCCTACTTCACTAGGGAAGCTGAATGTTTGCACTGTCCATATATATACCCATCAACTCTTCAGAGCGAGACTGCTTGCATGTAAACATGAAACACTATTGGGACTCAGTAATTAACTACAGTTATCCTTCAGCAATTAAAAGACAGGTGGCCCTGCTTCTTGTAATCTGTGAAAGCAGGATGCTCTCCATAGACAAGTGACAGGAGGCAGTTTATAGTGCAATTTCTGTTCCCCTTCACCAGTCACAGAGGCTTTTATTTGCACTGTACTCCACAGGGATTGCCTTGCCCATCCCCTTGGTGAGGCAGGTGCTGTTTACCCTGCTCACCCTCCCTCAGGATTTTTCCTAAAGGAAAATAACTCTGTAGCAGCCTCCTTGAACAAGGCCAGTAGGCAACATGTTGATGAGGATATGAGTATGTGATCCTGTGTCTGTCTCCTCTCTTATCAGTTTGAGAGATGCTTTAGCTGAATCTAGCAAGTTACAGTTTATAGGTATCCACAGCTGCTTCCAACAGGCTTCCCTAACTGCACTTTATGTCAGATCCCGAGCTGTGCCCATTGCCAAGAAGGTAGCCTGATGTGGGTTTATGAGGCTGCACCCGTGATACCTTCATTAATGTTCTTCATAGCAAACTYGCTTCACCCCAATGTAACAGCAGTTAGAGCCTTACCTCCTCTGTGCATGCTGGGTTTGAGAAAAAGTTTTGGTTCTACGGGGAATACAGGATTTCCCATTTTGGCAGATTTGTATCTTTTCCCTTTTACAATCAATCAGTGCAGAATTCTGGACTGGGTATCCTGTAAGTTCAACTTTTTGAGAAGAATATAAACCTTGTATTCTCCAGCTTACACAATTGTTGGTTTAATGTTTGGTATGTTTTATATTTGTATGTCTGAGGGGCAGTTCAGCTAGTAGCAGTTCCTGGTACTGTGCATGTGGAAAAAGGTACGTGCATTGAAAAAAACAGAGCTCTTTAAAGGGAGAATTGTTTATTTCCATTTCCCATTGAAGAAAACTACAGTCTTTTGTGCAGAAACCTATCTTACTAAGAAGTGTTCAAATAGTTCTTAATAGACTTTTAAAACATAAGTGGTTAGGAATTGAGAAATCTCCAACATGCCTGACTGAGCATCTCACACAGCCCTGCTCAGCTGGGTTACAAAGCATCTCCCTGATACTGAGGAAAAATGTGTAAAGAATAATTTCTAAACATTTCATTCAGTTATCAGCTATTATTTATTTTTGTCCTTTGAAACGGCTTTGTTCTTTGAAACAAAAAACTTTGTCTCTGGAAAACTTACACTTTTTGCTGAGGAAGGATCAAAACAAAGCAGGTAAGGAATTTCAAAAGTTATTGTATAGGAAGTGCTGTACCAGGTTAGACGAAATCTTCATCTCACCTTGTGTCTCATCACTGGCAGCTGCCAGAAGCCAGCGCTCAGGGCAGGGCAGAGCAAGTATGTTGTGAAACTGCCCCTCAGTGCTGCCCCAGCAGCAGCCAGCAGCCCAGGACTTCCTCAGCCAGGGCAGCTGGGTTTGTAATTAGCAGCTCCCAGTGGCTTTTGCTTTGAGAAGCTCAATGCCTTTTACATCACTGTGGGATTTTGGCACCTACCGAATCTGCGCCCAGGAGTTCCCCGGCTCAGCTGCAGGTCGCATGAAGATGCATGTCCCTGTGGCACAGCACATGATGGGAAGGGCATCGAGCTGTTGTTCCTCTCCCCATGTACCCGTTGCTCTCGGGTGTCTACAAGGCCCTCTCACCTCCACCCTCAGCTCATCTGCAAGGTAAAACCCTCTCATTCCTTGGGCAGAGGCTGTGCCTTGCCCTTGGTCATCCCCTGCCCATGGCTGGGCTTTTCTGACTGCTGCCATATTCCCTTTGAGACACAGAAACAGAATTGCACAGGCCATCCAGCATGTGGGCACACTAGGGATTTACACAGCACCACAAGTATATTCTTCCTATCCTCTTTCCTAGTAATTAAATTTGTTTTCTGGGCTGCTCCTGGCTTTTTATGCTTTCACAGATCTAGTACAACGTCATGATCTCATTTCCAAGTGAACAGAGCAGTAGTGTCTTCAATCCAGAAACTAAGGAAAACTGCCCCTTCCCCATGAAAAATTTCAGTTTTGACAATCCACCAGAAGTTCATAAAAAAGGGGAAGCTTTGCTGAAAAAAAATCCCAGCCAGTTCAGGGAAGAAACCTCTGTCTTCCACAGGCATCAGACTAAACTATAAGGCTCGCTGTCATCTGATCTTTCACAACGCTAGTTTCTACCCCGATCAAAGCTGCGTGAAAGGGCTGGGCTCCTCCCAGCATTGCCAAGCAAAATGGGTTCCCTGTGCAGGGGTGTAGTTCCCGTCTCTCCCATCATGCCCCTGCTAGCACTGTGCCCGTCATGGTGCTGATTAGCCCACAGCATGATTAGCCAGGTCAGACAGATCAGCATATTGTAAATTGAGTTCTAGAGGCTGTTAAACCCTGATATTTGAGTTAACCTTTAATTAAATCTTTATAAGCACAAAACATCCTCTCAACAAACTGCACCAGACCAGACATGGAAAACTAATTGGCCTAGTGAAAGTTGAGGATTAAGAAACAGTGATAAACAGAAGCAAGAACAGCAGATGCTGTTTTTATGGTAGCCTGCCCTTAGTTTACAGTCAGGAGACATCAAGAGGAATGCTGCAGTATCTCCACAAGCCAGTCACTTCTGCTGTAAAAGGTGAAAACAGTAACTACAGTTCAGCCAATAGGTCAAGAGAAAACAAATATATTTGAATGGATAAGTGAAAAGAGTAACATGGAGCATTTCTAAAAATACTACCGACATTAATAGAAAAACATGAGCTAGCAGTTTAGCAACAGACAGGGGAGTCAGCGGCTCCTGATTTCCAGCCCCAGCATCCTTTGTGGGCTTCTGCAAGCCACGCTCGGTATCGATCTGAGGCATTTATAAGACTCTGCCATTTCAGTGCTTTCCACATAAATCAACAAGTTTTAGCAAAGTCCCTCATGCACTTTCAGGAGTTTCTGGTACATCTTCATTTTGTGTAAAAATAGCAGACCACTTTGATGGACATTTTTGGAATTTTGGTTATTTCACTTTTGGTGATGAGGAGCATTATTAGTTCCTTGGCAGTTTTGTTGTTGTTGTTGTTAGAGAAATAAAAAGGAAATGAATAAATACAAAGCTGTCATTATTTGGGGACTGTGTCATGCTCAAGAGATAACACTGCTCATTACCTTGCCAAATGCATGCTTATGAAAATTTGTGCATGTTTCTAAACTACAGCAGAGATGACAAATACAGTTCAGGTTGTGACTGGTTGATTTATTTGACCTCTGCTGTAAAGGAGATGTCACAGGGCAGAGGACAAGCACTGCCCTTGTGCATCCCCCAGACTTTCCTGTAGTTTTTGCAAGGGTGGGTGGACAACAGGCCTGAACCCTCTTGGCCTGGTGGAGTTAACCCTCACCAGCTGGGCTGACATGATGGATCTCAGTTTGCCCCCGCCTTCACGCCATCTTTGACTGGAAGCTTGTAGCTGTATTTTATTCAAAAGACTCAGGCTAGATACCCAGACAAACCATATTGAGCAAAGGGCTGAACATGCGGCTCAGCAGTGGTTATCCATCACCCAGCTGCACATTCTTATCTCTTGCTCTAAGTGCAAGGTGGCTTACATGTACCACGGGGCAAGCCATTACATGTGCCTGCAACCGCTAACATCTCTCTGAGGTTTGTATTCATTTCTCAAAGCATCTATTTATAGCTGAAAAATAATCTCCATATTTTTAGAGACACATTTGCTGGACCCTTTTAGTGGCAGCGGTCGCAGCTAAAATAGCCATCCACTTAAAAAGACAGGGAGCTTTTTCCATTGCCCTCAACTGAGAGTATTTTTTGCACATATTGAAATTCCATCTTAAGAGCACACACTATGCAGAAACTGCAGGTGTCTCATTTCAATCACATCCCTGCAAAAAGAGTGTGCCAACTCCTGCTCTGAAGGTAGCTGTGGACAAGAGATGTAATCAAAAGCTGGAGAGAAAATTGTCTGATGGGTAAAGAATAATCTAGGGTAAAAATAAGGTTAAAGCTGAGGTGTCCTTATAGTCACATCTGGGATACTTCTTACTTCGCAATGGGGTATTGCAGTAAATTTTGTAGCAAAAGCCTGATGCTGTGAATCCACATGTGTTAGCTTGCGAAAGGTGATGGGACAATTTTCCTGAGAAAGGTGTGAGTTCTAAGCAGCAGTCTAGAATTTTCTAACACTTTGCATCAGAGCTAATAACAAGGCTGAAAAAGGCAAGAGAAATGGCTGCTTATATTAGCAGAGAGAAAAGATATGGGAAAGGATTTTTTTCCTTTCTTCTGGAGTTTCCTGCAGAATTGGCTAAAATTTGTGACGGTAGTTAGGTGCTTAAATGCAGGTGGAGTTGCAAAAGTCCACATGTGTTATGCATGAAAAAAATGCATAGATTTTAATCGTGATGGGTTATTGTTGCCTTCCACAGTGAGGTACTTGAAGGTTTTAAGGTTAAGTCCTAGACAAAAAGTACTGGATTTGAATTTACTCCTACTAAAAAAATGAAAGTCAATAAGTTACTTGGATCTAATTTGAAACATTTATGTTTATTAACAATTATAAAGAAAAAAATATGATAAAGAGGAAATAGACTGGAAACAATGGCAAACAAGAAGGGCAGCAAACCACCACATTGGTTTAGGAAGTAACTGAAAAGCAGCACCAAAAATAGAAACTAAGTAAGATGGGCAATTCTTAAGTGATTATAAATTACTTTAGAAGGTTACACAGCAACAATCTTAAAGGTAGGTCAGTCCCAAATACTTGTCTGAAGGGGTGCTTTTTACTTCCTATGTCTTTGCCATAGGTTTTTCTTCTCTTTCTCACCACTGCTATGCTAATAAGAGACTAGCTCCTGTCACTTTTTTCGTGTCACCGACCCTGACCCTTATTCTTGTATGCCATATATTTAATGTAATTGAATTAATCCCTTTTTACAGCRGGAGCTGAAATATTGCCCATTGGGGATTACTTACACTTTTCCTCTCTTGTTGTAAGCTTAGCTAACATGTCTTCGCGGAGGACTTTCCCGTGACAAAAAAGCCATAAAAATTATGAAAGTAAATGAACAAATGCCTGGATGGAGAGATTCACATGCAGATAACCACCATGGCTTGTCTTCATTAAGTGGTTCACGCCTGTGGCAGTTGCAAAAGCTGATTGATTGAAGTGAGAGTGATTTTTAGCAGTCAAGGTACAGGCAGGTGGATAGATTTCAGATGTAATTCTGATGTTGCTATGAAAGTATCATTGTTAGATGATTGATAGATAAATAGATAGATATAAATAGACATACAGATACTTTTTCTGTGCTCGTATTTGAGGTATTTCCATCTGTGGGTCAGTGTGATCTTGGTTCATCTCTCTCCCTGTAGATAATTTCTGCATCTTAGAAAACTTGAGCAAACATGTTTTTGCAAAGTCAAAGAGAGACAGAAAGCCTACTACATGCTTCTCCACTGTTTCACAATATCCTCTTTCCTTGGTCTCTTGGGGAAATCTTCTTCCCTAGTACACACAACAGATTCAATCCTGCTTGAGAAACTCAGGCCCATTGCCTTTGTCTCACAGCCACATGAACTCTCAGATTAAAAAAGCAAAAATAAAACCTTGAATTCTGCTGCTGAGATGTCTAGCTGCTGCATATATGTTATTGCTCTGAAGCAAAAATTGCATCTACACTGTATCTGTGATTTGTCTTTAGCTGCATTGGAAGTGGTAAAATCCAGCTCCACAACTACAAGCTGGCAGATCAGAGAGAGGGTGAGCCTTGCATGAACCACAAACCTCACCCCCAGGAAACCTCTCTGTCAGGGACATCTATTTGAATGGACGCAGTCCTCGGGAGGGACAGAAGGATCAGTTTGCTGTGCACCTCCTGCACCGAGGACTGTAGAGCAATGGGCAGGAAACATGTGTGAATTTAACTTTTAAATAAGGACGCAAAATATTTTGTGCATTTAAGGTCTGAAGAACAGTGTCATGGCTCATAGGTTCAAATATCAGAGAATCACAGAAGTGTTGGCTGGGATGGCATCCTGGAGACCTTTCCTCTAACCTCCCACTTGAGGCAGGACTTTCTCCAGCTCTCTGACAGGTTGCTGGGACTTTGCCTAGCCAAGCCTTGAAGGCTTCTAAGGATGGAGACCCCTCTGTGGGCCACCTATGCCAGTGCTGCCCCACCTCCTAGTGAGTAGGGTGCCTGGTCTGAGCTCTCAAGCTGCAACGCTGCAGCCTCATCTCACCCGCCACCCAGATGCCCTCAGCCCCACCACCTTGTAGGTCACCTCTTGCACAACTACAGGCAGCTCTTAGACCATACTTTAGACTCCTCCTTGCAGACCAAGCAAGCCCAGCTCCCTCAGCCTCTCTGTGTGCCTTAGGACCTGAAGTCTCAGAGGGTCTCTGCTAGATGCTCACCAGGTTCCTCACATCCCTCTTGAACAGGGGCCTAAACCCGCTGCACAACACACCAGGTGCAGCCTCACCCAGGGCCATGGAGAGGGAGGTCATAACTCCCCATGGTGCACTGGCCATGCTACCCAGTACATGGTGTGCCTTCATCATTTAGTGCCCACTGGAAAGCACAGTAGGAAAAATCTGAGAGAAAGGAAGATATTTAGCAGGATTAAGAGTTATTTTCATGCAAGCAGTATTTGCTGACGAGCATGTTTTCTGCTGCTGTTACCTACTTTCTTCCCAACATTCACCAGACACGGGACAAAGACAACAAACTGCCTTTACAGAAGTGATTAGGAGTGTGGGAATGTACACAGTCCTCTAAGACTTGTGAGAATCACAGATAAAACCATTCACAGCTATCTTTCTGTTGTATTTTTAAATTGTGGAGCATGCATTGACATGACTTCTAAAAAACAAAATCCTTCAGCCAGGTAGTGCTCAGGGGAGTCCCAATTATAAGGGCATGGGAATTACGATCCACAGCTGAAGCAAAAATACCACCTACAATTGTTTTTAAACATTTGGTATAGAAAAGGTATGTATATCTTTCTCTACTGATTGATCCCTAACTGGTGAATGACTTGAATTGCAAAGACTGGGAGCTTTGGCGGAGAATAGATGGAGCTTGCAAAGCACTATTTGAAACGCTTAGTCCCAGGGTCGCTGAACATGCAGGAGGTTGCTGTTCTCAAAGGCAGAGCTAGGCTACCTCATGCATGTGTTGGCTTTGGACATGCTTACAACTTTTCAAAATCTCAGCATCTCTCCAAATAATATGGTACACATGATAGGAAAATATCATGGTATTTCATTATCTTCAGCAAGAGCTCATGAAGATTCCTATGATAATTGTGCAACTCCTGTGCATTGCTGATTGACCTTTGTGGTCGCCTGGCAGAAACAGCAGCCCTGATTAATGTATGGGTGCTATTCAAATGAGATGTAATGACAGTATGTGTGTTTATGGAAGACCTGAGCACCAGCAGCAAGATATAAAACATTTGATAGTATTTTTCAGGTATGCACTTGTGCTGGGTGTTATGGACTGTGCGCACACCCCCACTGGAGAAAAGCCTCCCCAACAAAAAGCAATTCAAGACAGAAAAAATCACTTCCTTCATTCCCCATTCCAGCAGAATGTGGATGTGATGTCAGCTGCCTGGACCTGCATGCCAGATGTGAGCATGTCACAATTGCTCTGTATCCAGCCTGATATTACCTGTCAGAAATGAAAGGCTGTCAGGTAATTCTTTGAGTGACTACGTGTGCACGTGTGGTGTGTGTGTGTGCGCGCACATATGCAAGCATTCACTAGATTAGATACATGCACACATCGAGTTTATCAGTCCACCAGAAATGTTTTCAGGTCAGAAAGAAAGGTGTTTTCACTTGAAACCCTTATCTTCATGTGTTTGCAACTTTCTGAATGAAATGTAATATTCTGAACATTTCACATTCAGAGTCTTGTATCGGTGGTTTCTTTTCCCCCAGATGTGTCAGTAAGATTTCACACAGTTCAGAAAATGAGTTTGCACCATTTAAGCAGGTTCTTCAGGTGATTTTTCCTGTTGACTTCAGCTAATTTTAGATTGTAACTTCCTTTCTAAAAGATCAATGTACCTTGGTCATTGAGGATGAATTAGGGCTTATCAATGCTTCTGTAAGTCAGGGCTCCAGCCCCTTTGAGAAGGCTACAACAGATTCCCTAAAATCAGTGCTTATTAAAGAAATCCATTTGTTCCTAAGGAAAGAACACTGAAAAACATGAAAGAAAAGAAAATTGGGGCAGCGATGAGGAAGTCATGGCCAGCGCTCAGGGGCTTCCACTGTCATCTGTTACAGGAAATAGGGAAACATCTGATGGCAGCATGGGCTTGCCTCGCTGCGGGCACACCAAGAGTTGCTCGCAAAAGGTGATGAGCCCAGCAGGCTGAATCCCTGTTCTCCACTGCATGGAAGAAAGGATCATTTTCTTGAATGAAGTGCACATTTAGTACAGAATAAAATATCTTGGGGCTTTTAAAAATAGTTTTAGGCTGGGGTTTTTATGACTCAAGGGAAATACGCAAGTGCATTTCAAATTTTGTGATTCTGGTATGGTAAAAAAGAAATTGTAGTGCTTGCCACTTTCTCTAAAAGACAGTTCCAAATAGGCACTCAATATTTTTGTAAATAAAACTTCATCCTGAATTCACAATATTTTCAAGTTAGAAGATGCAACATGTTAGTGCAAAGGAAGTTGTTACTCAGTCTGTCATCAGCATCATTTATGTATCAGCTGTGGGCTCTATACCATGCTGGTTACCTCTCAGAAATCATGGCTTTACCAATCTATATGGATAATCACAGCCTTTTAGCTCCTATGACAAGCATCATGTTGTCAGGCCAGGGAGCAGCTTGCTGATGGACTCATAAAAAAGCAACAGTGCGTAGTGTCTCACACAGCCACAGCATCCAGCACCCCCCCATGCATTGCCAAACATTAATTAATAGACTGTTAAACACATACTAAATTTAAGGTAGAATTTTGATTTAAATTTTATTTTACTAGTACTCTTTTGTTGCTAGACTTTCAACTAGAAGCTTCAATTTTTGTTTTATCAAAGAAGGAACCAGCACTCCCACCTGGGGTTCCTGGAGAAAGGTATACCATGGTGCAAGGGGCACACTTAGGGTACACTGCCTCCATGAGGACAGTGAAGCCACATGGTCCCCAAAATACTTTCAGTGGATGGAAGTGCTGGGGCCTGAGACCTGGTAAGGAGTAAAGGACCAGAGCAGGAATACCTGCAGGTGCTGACTTTCAGGCAGGTTTTCTCCCAGGCAAGCATCTGCCTTGCTAGAAACAAATAGCCAACTGACACACCATAACTCCAGGCAAGAACTGAAACATTGCATCTGGGCTCTGATTTCTCTATAATGAATAAAATATTCTCTCTGGTCTACTTTAAACATATGCATAAGTATATCGGTAAAATAGAGATGATTAAGGTGGGTGTAATCTCTGTAACACAAATGAGAGATGCCCTTCTCTGTGCAAGCCAAACATCGCTGGCCAGCTGCAGTTGTGTAGGGTTTACCTCAAAGTGTGTGTGGGGGTGAGAGAGAGAGTACGTGCGAGAGCTATCAGTGGGAAAAAATCAGACATTTTGTCAAAGTCCAGGAAATCATAGCCCAATTCAATAGAATGAAGTATGCCTAACAAGCTATCAGAATACTACTTAAAAATAAAGAGCCAGATAAATAGTACCATGTTTCACAATGACAAAGATTGCATAAACCTTGTTTTCTTTTAATAATAAAGGATATTTCTGAATAACACCCTTTTAGATGCCTGCTATGCCTATACACACTCAGACCAGTGATCATGAAGCTATTTTCCCAGCAGGTGATTTTTCAGTAAGTCATTCCTGTGTGAAATCTCACTTGTAAATGAGGAAGTGGATCTATATGACCATAAATTTGATGGGAGACAAATTGCTGGTGGTGTTATTCTGGTGGTTGCTCTCTCTATGTAGCCCTGGTATGAGACAAAGCATGACACATCGCTTATAGATTCAGTGCAATAAAGTGTAAATAATTGAAAGCTTTTTGATGTTATCCTGTCTTCTTTTAGCATGTGTCTTCAATAATTAATTCATTTGTATCTTAAAAGTATCTTGCTCCATCTCTTCAGTCATTTCCACAGTTTTGCTTATTAACCTTGGGATCGCATGATCTGCTTTGTACATGCCTTTTCCCTGTTGTGTTACTGTATGTATGCTCTGGGAGTTTTCCTCTCTCGTACTTATCATTTTCCACATCACGTGTGAATCACCATGTCTACTGCCTCCAGTAACCGTTGTTAGCAATAATAGGTAACATGATTATAGCGTTCAGTATTTTAATTAGGATTAGGATTCAAGACCTGCAGTTTCTTCCTTCCTCTTACTGAGTGTGCGCTTGCTGTCCCTGCAGAATTCAGCCTGCCCCTCCGGGTGCTACAGAGCATCACAGCCCTGATGCTCAGGTGACATCTGACATGGGTAACATCCTTCATGAGACCATACTGGCCCCTGATTCATTAACCTCACTTTATATTCTATGGCCTATTAAAAAAACCTTTTTAAAAGGTTTATTAGTCTGCTTGCAAAATATTATCACTTTTTAAACTTACAGATTTTGTGGAAGAGCTTTTCCAGGCTAGAAAATTCATTTCAGGCTAAAAATGTGTCACCTACAATCTGTAGATGTAGATATTTCCTTCATTCACCATCGTAATTTGATTTACTGGGCCTGTTCCTGCTCCTATTTCAGTCACCAAAATCTGCTGCCTAACTGAATAAGGATGGGCTCAATCCCTGAAAGTTTCTTTTAAAACTTTTTTATTTTTTAGGCTATTTTTTCCATGTTTTTCATCCCCAATTGATTGATTCAGTTGTGTGTGTCTTTGAACAGAAATGTTACACTGTTTTAGTACTTCAGAAATACCCTTTCTCTGAATGGGTTTCTTTCGCTGAAGCTTTTCTAGTTCTTGAAAGACTGTTTCCAAAAAACATGAAGGAACAATACTGAAGAGGGTAAATTGTGGAGACAGTGGATAGGAGGCTCAGACTAAAAGTGACTTCCAAATAAATTCTGTTAGGAAATTGATTGCTCCTCACACTTTGTAATTAGCACTTTGCTAACCGTTGGGAAAAACAGACCCAGAGCAAGGCAACATTCAGCTTCCAAAGGCAGAAATAGAAGGCATTAATGATTTTCCTAAAATGTCTCATTTACATTTTTATTTTGTTTCATATTGTGCATTGGATATTTCTGTAACAGTTTGCCATTGTGGTCATTCTGCCATATTACATCTATCTACCTAGCTCTGTGTGTGTGTTTATATAGATTTGCGTGAGTGTGATCCAGCTTACACAGGTACTTCTACACATCTAAACCCATTTCTTAAATATGCCATATCAGATATGAAATATATGGTTTATTAAGTAAGTACATATCACACAGACTGAATATAAAAATTCTCTCAATTCTTATGAATGTATGTAATACATATGTTTCTGACACATATTTTCTCTGATTTGGCACCTTTGTCCTATAGCTGCCAACCTATAGCAGCAGACAGCAATATCTTTTTTTCGTGAACTTTGTGGGGCCAAAAGGATTGATATTTTAATATTTATCCCATAAACTGGAATGTTTAATATATAATTCACTGAAATACACACATTTTTATGGGTAGAGCAGGAAGTCTACTCACCATTATTAAATTTCTCCCAGACTGGTGCTTTATTTACTAAATCCAGAGTGAAATGCAGGATTAGTTTTCAGTAAGATCTCCCTGATTATGAATTTTAAGACTCTTTGAAATACATACTCTTGTATTGTTAGCTGCTGTGCCTATGCCAATGGGTATATGTTGTTCAGCACACACAGGTATTTCTGTACGGCTGAACAGGTTCACGAAATGTGCCAGCTCAAACACTACATGTATGATCTGCTAAGTAAGGGCATCGTTTGCCTGGTGTCATAGCCTTGTCTTTCTTCCCTTAACCTGGCAGCTTTTCTAGATCAGAGGTGGCCCCTGCTAGATGTCTGGAAATGCCTACTCTTTCTAGAATACAATTATAAATTAATATTAATATTATTAATGCCACTAAGTAAAATACTTTCTGACATACCTCAGTGCAAAAAATCAGGTATGCCAAAGCAGTAATAGTGAAGCAATGAGGGTGAAGAAAATCAGTACATGTCAACGTTGAAATAGGAGCTAAGATATAGACACTTTTGTAAGAGATAGCTTCATCTTGGATCCAAAGGAACTTGCTCACACATCATATAATCCTCTACAGAGCCAAGATGAACTGCAACAAGGGATTTGAAGTGGTCCATTTTTTTGCACTTACCGCCTAGAAATTTGTATTTGTCTTACAGACATGGTGACCCTGAATCAAAAATGGAAGCAACATCCACACCAGATGGAGTCAGATCATTTATCCCCTTTCTTTAAGCAACATGTGGTGGAGAGGAGAGAATTATTGATTCTGTTCCTTTTGTAGACAATTACATTGACTGGTAGCATAACATGAGCAAGAAAGATCGCTATCAGTCTCACCTATTGAACATCCAGAATAAAGCTGTTAATTTTGAAGAGAAGTCATCAAGAAGAGAGAGAAGGAAAGCAATTGTGCTAGCAACCCACCCCACTCCCCAGAAGACCAAGGTCCTTAGGGGCTACACAGTAGTGTTGGCTTTGAGTTTATGCCATTTTGGAAAAGACTACCAAGCTGTGCCATCATCGGTCCAAGCTTTGCTGCACTGTCGCTACACAGACTCATTTGTGGCAGCAGGTCTGCAGGCTTGGTGAGGAGGGAGAGGGATATTGGCCTCACAGGTAGAGTTTGCAGTCAGGGTGCTTTAGAGATGCTTCAGAAACAGTCTTCCTCACTGAACAGAAATGTTTCTGTGAAAAGTTTGTTACCATGTATAATCAGTGTGCTGGGACAGGGCCCCAGAAGAAGCCTCCCCGTAAGATGAGCACCATGCATGCAGCAGTTAGTTACCCAAACTCACCATCAGTTATTTCACATTACCTCCTTATGTGAAGTTTGTATAAGAATGAAACCTGCAGAGTTTATAAAAGAAATTATTAAATGTACAAATGAGATCTCTATCATCAGATGGTAGTGCTAGGAGGCTGTGCAGGGAGAAATAAGAGGTATAAGCAAAGCAACAGATGTGTTCACTAAGCAACCTAAGACATGAAGCAGAAATGCCTGTCCCAGTATTCAGACAGCACAACCAGTGGGAAAGAAAATAGGAATGAGAAATGCCATTTTGAAAGAAGGGAGCTGGTTTGGAGGCAACGCAGCACGAGCCATGTAGTGCTACCCCTGCCTGGCCCCTGCGTATGCCAGCCCCCTGGATTTCCTCAGGCAGGGAGCCACCTGTAGACGGGGTGGTGGGGAAGACCCTTCTTGGTAAGTACATCCTAATGAAGCGCTCTGTTTTCATACCTGTTTCTGTGATTGCCAGCGTAAGTTTTGACCCTTTTTGATAGAAAGCAGAATACTTAGTCTTTTCTCTCTTTCATTTGTCCCCAGGAAACTGAACACAGACTGCTCCACACTCAGAAGGTGGCAAATAAGTCAGCAAGGGGTGGACAGCTTGTGAAGTACTGTGCACACTTTGCAGGTTTAGGAGACCCAGCAACTCTACAGGGCAGCCCTCTACTAACCTGCAAGGCCCTGGTTGTGGGCTGGTAACAGCAAACACCAAGACTGTAAGGAGATCTTGAGATTCAGCAATAATACCAAACTCATCACAGTTATCTACAGAAATAAAATCTGACTTTACATTGCTAATGGTCTCTGGGCTTTAAAAGCAAAACCAAGAGTTTTGCTTGCACACACTATGGTTCAGAATGCAAATGCAAATGCAAAAAAAAACCCAACCCACAACCAACTAACCCTATACTGTTCACAGTACTTATAAAATGATGTGTTTGATAAACAGTTTCCACATGTACAATCACAAAATACAGTAGGGACTGCAGGTGTGGCAAGACAGGCCACTTGCCCTCTTAGAGTGCTCCCCAGAGGATCTGGATATGTACCTCTGAGAGCTGCAGCAAGTCCTCACCTTCCAGCTGACTTTTGATGTGACCTTGGGCAAGTAACTTAATTCCTCTGTGCCTCAGATAGCCAGCCGTAAAATTACGCTCTCATGCTAAATCCTTTACTAACCTTGTTTATTTACACTGTGAATTTATCAGAACAGATGTTGTTACTTACTATGTGTTTGTACAGCAGGTAGCAGAAAGTCTGACCTTGGCTGGAGGTCACAGGTGACCCACCATGCTGTGAGGAACAAGAAGCCACGGGGTGTATCTTATCAATAGAAAAAAATAGTGTTTATCTCTCTCCAGTCTCACGGTTCTACATTCATGAATTCAGAACAGTATACAAAACAGTTCAACAACACATTAGATATGCATGGACAGCATGTTTTTCTCTGTGAATGTCTGCATTTAGACAGTGGCTTTGACTTCTGCAGTATATGGGGATATTTATTACACTCAATTCTTCTATTTCAACAGCAGCTTCAGTTTGGCATGAATCCTCTAGTACATAACTTGTCTCAGTTCAAAGAGCTGTAATACACTAGTACTCCAGGTCCTTGTACTAAATTTAGAGATGATATTCAATACTGTAGTACCGTTGTCTTGTCAAAGGCAGAAAAAAAAATCACCATTTAAAGCAGAATATTACCATGCTCATGCCTGTTAGTTCAACTGAGCATGGAGGCAGTGAGTGGCTTCTGGCAGAGGACACCAGTGGGACAACTGGTGGCAGAGCTGTTTACAGCTCCAGAAAATCAAGTCCCAACACTGCATAGTGAGCGCTCCCATGTCGACACACACAAATGGCTTAGCTTTTGTCTTTTTAACAGAGTGGTCACAGCACTGTGCTACTTATCGCAGGTAGCAAAACCCTTTCTCAACTGCAGAGTCTGCAGAGTCCTGCAGACAGCATGTCCTGAGCCAAGTGCTGCTCCTCCCTTGCTGCTATAGATGCCTAATCTCACCAGGCTGGAGCAGGCTTTGGTCCCTAAACCTATGTTGCTCTCACACCTCTGACAGCACTACGCACAAACCTAGAAATGCATCCACTCTTGTTTCTTCTACGAATTTTAGCAATTATTTTCCCTAAAAGCATTTGCTTACTACTTGTAAATGCCATACGTGAGGAGTTCTGCCTTCAGAGCATCCCTAGGTAGATCTCAAACTCACAGCAGGCAGTGCTAGACTCACCAGGGAGGGCAAGGCCTTTAACTTGCCTCTACAGCAAAATAGCAGCACCCTGCCATGACCCAGGACTGTGCAGCAGAAGCAGGGAGAGACACAGGGGTGCTCAGGACGAGCTTTGCATTAGGTGAAATAAGGATTAATTTAGCCCTGGTACTATGGAAGCAGCAAGGAAATGCTGGAGAGGCTGGAAAGCAAAGAACTACAGGAGGCAGATAAGATCTCTCCAGTATAAAAAATAACTCTGAAAAAATATTGGAAGCAGTATAACCGGGTTCACTGGAGTTGGCAGTTGAAATTTCCATGCCGCAGGTTTTAGGGCATGCAATCTGAGACATGCAAAGCAGGTCAACTGGAGATGCTGAATGTTTTCACTGCAGTTAGTGGCTGCCAGCAGTGTTTACCATCCACTTTCCATAAGGACGACCGATCCTTCTCTCTCCCTTTGTCAGTAGAGAGTTGAGCTGTGCAGTTATGATGAAAATGCCTCTCCTTTCTGGSATAATGAAAAAAACCCCACCCAAATTCAGCATACACATCCACCCTTCCCAAGTAGGCCAGCTGTGCAGAAAAGATGCCCTTGCTGTATGGCTGTCCTTCACAATGTCCTCCCCAGAGAGGGCAGCTGCAATTCCCACTGGCCCTCATCCCGACCGGTGGGGAAAAGAAACAGTGAAATACAGCCAGGCGGGCAGGCGGCAGCAGGGCAACAATTTGACGTTTCATCCTCATGTCAGCGGCTCCGTGCCAACATTGAGTACCGCATGGCGGTGCTTCAGTCAGAAGTGACGCTGGCAGTGAATGAAACCAGGCAGAGGCGGGGGAAGACAGGATTAAAACCCTTCCTCTCTCCTTGCACGGTGCCTTGCCTCCATTGCACTGCAGTCACTGAAGCTGACAGGAGGGCACTGCTGGAGCTCCTGCTCCACTGCAGGTCTTCTCCTGTCTTGCTTCAGAGAAACCACGCCCCTCTCTGCCGAGGCAGACGGCAGCCATTGCTTGATGGGAACCAGTGGGTTTGCAGCCAGCTCTGTCCCCATGACAGTACACCTCCACCCAGACGCTCAGCCTCACCTAGCTGTTGCTTTACTGAGCTTTGAATATTGCAATACCAGGCTTCCCAGCTATCTATGTGCAATGTTTGTAAGCCATTTGCCACCAGCTGTACCTTATGGAGTATGGTGCTGTGGAGAAGAGATTTTAAAGTCACCGAGGTCTGGCCCGGATGGCAAACTTCACATTTATCAGTGGCCGCTTACAGAGCGGAGCCCCATGTCATAGAAGCATCAAAGCAGGTATTTCTTTGAAATTCAGGGGAACCAGAATAGGTGGGAAATATAGAAGATAACAAAGCAGGTCACCGTGGGTCCGATTGCTGCAAACATGAGACATCAACAGCGATCAGAAGGAAAGCCTGGGAGAGGCAGCGCAGGCAGCAGGGCTGCGGACAGCCTTGCCAGTGGCTGTGGACTGGCCCCATCCCTGCCACTTGTCCCCACAGGCAGCTGGATCCTTCGGCAGTGCCTGGAGGAGGCAGCCCGGACCCAGGCAGGCGTCCAGGGACCCCTGCCTGTTTGTAGCCAGAGGCAAAATCTCGTGAAATCAGACCGTGCATCTCAAAGGCAGTTATTCTGCTGTCCTTAGTTTTTCTTAAGACAGGAAAAGCATCGGTCTACAAGCCAAAGACTGCTGTACCATGCTGGCAGCATTTCTTGTAGATGACCTCAGCATTTGCTCATTCTGACATCACTGTCAGGAGCAATATAATTCAGGCTGGTGTCCTGTGAAATGCTCCCTGGGCAAATTTACAAGAGAAATAAGGGCATGTGCCCTTCTGGACAGCAAGCCGCTATGTACTTATCTTTCCAAACTGTCTGTGAATAATAATGAGGGGGAGTTGAAACATTCCCTTTCATCCATCGAAAGATTCACTGCTGATCATTTCCATTGCATTAAGAAATGAGGGGCCATACCCTGAGGCCTTCATATCATTTTCAATAGTCTTTTTTTGGAGCAAATTCTGGAGCAGAGGTCTTCAAATAATCTCAGAGCAATTTTCATCTTGGGCAAAATTAAAAGTTGCTTGTTCAACAGTTGCTGCACAAAAGAAATGTTGTTTGAAAAAGCAGGTAGAAATGGCTTTATAAAAGTCAACACTTGCTTTTTTCTGAAATGAAAGAGAGTGACCTGAGCTCTAGATCTCCCTTTAAATCCCAGGAATAGCCTTGCCCCTTTTTGATAAACTCCATCTCCTCAGAAAAATTTCCAGCCTTATCCAAGTGAGCATTATATCATAAAAGAAATGAGGACATTAGAAGCTGGACCAAACTAATTCATACAGTATGGCAAACATTACATGAACATGTTGTGCGAGTTACCAGAAGATTAGCATTTATACTATTAATAGGAACTGTCATGCATTTTTTGATTTCGAGCACTTAACACAGCATAGCACTGTACCTGTGTTTCAGACAACATGAAATCACTAATTGAAGTTGCAGTTCAATCACATTCAACTAAAAAATCAGCCCGTCTAGGTCTCAAGGACTGCATCCTCCCAGTACCTCTGCGAGAGCCAAGGGAGCCATGCCAGTTTATGCCGGTGGTAGATTGCAGTCTTATTTCCTTCATAGTGAGCAAAATGCAGATGGCATTTAGCTACATGCAGAAGTGAATGAGGAGAGGAGTTTAAGGTATGTCAGAGCATGTCTGTTGCAATTATTTTATATCCAGCTGCAACTAGAAAGGGCTAATAATTGAGGCAAAGACCTCTCCAGCCACCACCCTTTATGCTACATGCCAAGACACGACTTGCTTAGGAGAAGTCTTAGTTCCTATTACAGGAAGAGACTCCTCCTGTTTATTGATCCAGCTTCAAGATGTCTTTTCTCCACAGTTAACTCCAGATTCCAATAAAAATGTACGGTCAACTAAAGCATACCAGATGTCTTTGGTGACTATCTCAAAGGCATAGCAAACACATGACTGCCATTAAACTAGATGACTAGATATGATACTAAGGGTTAGAAATGCATGGAGATCCAAAACTTCAGTAGTCTTTCAAGCTCTTTTCAAGCTTCCAAAGACTTACTGTACTGCTTGAAGTTACTTACAGTCCTGCTCTAAGTTTGCAAACTTTATGCGGTTAGGCAAAGTATGCTACAGTGACCTACGATGTGATTTCTTTAAACAGGAGCCAAGTTCTATACATCGACTTATTCTATACTGCTATTGCTATTGCGACATGAAAAAAGATAATCTCCATTCAGGTTATAGTGGCTGCAGAATTGTACAATTGCCATCACTTCCATAGCTCAGTGGAGGAATTTTATTAGGGGAACGCTATGCACATATGTACTCTGCTTAGATGTCTGTGATTCAAAAGGAAATCATGTTTCTACTTCTCTACAGCATGTATTCAGAAGTTATTTGCTATTCAGTATAACTGTAAAAAAGCCCATGTAAAAGTTCAAAGGTGAAACTTCTTGAAAATGATCAGCTAAAGCAGCCCATGTATTTTGCTGGTGCCTCATTTGTTATTGTGCTTATAATACCTCTGCGGTACTGCAGCACTGTCAAAAAGCAAGAGCTAGAGGCTTCCCATGTTTGTTTTTTGTTGAAGTCAGTGCCAGTGATGTTTGAAATGAAGTGGGGCCTTAGGCAAATAAGAGTAGTGCAGAATTTCACCATGGGGTTTGGGGACACATAACATGCTTCTTGCTTTGCAGGGGCCACAGGGAGCCTAGTGTGAACCTAGGAAATAAATGCAAACCTTCCTCCCTGCCTGCTCACTCACGCTGCAGTGGGGCACAGACAAGGACTCAGTTATCTGAGGCTGACCTCAGTCACAAGATAAGTTGTGAGAGATATTTTTGGGCAGGGAAACAGACATGGTTTTAGCCCTGTTAAACAAACATCCTGTTGTTTTGCCAGTGTCAAACTGGGTGCAGTCAAAATCCACTTCCCACATGAAGTTGATCTACTAAACAAAGGAGCAGATCTAGTTTGCATCTTTCCCACATAGGACAAATCTTGCCACCTGTGGTAAACCAGAAAGAAAAAGACTGAATTTCAATCAGTTTCTGTTCTGTCTTGTAAAAGGTGACAGGCCCAGAACCTCCTCCTCCAGCAAACAGGATGGAGAAGCAGCGCAGCTTGCCCTGCAAGCATTCCCCTCATTTCTGCRGTGATCTGTTTGGTAACAATGCCAGCATGCAGCCCCAGTGCTTGGCTGAGCCTGGAATGTGGCCTGAGACCAAACATGGCACTGAAGGTCTGGCTGTAACTTGGCTTCACTGTCACAAGCACCAGTGTTTTTGTTCATTTGTTTGCTTGGTTTTGTTTGGGGTTTTTTGTTTGGAAAAAAAAAAACAGAGGGAAAAAAGTTACAATTCTACAGTGCAGGTCAAAGTTTCAAGTGATGGGTGCATCAGAGGGACCGCTGTTGTAAAGCAGCCTGACTCACCATCAGGTGTCTTGGCTGCAATAAGAAAGAGGGAGGATTAAAAGAGAAAAGAGAGTAAAAAGAAGGTGACCCTCTGTAAGTTAGGTGGACACCCATTTGGGAACATCCAGGGTAGCCACTATAATTGTGAGTGGAAATTTACCGGACTACTTGGTGTAGAAGAAATTATTTTCAGTATCTTCATAGATGAAGCAAAACTGTTAGTAGAGCAAAGAGAGTTCTGGTCTTAACACAATATTTGCACCTCTCTCAGGAAGTAAAATCTGAAGTCCTGTAGTTACCCCCTGCTCACAGTACAAACTATCCCTACAGTGGTAACCCTGAAGGTGAGATAACTCTTCAGACCAGGGCGGAGACTGGGTCCATACCCACACTGACCTTCATGCTGCCTGCTCGTTTTCAACCATGCTCCCAGCAGCGTAGATGTAAGCAGTTCACAGCCCTGAGGCAGCTCTTGCATGAGAGAGAGGAAGAAAAGGAAAGCTCCTTTCATACTTCCCCTCTCTGTTTAAAGGCTGGGCCAAATCTGCAAGAAATGATATATCACAGATTTTGTACATAAACAAACATCTATATAAAATTAGGTCAAAGCAGCTGCATGCTATGATCATACTGGCAAACCTGCAACTGCAAATCCTCTCATTAAAGGTAGGGCAATGTTTTGCTTTTAAGGTCTGCTTCTGTATTGCAAGCAGTATTGCAAACCTTCTTACTGTCTAAGACCTTCCTGGGGAGTTGTAAGTTCAGTCTCTGGCAACTTAGGATAAGTTTTCCTTCAGCACAGTCATTACTCGGAGAGCACAGCGGGTGCCCACCTCGTGTTTAACAGTAAATCTCCATCATCTGTTGCCCTAGCTTCCTTTCCTTTTGATTTCAGGAGGCATTTCCACTCCCTACAGCCTGCACAGTGTTGGTATTTGGGGTGAAGGGAGGGAGACTGTCATGCTCTGTGTCTCCAGCTCAGGGCATCAGGGGGGTCTGGGCAAATTCAGCTGCACTTTAAGGGTGCAAGATCAGTCTATGTCAAGCCATTCATTTCCCAGGATGTGATTGATCACAGTAGTCAAATGGTCTGGCTTCCTTCCCCTGCCTGAACAGCAAACTTCAGAACAGGTTATTAACTAATCATGAGGCTGGAACTGGAAATAGGGAACATTTGGGTATGAATTTTCAAATGGGTATCACTTGTGCTTGGCCTTGTAAAACTTCTCAGTTCTGCAGACGTGCTCATGAATACAGCACCACAGCATACTGTGCTTATTGTAATCGTACACGAAGCAGTCGAGCCAAATTGTCGTCCTTATCTGCCAAAAGACTTTGGGGACATCTTTTTCCAGTATTTGGATATTTGTAGTCCTGGCTCAGATCTCATTTTTTTGGCTGATGAAGGACAGCTTTCGTTTTCCTTACCTCACCTGTTATCTATGGATTCAAGCTTGAATTACATTTTATTGCTTAAATATCTGAAGGGAAAGAATGGGCAACCAGCAGCATTTAAAGCTGAGAGGTCTGTGTCTATAGCCCAGGCACAGTATCAGTGCCCTCCACATAGACAGAAATTAGACATCCCAACTTGGTTCATTCCCACATCACCCCAGATGGAGGTGTTACAATATGGGACTTGCTTCTGAGCTGGCGTGGAAAGGTTAAAACTTGCTGAAGTTCAGAGGTGACAGAGACAAAAGCACATCTGCCCTCTCCATGTGCTGCCCAGCCCTGGCACTACCGTGTGTCAGTACAGATGTGGCCACAACCAAGAGCTCCCATATACTTTATCCAAGTGGCATCAGATGCTGGCAGCCCCCAAGAGCAACCCTGGCAGCTGACACTCTTCCCTGGCCTTTGCCATTTGCCTGCCAGTGAGACACAGCGGTGCAGAGGCATCTCCTGTGGGGCACTCAGTAACCTTCAGGGTTGTGTGAGAGCTACCAGTCTGAACATAAATGAACAGCCTATTTGCAACATGGTATTGTTGTTGAATGGCTTGCTGAAAATTTCCATGCAAATTTTATATCTGTACACTTTGAGGGCTATTGCTGTGCTTGTAGTCCAGTGAAGACAGTTTAAAAGATACTGCTGCAGCTCTTTGCAAAAGACCTGCTGCTGCTGCTGTCTGTGGTTTCATTCATCCCTCATCTGCTATGACTGCCTCATTCATCTGTTTTGTATCAGGCCTTTCACATAACCATTGCATTTCAGTATCTTTTAAAACAGCTAGAGTTTGCCTTGCAATTATGCATATGTACATTTCTTAATCCAACCAAAATAACTGTAGCCTTCATGGGATCAGATTTCTGCACACTGCTTTCTATTAATATGTGATCTGGGTGCTGCTGGTGCAATCACACTTCTACAAGAAGCAGGCAGAGTTTGCAGGGTCCGCTGACCATCTGTGTGCATGAGTCAAGTATCAGCCTGATTAATACACGTTGGTCTGCTGCCCTCTGGGATGCAAGGGATCATGAGCAAATCTCTCATGAGTAAGGAATTTGCACATGCAGAATTCAATCCACAATAAAGGAAACCACTTTGAAACATCAGCTCTTATACTATGGTACTTAGTGAGGCAGAGAGAGATTTCCTTTAAACCCATAAGGTTTGGGGTGTATAAGTACTCTCAGCCCTAAGAACAGTCAGAGAATAAACACTGCTACCAAAACTACCTGTTAAATGCTTATAAACTGTTCCTACATAGACCAAAAAGAAAAAAAAAATCATGATCTGGTCAGACCAGGAAAATGAAAGGTTTCAAGTGCACTTTGGAGATGCACAGCAAACTCTACAATCTTTTCTGCTTCCCTGCTCACCTCTCTCTGGAGAGAGCAGAGCTCATTGTGACAGTATGTTTCAGAGAGCTTTTAGTTTACCACCACCACTCCTGCAGTTTACAGACATTCCCTCTTGCTGCAGCTACGGCTGCTTGTGCCCAACATGCCACCACTCTTACTACAAAATGGGGCACATCACAGAATCGATGTCCTTGGGGAAAACAACTCTCAGAAGTACACTCATACCCTCCATCTCCAAAAAAACCTTTTGCTCAGGTGTGGGTCCAGCTGGGACCGGCTCTGTGGTGACTCCAAGTCACCAGCCCACTAGTAAAAGCCTAAACCTCTTGGAAATGTCTTTAGACATTGTCGTAATACCTTTTCTATGAATCAGTAGATGACATTTAACCTCTTGCCATAACAGAAAATACCATATTTGCAAAGGAGTATCCTTGATTTTGAAACAAGGGTAGCAAGGCTTTCTCTCCAGACTTCTAATGAGTTTGATACTGCAGAAATATACACTCATTTATTGTACTTTAAATGCAGCTTTCCATTGCCAATAACAAGGTGATCGTAAGTAAGCATGGCAAGGGCAGCACCACTCTGTGGGCAATCTGAAGCAACCCTGTAATTACAGGTTCCACGTTAAGGACGTGCTGATCTCATTTGCTGATGTCACCACAAGCAGCAGAAACCCCTGTAGCAGCAAAGATGAGTTGGAAAGCCACGGCCACAGCTACGAGTTCTTTGCAAAGCAGAATAAAAACAGCTGTTCCAAATAAGAATAAGTACATGTTTAAAGCGTGCCATATATAGAACAACGCGATAACACAAGGAAACCCCTCTTGGACTGAAGTGATAAACCCCTGGTGTCACCAGGACTGTGGAGTCAGCAAAACTCCACGGCAGTTGGACTAATGCCAACACATTGGGCAAGCCTCACTTTTGAGTTCAGGTGTTTTTCCTCAGCTGAATTAATCGAGGTGAGAAGAACAAGTATCTGCAAAGCTTGCAGAATTCTCACACCATTGCTTGACAAATTTGCTTCCATGTTTCCTTTCATTTGCTCAGATTAAAAGAGGGAAGAAGAAAGGTGACCTGGTGATTCTTGGCCTACCTCCTAGCTGAGTACTGAGAGCACAGATGTTGTCCTTTTCAAATTTCGGACCTGCTCCACCTACAACATGCTGAGTTTGGTGGATGTCCAGGTTGTTGTGGTAGTGATGCACAAAGCAGTTTCCCCACTGCGAATGCCCAGAGGAAGCAAGGAAGGACCAGATCACCTGATAAACAGAATTACCTGATTGGGGAGACCAGTGACTCTAAGAAAAATGGTTTGATTAGGAAAGAAGGTGTGTTTTCAGGAATGAACAAGATGTCATCAGGCAGAGAGAAAAAAAATTCTAGGAAAAGCATCCCAGACACCTTAGACATCTTTGACCTATGCCCAAGGGATGTTCTGGAGCTTTAAGGAAACTGTGCTTCTTGTGCTGGCTAGAACACTGAATGAGCAGGTTAGAAAGTCTTGCAAAGCCTTTCCATTATATGCTTCAGTTAGCATAAGCTGCTGAAAAAAAAAGAAAAATTAAACTGGAGTGCCCACAGTACTGGGTGAAGTAGAAAGACAGACAAAATTAAAGCCTGAAAATGAAAGCGTTGACTAGAGGCATGCCCATGGGAAATCCCACCCTGTGCTTTCTGGTTGCCCATGAATCTTCAGGAGAGGCCCGTGTGCCTTTGCAGAAACACCTTCTGAGCAGCACCAAGAAACATAGAATCATAGAATAGCTTGGGTTGGAAGGGACTTTTAAAGGTCATCTAGTCCAACCCCCCTGCCATGGGCAGGGACATCTTCAACTAGATCAGGTCGCTCAGAACCCCGTCCAACCTGACCTTGAATGTTTCCAGGGATGGGGCATCTACACCTCTCTGGGCAACCTGTTCCAGTGTTTCACCACCCTCATTGTAAAAAATTCCTTCCTTATATCTAATCTGAATCTACCCTCTTTTAGTTTAAAACCATTACCCCTTGTCCTATCGCTGCAGGCCTTACTAAAAAGTCTCTCTCTGTCTTTCTTATAATTCCCCCCTTCAGTGTTGAAAGGCTGCAGTAAGGTCTCCCTGGAGCCTTCTCTTCTCCAGGCTGAACAACCCCAACTCTCTCAGCCTTTCTTCATAGGAAACCTGTTCCACCCTTCTGATCATTTTTGTGGGCCTCCTCTGGACCCACTCCAACAGGTTCATGTCTTTCTTGTGCTGAGGACCCCAGAGCTGGACACAGTACTCCAGGTGGGGTCTCACCAGAGCAGAGTAGAGGGGCAGAATCACCTCCCTCCACCTGCTGGCCACGCTTCTTTTGATGCAACCCAGGATACGGTTGGCCTTCTGGGCTGCGAGTGCACATTGCTGGCTCATGTCCAGTTTTTCATCCACCAGTACCCCCGAGTCCTTCTTGTCAGGGCTGCTCTCAATCCCTTCATCCCCCAGCCTGTATTGATACCAGGGGTTGCCCCGACCCAGGTGCAGAACCTCATGAGGTTCACACGGGCCCACTTCTCAAGCTTGTCCAGGTCCCTCTGGATGGCATCCCGTCCCTCAGGCATGTCAATTGCACCACTCAGCTTGGTGTCATCTGCAGACTTGCTGAGGGTGCACTTGATCCCACTGTCTATGTCATTGATGAAGCTATTAAACAGTACTGGTCCCAGTATGGACCCCTGCGGGACACCACTCGTCACCGATCTCCATCTGGACATTGAGCTGTTGACCACTACCCTCTGGATGTGACCATCCAACCAATTCCTCATCTACCAGACAGTCCACCCGTCAAATCCATACTTCTCCAGTTTAGAGAGAAGACCAGATAGCTGCTGTGCCTCCTAGAAGACGCCTGGGGCCACCTGCAAAAGGGGCAGACAAGATTTCTTGGCAGCTTGACCTCAACCCCGCTCAGGTTGCCAGAGACTGGTTTGACTGGGAGGTGCTTGCTTTCTGGCCCCTGGTTTTGTGGTGCACAGGTCCCACCACAGCACGACCTTTCCCTGTGAGCAGCCTGTGCACCAGGCAGGCTGCCTGCACAGCATGACGTTGCAGAGAGGGCTCAGGCAGCCCTGCTACACTTAGCTGGCTTCTCAAGGGTGCTGGTAAGCTTGTGGATAAAGGGAATCCAGCAGACACCTTATATTTGGGTTTTCATAAAGCCTTTGACAGGATTTCACAGCAAAGGTTATTAAAGAAGCTGTGTTGCCAGGGATGGGAGGAAATGCCCTTCCAAAGATTAAACGCCGGTTAAAGGATAAGAAGCAAAGAGCAGGGCCAAATGTCACACCTTGGGATGGAGAAGAGGCAGTGGTGGTAACCCATGGACGAAGGCACTGGAATAATTTTTATTCAACACTTTCATTGGTGACCTACAGAATGGGTTCAACAGTGAAATACTTAGGTTTGCAGATGGCAGCTGAGCTCCTTCAGGCTGTCACCAGCTGTGCCAATAGTGACATGCTCCAGAATTACTTTAGCCAAATTAATGTGTGGGCAGATGGGCATCTGTCCTGGTTCCAGCTGGGACAGAGTTAACTTTCTTCCCAGTAGCTGGGGGGTGTGTGCTGTGTTTTGGGTTTGGTATAATAGGAGCATTGATGGCCCATTGATGTTTTGGGTGTTGCTGGGTGGTGACTTTTCAGCTTCCTGCTCTGCCAGGTGCATGGGAAGCTGGCGGGGGGAGAATAGCTGGGGCGGTTGACCCAGCTGGCCAATGGGGTATTCCATACCATGCGACATCATGCTCAGTATAAAACTAGGGGAGGGGGGACAGTTCTTGCATCTCGTGGCGGCCTGGGCATTGGTCGGCACGTGGTGAGCAGTTGCATTGTGCATCACCTGCTTTGTATATTCTATTGTTGTTGTTGTTATCCTTGTTATTATTACTGTTCTACTTTGTTTTATTTCAATTATTAAACTGTTTTTATCTCAACCCACAAGTTTTCCTACTTGTGCCCTCCTGATTCTCTCCCCCATTCTACTGGAGGCGGGGGGTGAGCGAGCGGCTGCATGGTGTTTAGTTGCTGGCCAGGGTTAAACCACAACAGCATCCATGTGGATAAATGTAAGCTAGTAGATGTGAACTATGTCTACATGATACTGAACATGGGACTGGCAGTTACTATTTTGGCAAGAGGTCTTGGAGTTGCCATGGGCAGCCCTCTGAAATCTTTGGCTCAGTGTTCAGGCGGGAGCTAAAATAGCCAACCAAAACACAGGACATCATAGGGAAGTGTGCTGAGACCAAGAAAGAATGTGCAGTTTTGCTGCTATATGAAACGCTTGTGTACCCACTTCTTGACAGCTCTGCACGGCTCTGTTTTGTGTCTCAAGAAGAAGGTTAAGCAGCTGGGGGAAGTACAGAGAAGGAGGAATACAGCAAGTAAGGGGATGGTGCAGCTGTCTATGAGGGGAGACCAGGAAGGCTGCAACCCTTCAGGGAGAATGCTGAGTGGAATATGATTTATGTTTCCAAAACAGTGAAGGGCTAAGCTGAATGGGGAACCGCTGTTCACTACATCCTGCAGTCAGACAATTAAGGGGCATACAATTAAATCAGTAGGAGGTAAGCCTAAACCATATAAAATACAGTCCTTCTTTATCCAGCAAGTAGTAACTTCTGTAATTTGCTGTCACAGGTGTCTGGGGCGGATGGCATCAGTGTGGTCAGAAATGGTTTAGATGAACGCATAGACCACAGTTCTACAAATGGATCTGGACAGGACTGCTCAGAGATGTATTCATCAACATATTTAATGCAAGAGCTACGGCTCTAGAGTTGTAGGAGGAAAAGAGGTCCCAGGGAGGGCTGGGGCTTACCTTTGTGCCCCAAAAACCTCTCCCACTGCTGTGATGGGAGACAGACTTCAGGGCAAGGGTCTGCCAGCCTGATCCCACCAGGAACTCCTTGCACCCTTAATGCATCACCATGTCTCTGTGCAACAAGACTCATCACATCTGGGTCTCAAGTGGGCTGCTAGAAGATTTCTTTATCTGGTTCCCAAAGCAATAGCTTCCAAGAGCCTCACATGCATCCTCATAATCCTCTTGGGGCATAGAAACGTATTAGGCATCACTCTGCAAACAGAAGCAAAGGAGAGTGAGTCTCTCACCTGAGGAAATGCAAGCTCTTTGCAGTCTCGCTTGGAATTGAGCTCCTGTATCTTAATTTAAGCACCTCATTTTTCACACCATTAAAACTAGAAGGCTATTCTCTGGCTAGGTTGGATGTGGGTAATTACAACAATCCCTAGCACAGGGTGTAAGGTGCGTGAGGAACGATGGGGGATATGTTATAAGCACCAACACCACACAATCGTATTACATGCACTGAAAGCCATGTACTCTTGACACACAGGCCAATCAGTCATGCGTACCAGCAGCCAACAACATGCTGTGCTAGAGGGAATCCCCAACAACTTGACATGCTACGTCACAGCACATTTTCTCTAACGGAGAAATTTTCCGTCTCAGTGCCTGGACAGACAGAGCAAGAGCTGCTGCAGGTAGTAATCTTCAAAATGGTGCTTTCAAGATATTTACATATATGTACACAGCCTGGGGCAAAATTGCAGTGCATTTGCAGTGCATGCAAATGATGCATCATTGGCCTCAGAAGAAGAAGTAGCAGCTCTGCTGTGCACACTACAGGATCACTAGCTGGGCCCAACCAGACATGACTCGTGACTGTCAGACTCAGCAGCTGTCAAGGCGGCAGGTCATATGCCAGTGCCAAAGGCCTGTCGCTCTGCATCTTACATGGCAATACAGAAGGAAGGTATGTGATCCACATGATAGCTGTAACACCCAGCTATTAATCACATGGGTACATAGAGCTCCCAGGATAAGAGTATGAATACACACATTGCTGTTCAGCAGGAGAACAGCTGTGTCTTTTTTTTTGGCTGTCATGCCATTTGTGGTCTTCTGAAATCTGCCTTCCATCACTCACCTTACCCTGCAGTAGCTGTAACACCTTGTGCTGTAGAAGAAAGATGCTGCCTGGCAGATGGCAGGAGCCCACTTCCTCAGTTATGTGAACCTCTGTGGCACTGACGTTGGGTGGATCTTGTCTCGTGGGGATGGTCAAGTCCACGTCTGACCCCTCTGAGCAAATAGAGAATGATCATCTTGGTCACCTAGGAGAAGGTGTCGTTTTGGGTGTCTTACTCAAAAAGATCTGTCTTTTGGACTCATCATGTACCTGCCCTATGCAAAGTCAGACCTCTGCAACATGTGGGGCTGGACAACTTGAGGCCCCCAAACTCACAAGCCTTTTGTCAGAGTTTATACCAGTGCTGACTCATTTGCTCCCAGAGTATCTGCATGAAGATGGAAACAAGAGATGTGGGCAGAAGCTCAGCCACTCCCAGACAATGTTTCCTTTTGGTAACCTCTGCAGAAGGCAGTTTTCAGAAGCTTTTACAGTTCCAGCAGGCTGGCTTTTACACACGGGAACCACTGGTATTTTAATGCCTTCACCTCCTAACAACTTTACTTGGTATTTCTTCATTTATTTGTTCAAATATTAATCATTAATTTCTTCAAATATTAATCAGTGTAGCAACTGCATTGCTGAATCTCTGTAGTCTTTTATTTACCTTACTTAGATTTCTTTCACACAGAAGATTGGCACAACTCCCAAAAGATACAAAACTAATGAAGGACTGATTTCCACTGTGACAATAGAWGTTGTCCATTTAAGTTATAAAGCAAGAAAGCCTGGCACGTGGATGACATTAGATGAGACTGTTTACAGTAAGTGCTTCAGTCTGGAGATTTAACAGGAGAGAAATAGACCATGAGGTGAATGCAAAACTGTGATAATCACAAACTGAATTTATTTTTTGTAACAGTGGGGCTTCAATTGCAATATTCTTGCCAGGGCTGGCTATTCTACCAGCAGTCCAACAGCAACTACACAGCTTCTGTGGACCCAGGAGATAATGGAGTATTTTACCACTCTTAGCTCAATTCCTTCTGCAAATGCTATGTCCTTCCTCCTCCCTTTCTCTACTTTGCAATTATTTCCACAGAAAACCTTATCTTTGCTTGCATGTAGGCTTTAAGTACTTATTAGTAACTCAAAGACGAAACGTCACAGTGATGCTGTAGATAAAGTTAACTACATATTAGAAACTTACAGATCAAATAACAAGGATGTTGTAGTGTCGAATATTGATATTGTATCACAGAACCTGTAATAACCAGATTTTAAAAAGATTGATAAGTTGATTGATTAATAACTGATTGATAAATTGGCAAATGCAGAATTATTGTCCACTGGGCCATAAACATCAGTTACTACAATAATGAGAATATCTTTCCAGGGATTTTTGAAGATCTAATGTCATTCAATCATTACAAGCCTTGCAAAAAAATGGCTAGTAGTTGGCTCAGGTAGCAAACATGTTAGAGCATATATCAAAATAAAAGACCCCAAAGCCAAAACCAAAGCTCTGCTGAGGTTTACTACTGCTACCGAAGGCAATGGTATCCCATAGCGCAATGGACACAAGGGAAAGGATGTGGGCACTTCCAGCATGCTCCCATCACCAGGTGTGCTCCTGTTCACTGGTGCATCCCAGCCTGGAAGGGGTGGCTGAGGTCTGGGCAATGGCATTGTTCCTCATCTGCTTTTTGAAGATCAGGAAACTTTCCTCTGCCAATTCCTCCTAGTGGCTGCATGCCGGCAGAGCTGCCAGGCCGTGGGCGAAGGCACCCAGATGCTCGGCGGGGATGTCAGGTGGGGAGCAGCCCCGGCCCCACTGTGCACTAGGATGTCGGCTGCTTGGCAGGAGCGGGAGTGGCAGGGGGCGAAGACAAAGGAGCAGCAGCTGATCCCGACGGGAGGCTCCTGCCATCAAAACATCTAGGGCACAATGTGAGGTCCTAGTAATAAGACAGTTATTATCTATCTCTATGTGATTATCTTGTTATTTACAAGGAAAAGCAAGTGATGCAGTTTTCTGCTTTAAAAGAAAGAATGTAGTCTTTTATTCATCAGCCATTCATCACATTTTTCCCTTTTTTCTGACTGCCAAGTGTAAGGGACTACATGAAGTCAGGATTCACACCAAGAAAGAGGATAGCAGCCCCACACTTGACTGTCTGTGTTTTTTGTTTGCCATCTGAAAGCAAACACTGACATATGTAAGGGCAGCAAAGCTCACCACCGACGTCAGAGTGCAGTGGACATGTACTTTGAATACTGCTGTGAAATAAAACAGCATTATCAGAAACAGAAACGAATTTCAGTTATATAGTTCTCACCTGAATCTCAAAACTTCCCAAACATTGTTATGCTGGAGCTTTTCGAACCTGGTTTCTCTTTACCCCACTCTGTAACAATGAGTTTGCAGTCACAGATCTCTGTCTCTGGACTTTGGATAACTTCATGGACGTGTTTGGATCCAGACTCTGCCTTCTGATTCACCTCCAAATGAATATGGGTGAAATATCTCATATTTGGTCTGGATTTCAGCAGAAACACTCACAAGTTTTTGCACAACCCAGATTTGTTTAATTTGCAGTCTCCTGCTGATGCAGTAGTAAATGTAATCAGCAATTCCTTTTTTAAACTTACTCATCCAGCCAATAAATGTCACTGCACAAGATATCCCAAGCTCAACACAAAATCAGGAAGAACTAGCAAGTAAAATCTCATCAAGGAGTGCTAACCCCCTGATGGTGCTTGGGACTATGGCCATAAAAACACTGCCGGTAGAGGTCCTCTGTGCAGAAAGGGCAGAAGCACCTGTGCCCTGAGAGACTCCCCAAAGGCTGCTTGACCGCCCCCCAGAGCACACCCCCTCCCCGAAACCCAGCTCCTCCCCACAGCCTCCACCTGGACAGCGGAGACGATGCTTAACATAATGTGGTGGGTTGACGTTGGCTGGATGCCAGGTGCCCACCAAAGCTGCTCTATCACTCCCCCTCCTCAGCTGGACAGGGGAGAGAAAATATAACGAAAGGCTCGTGGGTCAAGGTAAGGACAGGGAGAGATCACTCACCAATTACCTTCACTGGCAAAACAGACTTGACTTGGGGAAATTAGTTTAATTCATTACCAATCAAATCAGAGTAGGATAATGAGAAGGAAAACTAAATCTTAAAACACCTTCCCCCCACCCCTCCCTTCTTCCTGGGCTCCATTTCACTCCCGAATTCTCTACCTCCTCCCCCTGAGCGGCAGGGGGACGGGGAATGGGGGTTGCAGTCAGTTCATGACATGTTGTCTCTGCTGCTCCTTCCTCCTTACACTCTTCCACTGCTCCAATGTGGGGTTCCTCCCACAGGAGGCAGTCCTCCATGAACTTCTCCAATGTGGGTCCTTCCCATGGGCTGCAGTTCTTCACGAACTGCTCCAGCGTGGGTCCTTTCCATGGGGTGCAGTCCTTCAGGAACAGACTGCTCCAGCGTGGGTCCCCCACAGGGTCACAGCCTCCTTCAGGCATCCACCTGCTCTGGCGTGGGGTCCTCCTTGGGCTGTAGGCGGATATCTGCTCCACCATGTACCTCCGTGGGCTGCAGGGGAACAACCTGTGTCACCATGGTCTTCACCACGGGCTGCAGGGGGATCTCGGCTCCGGCGCCTGGAGCACCTCCTCCCCCTCCTTCTCCGCTGACCTTGGTGTCTGCAGAGTTGTTCCTCCCACATATTCTCACTCCTCTCTTCCAACTGCTGTTGCGCAGCAGTTTTTTCCCCTTCTTAAATCTGTTATCACAGAGGCGCTACAACCATCGTTGATGGGCTTGGCCTTGGCCAGCAGTGGGTCCGTCTTGGAGCCGGCTGACGTTGGCTCTGTCGGACATGGGGGAAGCTTCTAGCAGCTTCTCACAGAAGCCACCCCTGTAGCCCCACCGCTACCAAAGCCTTGCCATGAAAACCCAATACACATAAAGAGCGGTCATTTCTCAGAGAGGCATCCAGGGGCACCATGTGGGTGGCTGAAACACTCTGTAGGAGGTGACTGAGGCAGGACTGCGCTACGATTTCTATTTCTTCCTGCAGTTGGGGCTATTAAAATTTTATTTGAGAAACACAAATGGGTAGTATTTGAAAGTTCATTTGTTAATGCCAGGGAGGCAAGATAAGTCAATGTACCATATAATTTTCTGCAAACACAAGCTGAAAGGGATAAAGCAAAAAACAACTGTTTGAATTTGTGAAAGCAGACAAAGCAAAACCAACTAAGCAAGGAAGAACTGCAGGCAGTGTTTAAAATAGGGCAGCAGTCTTCGCATCTGACAGCATTTAATTTCAATTAATGACCAGGCTACTAAAACAAGTTATAGTATCTTGGGAATAAAATGTCGAAGAAAACAGTAAGCTCTTGCTGAACAGAGGTTTTGTAATAAATACAGTCACATATCTGCAACTTGTACTTCTACAGTTCTTCTAGTGCTATAAAAAGGTAGTCACTCCATCAGCTTTGAAATTTCAGGTCTTTGACATATCTGGTTATATCCAATCCCACACACTTCCTCAATTGCTAAGAGCCTAAAAGAGTACTTCAAGATCAGCCTTAAGACAGCTGTCAGCAACTGCAAATAATGAAGAAATATTTCAAAATACAGAGATTTTGTTAGCAATTGCAGTTATTTTAATGAAAAAATACTGCAAGGCCATAGTCACGTGGTCACTTAGTTTAGAATAATTCATCAATATAGTGTTATCAAATTATCAAAGTGAAGAATTATCAAAACATTGTTTACCTTGTGCCTATGTGTTAATATAAAAATATCTGTGTTACAAGTGCAGACAGTGTTTCTGTGCAAACTAAGTACATAGCAGAATAACATAAATTTTTAAGTCTCATGGGTGCAAGTATAGGTATCAATTTGCAGAACTGACTACTGAAATAGATTACTAAAATACTAGTTTTTGTTATTTGATGCTTGTGATTTAAAATAACATATCTAACAAAACCTGACATCACCATTATTTGATTTATTATGGATGTAATCCAGGGAATGAATAGAACAGCATGCTATGGATCCAAGCCTGGGATCCCTCATTACAACCCCCTAGCCAAAGGAAAATAATGAATTTGCATGAATAAAATAGCACTTTGATACATTCTAGTAAATGCATGTCTTAGAAACTTTGGATGGTCAGTTTGGATGCTTATGAATCTTCTTCTGTCTGCCACTGCTGAAAAAATTGACTTTCCTTTTAATCAAATATCTCATTTTCTTCATTTCTGGCAATACAGAAATACTGGAACTTTATTTGTTTAGTACATTCTAGAATCTTTGCATTCTAACGAGATAAGAACAAATTCTTGGAGAAAGCCTTTGTAAATAAAAACAACAATCCTCTTTCAAACTTTTATATGTACTTCAAATGGTGGAAATAAAGGAGTGCTTTTGAACATTTTATATCCCCCACTGAAAATACTTTTTTAATGAAAAAAAATGCTAGGTCACACTTTTAGATTTATGGCCTCGGTTCAATATGATACCTTGGCACAAGACTAACTTTAAATATGTGAGTAGTCCTCTAAATTGAATTATTCACATTTCTAAATTAGATATGCACATAAATAACGAGTCCACATTAAGATTACCAAAGAAATTAAATCCATCACTGGCAATCAATCCAGTCCCCATACAAGTTAGATGCAGAGTGCATCTTTTTTCCACATTTCTTGTAATTCTAAAACTTATTCTTAATTTATGAATAAAATCTAATACCAATACATTAAACAGATGCAAAAATGGTAAATGAAGACAGATCATCAAGTGCTATCCATTTCCATTTTCTTTTATTGCCTGAAAATAATATCTTCCCTTGAAAAAAATCATTCAAAACAAAAAAATTTTACCACAGCTCTATTAAGCAGAAATGAAAATCCTAGGGTGAAAATGTCTAACTATCCCTGGTCGTGCTTTGCCGTGATAGATGATCTGTACTCCGTGGAGGGTGTTCTTCATGAACACGAGCTTCCTGTTAGGTTTTCATTAACCTAGTTATCACAGTCTTTCCGAACTCCTCTGTTTCTGAAAGGAGATTAGTTATACGAGGAGCTGCATTAGAAATCTCACATTACAGATCTTTTATTCTATGAATTTCAAAAAGACTTCACACAGAGAGATGTATTTTTCTTGTATTTGTTCCATGTTTTGTGCTATGCGTAAGAAACACAGCCACATGTAAAAACTGTGACCTCAAAATTCTGCATTTAACTGAAAGAACAAATATTCAAAAGTCAGCCAGCTACAATCTATACTGAAATGAATTCAAAACAGTGACACTGGCTGGAAAAAGTTGTAGAAGATTGATGTCCCTACTATCAGCATATCAAGGAGGTAAAGAAAGTGATAAATGATCATCATCTGTCAGGTGCTTACATTTGAAGGATATTTGGGTCCCAGTAAGAAAATGCAGAGTCTTCCTTATAGACTTTTTCTGTTGTTGCTTAATATTGATAAAACATTAGCTCTTGGATCAAGCCCTAGTATTGGAGGCAATACATCAATATACAGAAAACAGCCAAAGAATTTTCAGTCCTAAGGCTAATTTTAGGGTACCTCTCATAGAAAAGATTTTTGATCTCTGTGCATTTGCTTGTGGATTTTCTGTCCCATGCCTCTACACAAAATGGGAGGGGGAAAGCTAAGATCCCTTTCTGACTTTTATTTATAACCATCTTCATCATCACAGGTCTGTCAAGTTTTTTAACTGATGGTAGGTGAGTGTTTATCTGTTTGGCTGCTAAACTGGCTACCTGATTTTCTGAAGCCCATAACGCTCTACCTTGCTATCACCACTCTTTACAGGCCAGCTCCCTGGCAGGCCAATTCCCGTGGCATGATCCTATGACCCAGTGAACGGAGGCAGATCCTGCCCCCAGCCCATGTTGCTGGTGGTTGGTGTCGGCCACGAGTGTGCCCCATTCTGCTCGATAACCCATAACTTGCTTTCTCCATTGGGTTGCAGGGTAGATGGGCACCAGTTAGTGAAAGAGAGAGAGAAACAGAGTGGGAAATCAGGCAAAAGCCTGTGAAAAGCTGGGAGGAAAAAAATTAGCTTGAAGGTCAATGTTTATTATTGTCGCTGCTCCTGCCAATGAACCTAATACACAGAATTAGGTTAGAATAAATGAACAAAATACAAATCAAAAAACTAAAACAATCAGAGAAAACCACAGACAGGAATACACACTCTGTGAGCACTGATCATTCTCATTTATTCATGAAAATATTCATCCTCCAGAAGACACACACCTACGCATCACACGCTGCCATCAGTTAATGCACTCCAGGACTCTACTCCTTCAGATAAACTTGCAGTGCTTTTAAGGAATAACTAAGCATCCCACAGCATCCTCCAACTGTAACATGGTGAAGGCTGCACACAAGTAGAGCGAGGTGATAAAACAAGACAGCATGGCCCCCAGCAGAACCACAGCAAGAAAAAAGCAAGAGATGATACATCAGATGAGGGCAAATATGCCAACGATTTGCAAAGGGCAAATCCAGGGCACCAGGGCAGCAAATGAAGGGTGATTATGGACTCACCAACAGGATGAAAATAAGACAGTGCTGCCTAAGGGCAGGGGGAAGGACCCAGTTTGGGCAGGTGGGAAAGAGAAGGGTCAGGAGAGCACAAATGGGAAGGGGAGCAAAGCAAGAGAGGGATTTCGCAGCTCTGTAGTGTCTTGCAGCAGTCCCAGCTGCACGGCAAAAGTTTCCCTTGTTTGTCTGTTTTCAGCCTTTGAGACAAGTGGGAATCTTAAAAGCTCGGGCTTTTGTAAAGATTAAGCATTAAGTCGCTAAGTGCCCACCGCTAAGCCTACTGGTATGGTGGTAGGGCCTTTTCTCTACCTGCCCAAGTGTTGAGACGGTGTATGGTGCTGAAGAGTACACCCATGCTTTTTGGTGCCACCTTGTTCATTACTGCAGTCACTGTGATGCACCTTTCCTCTAGTCTACAACCAATACTTATTAGCAAAAACTGGGAAAGGGTAGGTGATGTGTAATGGATTTAATATTGGTCCCACCATGCCTAATGATTGCAGATCACTTGCTAGTTTATGAAAAGACTAACAGGTAGATCCTGAGGTAAGAGCAAATTAGAGCAAATAGTTTTAGAAGCAAATGTTAAATCACAAAACCTGTTTGGCCTCCCAAACCGCAAAAGAYTGGAGTATGATCTAAATGCTGCTTTGCTCTAACACATCTTTACAAATGGAAGATTATTATGCTGTTAACGCAAGAAAATAGCAATATGTCAAATTCAGGGCTTTGAGAAAATTTTCTGATACATTTCTGAAACAGTGAGGAAACCTTCCCCAGTGTGAGTCCATGAAATGTATTGTCTTGTACCTATTACTTTGTTCTATTAAACCAAATATCCAAAACCAATATCATTCCATATTTTCCATTTTAAACATAATGAGCCAAATTTTCAAGTGAAATCAAAAGGTCATTTGCAAAAAAATACGGAACAATTACATGGCTAATTTTTGCTCAGTTACCTTGACAGCGCCTACATAGCAGGTAATTTGTCTTCCAGATGGGCAATTATGTATCACACAGATACAGAAATGCAAGTGATTTTACATAGACTGTATCTCTTAGGGATTTGGTGCCTTTCTGATAACTAGAAACAAAAGGCACAATAAAAACCTGTGTCCCTACTTCTTCTTTACTATTAAATCTATACAAGACTTTACCATTTCGAATTTCTTCTGAAATCAGCTTTGGCTCTGGCAGTTCCTACCAGACATTTAATTGGGATGAGAATTTAATCCAATAACATTTAGTTTCTCAGAAGCTCTACTGAAATTATTGCCAGGTCCATCATTCTCACCTATATGCTTCTATGCAGATCCTTCTTTTTTTCCCTGAAAGAGTTTCTGCAATTTTGCTTGAAACCCATTGATCAGAGTGGTATCGGGCCCTACAAAAAACTTGTAAATAATGCTACGTATTGTTGAGCAACAGCTTCTGGTACAATAACTCCATTAGCCCTGCAGCTGCTGCTGCAGATGCAGCGCACGCACTCTCACACCAGGCAAGGCTTTCTTAAAAAGCTGTGAGGGTTCGTGGGGATGGCATGGCTACCACTCCCTGCCTGGGGCAGTCAGCGATGCTCCAAGCCCTAGGTACCCTCTTCAGCCTCTTGACTTCTCCTGAGGCTGCCGGTGCCGCCATCCTCACCCTCTCTCAGCACAAGGGTGTTACATGTCTTGCAGGGAGTATTGGGAATCACCTCCTTCTGAGAAATAGCACCTTTCAAGTCACATTGGAAGCCATCAGAAGAGTTTTGTTTCTGCCTCGGTTGCTCTCTGTTCACCCCAGGGCCCCTGGGCAAGGCTGCAGAGCCAGCCCCCCACATTGTGGGTCCTTCCTGCACCATGTCCAGCCTGCCAGGATGAGGGAAACACAGCCTCTCCAGGCTGCAACAGCTTCCTGAGTGCTAATGGCACAGCCTAGATAGAGGATCCTCTCGTCAAACATATTTTCTATTTTTCGGATAAGCAGAATTGGCGCATTTTCTCTGGACGAAGCATCACTCCATGCATCGTCCGTATGGCAAGTGTTTGCTAACACCGTACAAGTAGGTCAGTAAGTCAGTTACCCTCTTTCCTACCAAGCAGCTCATTTACAATTAGTCATTGACAATGCAAGGGCTAAGATGGGGCAAAGGCTCTCACAGCTTCTCTACCTGGCCGTGGAGCCCCCATGTGCCTGTTCTTCGAGGGGAGGAGGCCAATGGCAGTACCCACATTCCCGGGTGAAGGCAGGCACTGGAGAACCGGGGACAAACATTGGCTCAGCCTTGGGCTGGTCTCGTGGCAGCTGGCATGGAGCACGCTGCAGAAGCAGGGACAGCGCTCGGCCCAGGAGCGGGTTCAAGTTTTGCCCTTTTGGGCAATAAGCACTCGGCTCCGGTTATAAGAAAGCCTTTTGAAGAATTTCCGGAAATTAAATGCATAAATAATGTACAGCAGTAGATTATCAGAGCAGGTGGCAGACACGTAATAAAGGTCTGACAAAATCCACTTCTATATTGGGATCACTGGGGCTTCACTGAAAGTATTCCTTCTTCCTCCAGTATTTCAGAATTGCCCTACATTATGGTCCTTGCTTCACAAGTTGCCACTGTCCCCTGATATTGAAAGGGGGAAAATAATATATATTTTTAAAATGTATTTTTACTTTGGCATCTAAGGGGTATCAAGAGACAGAATGACAGCTGCTGCCTAGCCCCTACAGTACCAGCCATTTGGAGGGCTAACAGTTTTCAGGGGCAGAGAAGTGCAGGGAAGACAAAACTTAAGAATTAGTAATTGGTGTGGATATAGTTGGTAAAATACACTGAAAGTCTAAATGGCAATATTACAAAACAGATCAATTCTGCATTTATGCTGGTTGCAGAATCATTCCCCATGGTTTTCAGCTGCTGAGCCCTGGCTGTGGGAAAACGCACTGCCCTGTCTTTTGCTGCTGCAGCCCCAAGTCATCTGGAGCACCCAGCTACATGACACCCAAGAGAGAAAGCAGAGGCCTGAGAACAGGGAGCTGATTTCTTCTCCCAGGTTAAAAAAAGATAAGGAATTCTTCACTTGGGTGAAAGACGGAGGTGGGAGCCAGTGCCTGGCAGCATTGCTCTGAAAACCAGGCAGAAGTTTTAAACAGTCACTTTTATGTGTTTTTACTGCCTTTGATTTTTTTTTTTTCCTGCACTGTCAGATTTTTACAGCACCAGGATTTTGCCAACAGTGTGTGATACCAAAGCAGGAAGTTCTGCCAGAGGATTTGCTTGAAGGCAAAAGGAAGAAGGAGGGCAGTGTTCTTCAATTTTATGTCTGAGAATGAGCAGTTTATAAGGTCTGCATGTTTAATGTACCTTGTGTTGCTCCTGCATAATTCCAGCCTCGCTTTGGAAGCAAATACATAACTGATCATCTCAGTTGTGTTCAAAAGGGTTCCATTTCTTGACACCAGCTGACATTTTGTGAATTATTTACAGTGAGGCACTGCAGCATGCATTACATGTCTCCTAAAAGCTTAACTCTTCAGGGTGGCTGTCTGGCTTTCCTGACATTGGAACAACTCATCCAAAGACAGGATGCAGGAGCCAAATTCACCGTATGGCCCCTGAAACCAATTGCTGCAATTTTATCAATCTGCAGAGACTCAGACCACGTAATAAAGCTCGCTGAGCCTTTGAAAATGAGTGAAATCCAAAGACTACATTTTTTCTTAAGTATCTGATCAGGAAACTGCCAAGCTCACAGTGGGAACCTCTGTACAAACAGGTACAGGCATCTGTGAGCATCTTCCTCACCAGCTGCAAAGCTTCAAAACTTCCATACCAAAGAAGACACAGCCCAGTTCAGCAGATCCCCACAGTCATGCTGCTAAATGACTTCCAGGAAAAGATGGTGAGCTCCTCTGGGAGATGTGGACAGCACCGCCACATGAGGCACCAGAACACGTGTCAAATAACAGAAACCCAAAGGTTGCATGCTGAGACATGGCATAGAGTAAGGACATCCATCCAGTGGGGTAGATAGGGGTTGCAGGCTAGGACCACCATTCCTTGCAGATCTGTCCAGCAGGCTCTTGGCCAAGCCTGGGGGCAGCTAAGCTCCCCATTCCTATTCACAGCAACTCCCCTATAGGCTCAATGTGAATATTACCTTGGTAAAGGTGGCTGCACAGCTCCTTGCATATCTCACCAGTATGGATCATAAACACAGACCCAATTATCTTTGTGCTGCTTTTCTGCAAGGGTAAGGAAAGTTTTGCATAGGAGGGGATTTGCTTTTAACATTTTCTTTTGGAAGAGAGAAAGTGTATGAAGTTAATGCCCAAGCATGCCTAACTTCAAACACACACCAGTGCTCTTAAGCACAGATTTCCCTGTTCAATGTGAGACTCAAGCTCACAGAAGGTTGCTGAGTATACCTGACTTTCCCCAGGCGACCTAGAAAATCCATGGTACAGCTGGGAGCTGGACAGTGAGCTCTTGGGTCTTTATGGACATACAGGACTCTCCCATTCTAAATACACATGAAATCCTAGACTGGAAGCCCATTTCATGCACATGCTTTAGAAATACAATATTTTATGAATCATTTTGCATTACATGTTGATCATTCAAAAATTTCTATGCCCTGAGGAAGATGTGCTATGCAATGCAGTGGCAGCAAAGGATAGTAAAGTCACATTGATTTTTTGGGTGGTTCAGGAAGGGCTGAGGTGCAACACAGAAAACAGTCACTTGCTTTCCCTGGTCTTGCTGTACTACTAGACCAGTAGAGCAGATCAAGGTGTAGGCGGATTGCAAGCCTTATCCCTTCGAGGTGAAGATGAAGGCCGAAGCAGGGGCTTCTTCAGTAGCTATTGCCTGCCATATAAGGGAATGTGGGAAATCAAGCCACACATTTGCCACAGCAAGCACATTTGAGAGCATTGTTTCTTTGAATAAGAGCAGTGCTTTGATGAATC
This sequence comes from Phoebastria nigripes, assembly GCA_035582835.1. Lineage (NCBI taxonomy): Eukaryota > Metazoa > Chordata > Aves > Procellariiformes > Diomedeidae > Phoebastria > Phoebastria nigripes. The sequence continues at coordinate 1,758,968 of JAYKAV010000222.1, read as the reverse complement.
CTCAGCCTGTTAGGCTGGTATGTGGGAAACTACTGTGCTCAAACCCTACCAACTCACCTTGTATCATCTGTAAGTCAACAGCATAGAAATTCTTATCAAGAAGGTTCATCACAGCCAATATAATATGAAGCACAGTGTCAGCTACCTGTCTCCTGAGACCTCACAATGTTCTCTTCCCTGCCTAAGATGCGTATACTGTCACTGTCACCAAGGCATCTGATGACACTCACAATACTGTGCCATTGCTTAGTCCTCTTCTACAACCAGAAGAACTGCGGCATAGAAAACCCACAGTTACAAGGGAATATCATGCACCAAGCTTCAACTTTAGACAGCAAATTTAAATCCAAAGAGTTACATCCTTCATAAACAGGCCCTTGTCTCATTGGCAGCCAGCTCTTTGGAAAGTTGAAATGCAGGTGCTTTTTGAAAATGTTGCCATCAGTGCCTTGCTCACAGTGATGTAGAAAATTGGTCATGAACAGCAGTTTGAGCCTGCAGGTGTCTGAAGCTGTGGGATACCACTTTACTCCAGGCCTCCCTTTCCTTTCTTTTTGAAATGCCTGTTTTCCAGCTGGTACCATTTGCTTAGTCCCAGTTTATGGTGACTAAGAGGTTTAATGGCTGAAAAAATGGCCTGAGGGTCAGAAATTTCCAGTTCGGTTCAGGCCTGGGTCACTGCATTGATCCGAGACTGTGGGCAAGAGCCTGACCTCTCTGAGCTGTTTTATGTCCTGTAGTGAAATGCAAATATTGTAATTGATGCGTTGTTTATAAATGTAATTGATTTTAAAGAGCTCAGAGCCTCTCAGATGAAGCCACTAATAGCAAGAAAAGCTGCTATTGCCATTCTAAAAACTGCTGAAACAAAAGTAATGCTATAAGAAGCAAGGCCCTACCTAGGAGTCTAACTAGGGTTTCTTTTTGTACACTACTCTGCAGAAAACACACCCCCAAAATTATGAAATTTGTACCCTGCTGTGATGAATCAGGCAATACATTGAGGCTATACTGGCAGCATAAAGTGAACATTGCCCTATATCCACACAGAAAAGTGTATGCTTGTGTACATGCGTGTTGTTCACGTAACTGAACACACAAATAAAAGCACATGGATGCAACATGGTAAATGCATGCACAGGATTCAGCACAGGTCGGATACTAACCTTTTCACGTGTATGTATGCAAAAAAATCTTATTTGTCTTCATCAGTTTCACAAGCTTTGCTGCATATATCCTTCTGGAGGAACAGCTAAAAAATGTCTTATGTATAACTATGCCACAATATGCAGGCATATAATGGAAAAGGGAAATAGCAAATTCTGCCATTAAAGAACCTCAAGCAATTTGGCCAGTGAAATGTGCTGTGGTCTCCCTGGCAGCCTTTCAGAGAGCAACAGAACTGGTTTAATTGGTCAGCCATCCACACCAAACTTTAAAAACGTTCTCTGTTATTTAAGTACAGTATCTAGCATGTCATCTGTAGACCAGTTCCTTTCTAATGGAGCACAAGCTGTGACAGTCCCATATTTTATGCATAGTAAACCTCCTGTCTTCCTGTAAATCTATCCATCTGGTATAAATTAGTGCCTCTGTGAAGGGAAGATTTGGCTCTTGTTTTTTTATTCATCACGGAAGAAAATATAAATATACTCTCTCTCTTCGGAAACTGGACGTGGACAAAGTATGGCAATGCAGAGAAGAGAAAAGAAAAGCACAGCATTAAAACCAAGTGATGCAGAAAAAAATTTTTTTTCCCTACCATCTCACACAACATACAACCAGAGGCCATTTCACATCTTTATATTCTCTCAACAGCACAAATATATTTTGCATAAAAAACCCTGGGGAGAAATTACTAGAGAGAAACTCCACTGAGTTATATGCCTGCTTACCACGTGGCTTTTCGAGCTGCAGAAGTGACTTTTCCCAACATCACCCATCACAAGTCGTCAGATGAAGGTTTAATGGCCCAAGCCGCAGCTGTTGCCACTCGTGAGAACAGGATTCAGGCTCTGTGCATGTTACAGCACAGGCTGCAGGACCCTGGCAGCTCACTCCCATACAGCTGAGCTATATAAAGGAGCCCTATATCTTGGGCAACTCAGTAGAAAAATAAGCTTTTGCTGACAAATGCAGTCATGCTTTTTTTTTTTCTTGCAGAGTAGCTAGTGGTAAAGTGCTAAATGATGTTTTGACAACACTGTTAAAGGACTGCTTTAAACCACCTGTTTATTCCACAAGCTTGCTAGGCCTGGAAATAGAAAAATACACCTGCAGTTTTATTGTACTGGTAGCTTATGGCCTCAGTCCAGCAGTCCCTGAGGAGCACTGTGTTGACACTGTTGGGCTAAGCCCTAACACTTGAGACGCACCCAGGCACTTTACTGACAAACGCAAGCAAGCAGCCCACAATAATATTGATTTCTAATGCCAATGACAACATCACTATTGCTGATACGAGTGCTGGCATCAGAAAGTTGCCGAGCATCTCAGAAATAATGCATGCTGACGACAATTTGCTAGCATTGCCACAGTCTGCCAGAGCAAATATTTCAGGAGCCCAGAGCTGGCACAGGGGACGGGGACATCACTCCCCAACCGTGGCTGCGCCAAGAGCTGCCAACACTGCCGCAGCATTTCGCTGAGGAATTAAAGCCTTTCTCCCTTTCAGGCAACGCAATCGTCAGCTCTCAGGGTCTGCCACCCAGATAGGGAGAATGAATACCAGGCCTTGCAGAACAGCCCTCGGAAAGGCTGGCTTCAGACCCACGCGCTCCAAGGGGGAGCGGGGCTTCTGAGCACCCAGTGAAGCTGCAGTAAAGCAAGGGGCTGGGCTCAAGCATCTCACATGCAGCCCTTCATGAAACACACGCAGGTTTTTCCAAATTGTAAAAGGCCGTCTATGCAATTCTTTTTCTGCAGATTATAAAATCGGGTAGGGTCACAAGAAGTACAACAAAAGTAAAAAGGTACATTGAAGAATGGCATTATATGTATGAAAACATGTATTTCTGTCCATATGTGGCTTACAGTTTTGATTTCCTCCTCCATTGCTATCTGTAGTTACACATACATAACAAGCATCAGAGCGTGACGAAAGCTGCATTTATTCACACTGCTGTTTGCTGAGTTCGGTTTGTTTGTTTTTCAGTTTTTTGTCCCAGTGTCTGACAAACGACATCGCAATTGCCAAGGATTCTGGTGAGAGCAGCAGCAATGCTTCTGCAATGTCACCCACTGTGGCCAGTAATGGTTTTAATCTCACAGACAAGCACTTAACTGCTGCAGTGCCCTTTAAATCAATGTGTTAGGTACATGCATTAATATTTAATATCGAAAAGCAATATAAAAATGTGGCAATGCTGCACATAAATAAACACATTTAATTCAATACAGTTACACCACAGCTGAATTTGGCCCACTGTATTGACTTTTGCAATTAAAAACAGAAGCACAAATAACCCAGCTGCTGAAAGAAAGAAACAAAACAAATATGTTGCCATGGGGAAAATGTACCCAAAGACTGAAAGAATAACTGTATGAAAGGATAGGTTAAAACCTGAAATACAAAACACATATTTTTGTGTAGGCTAAGCATTTGGAAAATGCTCGTGCGATGCTATGGCGGTATTTCCCTTACAGAAAGATGTATGTTGAAGAAGGAAGGCAAAAGCTAGCTTGTGGTAAGGTGGGTGAATGTCAGCAATAATCAGGTTCACTGCAGCAAGGTACAGGCAGCAGTTTTGGGGCTTTTGTTTTAATAAGCCCGCTGACCTTGGAGTTTTCACAAGCACTTGTAAATTAGCTCCACACCATCTTTGTTGTATGAGGACAGATTGTGTGTGCATCTATTACCCACATAATGAATGTTGAAAAAGCAGAATTCAAATTCACGCTGCAGCCAATTAAAACTGGACTGGAAGACATGCCAGGGGACTGTGGAGCAGCCACAGCTCACTGCTAGTTACTGGCGAAACCTTTCACCCACGGCCTGTGCTTTCAACTGTGGACCCACGCACAACCCCCCCACAAGTTCCCAAAGCAAACATACTGTATGCTGAGCATTCTCTCCCCTAGGCTTCACCAAGGGCTTGGTTTGCAAAGGGCTGCGCTCGGAGAGAGCGCAGACCACAGTGCAGCTGAAGAGGGAGATCATTTCTGGGCAAGACAGTCCCAGCCCATGAGCGCTTCCCGCTTGCTCGGATGCTCAGCCCTGGGAGAGAAATCCTATGAAAATCAGTTTGCACTGAGACAAAAACAACTCAAACAACTCAAACCTTCTAAAACGCCTTACAGTCAACATGTTCAGAAATAAACCTGAGGGTGTCTCTAGCTTCTTGTGCCTGTTGTAACCCCTTGTCACCCCTCTGCATCACCACTCACCTTCACTTTCATGCTTAATCCTTGTGAGCAGGTTCCGGTTTTGAAACAGTGAATTGCTGGGAGACAGGAAGCCTTTCTCTAGTTGAGAAATCAAATATTCATATTCCACAGCTGTATTACAGTTTGCTTCCAACAAAGCTAATAACACCTCAAGGTAAGCTACACGTGCAAGCTTCCAATACTGCCTTTCCTTGCCCCATCCCCAGGCACCATGCAATATCTGCAACCCCAAACAGGTCAAATATTCCAGCTGCTCCAAAACATTCGGAAGTTAACTCACAAGAGGCACTGGGGTCTTTGCACTTCGTGCTGGAGCTTTTCCCTCAGACACACTAAAAGTTTCAGGGATGGGCAAGAGTGGGATTGCAGAACTGAACAGCAGCAAACATGAATTAATCAGTGAAGACAACACAGTAAGCAGCAATCTCTTCTAAGGCTGGTTCAGTCAAAATGAAAGATCTTCCCTGCTCCAGACATAACACTTGATCAAGATGGCATTGTGCATTTGGATCACATTACAATGAAGGAGGGAACTGCTAGGGAGTAAACATCCCTTTCATTATGGGCATTTCATATCGGCATCTTCTCTTTCACAGCTATATTTTGCGGTGGTCCAACCTGTGTTGTACAGGTTGCTTTTTCTGAGGAAGGAAATAGCAGTGGACAAAATCAGTACAGAAACATCCAGGGAAACCAAGGTACTTATAATTGCAGATTTTGTGCCCTTGCATTATGATTCAATACTTCCCAGGAGACAGGCTAGTAATGCCTTACCCTGTGGCACAGGAGCACTGATGTCTCATGCTCAGTGACAGCTGCAAAAGTAAAATTTGCATCTCTTTCATTAACAGCAGCCAAGAGGAATTATGTGCAAATGGATAAAGGCATCCTCAGCCTGGTATTGGAGGCTAATATGTCATTGCTGATACCTATATAATCTCCTACCTCCATAAAAGACCGTCATACCCTGGCATCTATATCCAGCCCCAGTAAAAGTTTATCCACATTTGTAATGCTGGGCATTGCTCCTTGGCAGGTGATAGTAGGAAGTGAAATAAAGGAGTATTGACACGTGGGCAACTTACAGAGGGTGGCCAGAAATAGCACTTGGAGGTTGCTGAGAAAGGATAGTGAGCAGAGGATGAGAGCTGCCTTTCTGCAGGCTACTACTGGGAGGAAGAGGGCATTACTCATTGCCTCAGAGATACCTCAACACAAGTGTTGTTTTCTCTATCCCCCATGAAATTTTAAAATCTCCCTTGCTCGGGAATGAGCACTGGGTTTTGGGTGGACCATGGTTGTGCCAAGGGTGGTGCCCCAGCACAGGGTTTCCCATCTTTGACCTGTCCTAACTGAAATGGGGGATCAGAGTGTTCACCATGAGACAAGAGGAAAACCAGAAGAGATCTGGTGTCCACCCATGGACACCTGTGAGGCCAAGGCTCCAGTTTACCCAGGACTCTGGGCAGATGCTCCAGGGGTAGARAGATGTTCTTTCCTTATCATCTGCTAAAATAATGTTTTCACTCCAATCTCCATACCTTTCAGCAGCACTTTTGCTGTAAAAGCACAGGCTCTCCCTGGTCCTGCTCTATTCCCACAACTTCTCTGCCAGTTTAAGGACCCTGATGTGTGGCCTCTGACGCAGTCCCTTGCTGGAGCCACCAGCAGCAGCAGCAGGCCTGGGATAGGGATGGTTTGCGTGGTCTCACCAGGTCCACCATTGTGGCGTAATGCTGGTGCTGGCAGAAGAAGGAGGAGGTGAATGACACAAGAGTCTCTTGTCTTGACGATGTTCAAACAGCAGCTGGGGAATGAAGTTAGCACATCGCTGCCGAACCATGGGGACCAGTTTATGCATTGGCTGTATGAAAATAATGTGACTGTTTTCCCAAACCAAAGCTTGTTTTCATAACTTTTGCAGCTCCACATTGCCACACAAATAAAGTCTTCATTCCAGGCCAACAAGGAGGCCAGAAGAGCTCCCTCTTCCATGGGCCTCCTCCCCAGAAGGAGCTGAGGTGCTATACCCAGGACCATCAGCCCCACACGCACTCCACTGCATTTTGGACAAAATTCCCAGAGCAGCAACGCACAAGCTTCCCACCACAGGCAGGGACAGAGGTTTTCATTGACAAGCTTGCTATGCTTGGTTATTGTTTCCATTGATGCTTTCACAGATCCAAAGTTACTGTATTTTTGTCCTGTCAAGTGCAGTGACCCATATTAACCTTCTTCATGCAAATCAATCACCTTCTTATTTCCCTCCACATGTGCTGCCTTCAACAGCAGATTGATAATGAGCATAGTTAGACAGACAGAAACCATATGATTAGGCCTTCATCTCAGAGGGCACTGTAGTATCTGGCCCACTTTTCTTCCCTTTATCTCTGTTCTTAAGCATTGCCTTTCTCAAGGATAAAGAAAAAGGAAGGGAGAGGCAGGGGAGAAGACTGTCTTCCTGAAATCTGGCCCATTGCAGAGTTTTTATGCTTAGGCTCAGCTATAGAAGTAATTTCTGGTACTCACACACAAGGCTCCAGTCGCAGATAATTGCTTGATTTAGGCTTGGCTACTGCATCTTAACGATCTCCCAAACTGTGTTGTGCTGTGGTGCCGCGGTGCCTGTCATCTGTTGGCTGGACATGCTTGAGCACATATACTTCAGGAGTGTCGTATTTTAAATATGCCTTTGTCTCCAGAAAAGGGGAAAAAATATTGCCTGACATGGCAACGAAGCCTCAGAAAGAAATTTTTTGGAGGAAGAAGTGTCAAAGGGCAGAGGGAAGGTTAATGAAATGTGTGAGGCAACAGAAAGAATTTTCTATTTCCCCAGTGATAGCTGGTCATTTGCACTGAAGCAAGTGAAAAAATTCAAAATGAATAAAGCATTAGATACCAGACATTAAGTCAGAATTACAGTGCTGGGGCAGAGTTATCTGGAGAATGAAATGTAATACAAGTTAACCATCTGATTGCTATCAGGGCAGAGCACTGATTCCTCACAAGATTTCTCTCTGCAGCAGTGCCCCTTTCRTTCATAGGTTGCCTAATTCAGCACTTTTATCAATGGGAAAAGAGTCTCATACTTTCATTATTGTTATTTTAATGTACAGACTTGCAGTCCTCCGGCAAGGGTGTGGGGAGCAAAGAAAGCACACCTATCACTGCATAATCAGGCATGATGCCTTTGTGCTAGCATGGGTGATGCGTTGCCCCAGTGGCCCTTCTCACCTTCATGGGTCGTGTCTCCAGTAGCGCCTACAGATCCCAAGGGCAGGTGCTAGCCAGGGAACAACACCTGCACTAAATGTTCGGGGATGGGCCAGGCTGAGCCAGTGTACAGGAGCTGCTGCTTCCCCAACATGGGCAATGCAAGACGTCTCCTCTCCTGCTGCTCATTGCTGGAGCTCCTCCACGGGTCTGCACACATACCGACGAGCAGCAGCACCCACAGCCCAGATCCCACAGCCTGGGATAGCCAAACACATCCAGCAGGTTCAAAGTGGGGCATACATTTAAACACTTCACTGAACCAAGACCCACATGCCCATAGTAAATGTGGTCCCTTTACAGCCTGCATCTCATCACAGCAGCGCACCTGATCCCACATACTGCAAACCCTTTCACTTACAGATTTACTGTAAGTGAAAGTAAGGTGAGAGCTTATACTTTCCCTGAGGGCAAGGAAGATACTGAAAAACTAAATATACAGCTCAGTAACACAGAAGAATTGAGAAACACGAAGCCATGTTTGATGGGAATATATAATTGTTTGACACCTGTCACCAAAGTTTTATCATACCAGGAAAACAGGAAGAAGAAGAACATACCAGGGAACACCTTCAGGCTGGAAATACCTAAATCATACAGCTAAGTGGTTCACAAATGCCACTTTTCTTTAATGCTGTCAACAAGAAGCCCAGGACTCATCTAAAAGGTGTTATTCAGAAATAACTCATGAAGTAATTTCTGCAAATGATCTTTGTTCTCACAAAGAGTTTGTAGCAACTGTTTGGCACTTGAAGTGGTTTTGCTCTGTTTCATCTGGCTAATAAGCCCAAATCATTGCTTTGGTCATGGCAAGGTTTAGACTCAGATTGCTGGAGCAAATTAATTCATCTAATAATTTCAAAAACAATTTCCCAACACTGTTGCAATACCTTGGCATAATCCCTGCACATCTGCAGTGCAGAGCATAATCTCCATTTTCAGAGCCAAACAGTGCTGCTTAGGACCACCAGGGAGAAGCCACGGCAGCCCATGTCCAAGCCCCACAGCCTGGCTGTCGCTGCCCCCTCCCTGAGGACCTCCACTCTATGGACCAGCGGGACTGCTGGAGCCGGGCAGAGGGAAGATGGTGTTGCCAGTGCAACGCCCGAGGGGTTGTGAGTTGTCCAGCTGATCCCCTGAGCAGAGACCCCAAAGCTCATCACATGGTCACAGAATAGGGAGGATAACACACACTCCTGCTCCGTGTCCAGCTATCACCAAACAACAGGAAAGCCCAAAGCACAGATGCTCAGCTCAGGGGACACTTGCCAGACCCACGGTTTGTGGCTGTAGGGTGTCTCGGGGTCAGGCTGAGAAACAGTGAGACACCGCTCGGACCTGCCTGGCCTCAGATTATCAGGGGGCCAAATACAGAGCAGGATCATCCACAAGGGAGACCCGAACATGCCGGTAATACATGGACTCTTAATACTTCTGCGGGTACCTTTGGCCATAATTTCATTCTCTATGTTTTATATAACATCATGATGAAAAGCTCAGGAAAAATAATTGAAAACAAGTGATGGGTCATAAGAAAGAATGAAAGGAAGGCTAAAAAAAAAGCAGGGTAAGATTTTCTGCTTATTCCCCCATATGCTTATGTGAAGAATGGCATACTTTAAATTGTGAAACCATTTCTTAAGCACAGTTTAACTCATGAAACTCATCACACAGCTTAAGTTTAAAAAGGAGAACATTTTAATTATAGGGACCTTCTTTGGAACTGCTTTGAAAATTACTGGAAAAAGGCATTATCCAGGAGCTACATGTTCCTCCACCATTAAAGGAAAAAGCTTTGCAGGATACAAAACAATAACTGAACCACATTCTGAACAAAGATAAAAACTGCAGTTACGGTAAAACATTTAATTTAAAGACGTATGAGATTTGGCAATGTTACAAGCTTTCATTATTCAGGGCACACACCAAGTTGCCATCAAATGGGATTATAAAGAAACTTCTCCGCTGGATTGATTAATTTATGATTGCCCATTTCAGGACCTTTTCATCTGTGCCTCAAAGCTTCTTCAATCATCACTGAATACTGGATTAGACCGATAACTCATCCACTATGGCAATTCCCGAGGTCCTATTCCAATCAAGTACGTTAAAAAGGAATGCAAAACCAACTTAGATTCTGCTTAAAGAAACTGGGTTTTTTTGACGTATTTAACTGGTTCATATTAGTAACCATATACTCAGCCAATAAATTCTCCTTCCTTTGTCCTGAAAGCTTGTCCATCCCAGCATGTGGTTCCCTAACATGGAGGTTATTTTCAAGATATTAGTCAACACTGAAATGCCCATTTCCACTGAAGCTACTTTAGTAGCTTAACTAGGTAATCATATGGTAACTCATGTTATTATTGATGTAGTTGTTACAAGATGCTTGCCTTGGCCATCCAAAGGACAGGGAATGTGTGAGAGCATTTGTTATGCTTCAATCTTCAGTTCTGCAGGAATTTGAAAAATGTGCAATAACAAAAATCACACTTTCTTTGATATTTGAGAATTTAACACTGAAGCCATGAAATCCTACTGGCAAAAATGGATAATGATCAGATTAGTTCACTCAGAACAGAATGCCTTTACTAACGTACCTGATCACACAGAAATGCTCAAGCTGAATATATAGTCTTCTGTATAAAGCCTCTGTATAAAGTCTTCATAAACAATTCCCAGTGCTTCATTCAATACTTCTACATACAAAACATTAATTAGTGTTCTTGCATATGTCAAATATTTAGAAGGCCTTTTAACTTTTGCAGAATACTATTCCTGTACAGGCATAATTATCACAGAAAACATTGCTTACTTATTTTACTACATGCTTAGCATAGCTGATTTTAAATTTCACAAAGTAAAACACCCCAAAAGTCCATTTGAAGGCATTAATGTTACATTTAAAACATAAAACTCCTCTCAGTTCATATTCTTCTTGGCCTGAAGTATTTATAAGTTTAAAAAAAAAGAACCTTTATTTTCAGTTTCTGTTCTTGAACTTATAGTACATGGATTTTACACATTTCAAGCCATTCAGCTCCTCTTTATTCATGAAGGCTACTCCTCCATAGCTGTCATTTTTTTCCCTATTAGTGCTGTGGTGCAGAAGTTGTGCTGTTTGGACAACAAGCCATGTACAGTTGTGATACCGAGCACTATCCAGCTGCAGCGCTGGTCTTCCTGGTGCTGGGATCCACAAGAGCTTTGCTGTTATCTGCCTGGGGGAGGTTCCAACTTCCATCATGCTGCAATAGAGGGGAAAACACAGCAACAGGGATTGCTGGGGTGAGACCCCCAAAACCATTAAAGGGTGTTGGAGGAGTGGGGAGAGAAGGGAAATCCTTTGAGGAAATTAATGAAATATCTGCACTGCATTTTATTATTTGCTGCATCTGTTGTAACTGTCTTTACAACTTGGTCATCARGAGTTTAAACCTTTGCTCTGATTGCATGAAGTTGTGCCTTCATTATAAGTTCATTTTGTGTGATGTCCACATAGGGGAGCCTGAAAGGCAGATTGTTTTCTACAGCAGCACTGACAACTGTTACGTTTGGAAACAGGGATATATTTGCCATCAACTGACAGAGGGTCAGTTTGAAGGATGCTAGTGGAATCCCTCAGCTTCAATTGGCAAATGAGTTGTCCCTTACCTTGAGTGACTGTCTCTGTTTCTTTGATCTATTTCTTAGGATGAAAAATCTTCACTGATGAGAAATTGATTCCCAGAGCAGAGCTAAATTGCATATCTGAAATGAAAGCTTCATATTTGAGATTTTGGCTATTAAAACATTGTAGCTCTGCTTTCGCACCTGTGATGCTCATAATGAAAAAGTATACAGAGAAGACGACTTCTGGGGTGGGCCACTGGTGGCAACGTGAGTAGCAGGGGCTTGTGGATATGGGCATTCAGTTGAAATGACTCAGAGAGAAGGGTGCCAGGCAGGACTGTGAACAATGCTGCAGCCAGCTGCTTCCAGCAGGCTCGCAAGCTTTTGGGGAGGGACCTTCCCACAGGTCAGTGCAAATATTTGCCCAGGTACAGCAGCCTGAGAGCACAGCAGAGCTGGAGCCACAGGGGCTCACTGCATTGCACCACTGCACTGTTACACCGTGGTCATACTGCTGGGCTGCAAAGACAAACTGGGGCAGAGGGGGCAGGCTTCCACTTTGCGTGGAGGTCTCTGGTGAGGTTCAGCCAAGGATGGTGCTGGAGTCACAAGTAACTGAGGGCATACTTTGTACAGAAATAACTTCAATCTCCAAAAAAACCCCAACATCGGAAAAGTATTTTCCAAATAGTTCCTGCCTGCCTAAAATAAATCTCTGAGGACTAATATATATAATTCCACCTTTTGGCATCTCAGACTAGTTATATCCCATACATTTACCCCAACTAAATACTGCTTGCATTAAGCCAGTATTAGTCTGGTATGCTGGATGTAGAGAGCAGACAGAGTGAGAATGACCTAAGGTTAAGCATAGGTTCTATTTATATATTTTCAAGTGATCAAGTTAATCTGCATGTACATCTTGAGTGTGACAGTCACTAATATGCCATAGCAGTCCAAACCAATCCCTTTAAAGGAGATATTACATTTCCTGGAAGGAGCAGAGAAGTGATTTTGCACAGATCTGTGAAGATAACAATAACTGCCGAAAGGCTTTACTGTAACTTGTCAACTATAAGGCACCATGCAAATGGAGCAGATCATAAAAGACATTCGAGCCTAGCTTCTAGCAAAGCTTGTGAATGGGTTCTTGCTAAGAAATGTGAAAATGCTGAAGATGGCAAAGTGACTAGAGCAGAAAGAGGGGATTATAATGCTATTCATAGTCATTCCCTTGGTGATAAATTAAGTAATTTTTTTCAAGATTTGCACATAGCTGTATGGTACATTTTGATAATACAAAAAATTCACGTTGCCTGTAATATAGTACTCCCTCTTTCAGTTAAGGGTAAAACTGGAGACTTGGCTCAGGTGCACATAATTTTCTCTATGGGCACAGTTGTCTGAAACCCTGGAAGTAACAAAGTTTTTTTCCTATCTGTTTCTCATTACAGAATGAAAAAATAAATAATCCAAGGGGTTTTTTTTGAGACAGAACTGCATTACGAACTTCTGTATCTGCAAAAAGTGTGCTACAGCCAAACAGTTTGAACCTTGACAACATATTATCTTTTGCAGATGATTTTGGAACATAGCGTGAAGAAACACTTTCCATTTTAATTAGTTAGTTAGATTAATTATTAATCCAGATTAATAGCGAAGTGGGGTGAAATTTGCTTCTAGATAGTTGTTCAGTTCAGATACTAAATTATGCAGCAAAATATACCATAGATAGTCATAATCTGATCCTAAAGACTATAACAAATTCTGAATCACTTTTCTTCAACTGCCAAAAGAATTTCAGAATTATAAAAAATTAATTTTGTCAAATGTGAACCTACACAAATACCAAAGCATCCTCTCACAAGACAATTATGCCTACATCCTGCTGCTGAAAGGCTTAACATACTTATCAGCTATTATAATTTACTTCTGAGTATCAGGTCAATTAGAAAAATCTGATCTTAACATGCACTAACATATACAAACAATACATTCCTTGAAGAAAAAGTTGGAGCCCAGAGTTTGCTTCATCAAACTACACAATTTGTTCTATAGTCAAGAAAGTATTTGTCTGGAAACAAATAGTCAAGCAGGGAATTGGAAAAGTGATTTCATTCCATCATATATTTGATCTCAGGCCTAACTGCAGATTACAAAACTGAATTAGCAATTGAAACAGGCTAATCTTGCTCTGTTCTCTCCTATTTTTTATTTTGCAGAAAATGACGCTGGCAATTCAAGGTCTCAAGCTTGCCGGCAGGCTACATAGCATTTRTTTATATCAATAATATTGTAGGCTGAGAAACACAGTAGTGTTTGTGCATGCAACTTTTAAGATCTTTGTACCATTTGAAGTACCATTTTAAATAATAATCTTGAAAATTACAGTGACTGAACTTTCATTTTGGACAGCAGAAATTATACTTTGGTAAGATGTACTTTGGAACAGACAGCAAGGAAGAATTAAGAATTCACCTTAGAAACAATGACATATAAAATATATGCATTCATCCCACTACACTCAATGTGGCGGGGGTATCTGACAGACCATCCTCTCCTCTGGTCCTGTATCACCTGCCTTATTCATCACCCAGGGCAGACATAGTCTGAATTCAATCAGTCCACAGCAGGAACATGAAATCCCCTCTCCAAAGTGAAGGGGTCAGGCCATGATCCCTTTCCTTCCCCGAGAAGTACCAGGTACCTCTTTTCTGTGGCTCAGGTATGTGGTCTTTCCTCTCCAAGGCAGACTGCAACCCCACAGGCTCCACCAACACCATGCTCCCTCAGCTGTGAATGCTTCCCATTTCTCTTCGCCCATTGACACACATTGCTGAGAGGCCTGGAATAGCTGGGATACCTGCAAACTGTTGTCTCAGAGCATCTCCAGGTCTGTACAGACCTTTACTGCATCAGTTAGGCTCAGGTGGCATGTTCCCAGCTTCCTCCTAAACCCTGTGGAATAAATACCTCCCTTTGAAATGGAAGGTGCTGCACTAGTTGCACAGCCACAGCAGCTGAAGACATTGTACTGGGCAATGACTGGGTCCCGAGAACTAGAACTGGTAGAAAATATTGCCTCAAAGAGAGCTCAATAGACTTTAAATTACAGCTGTGGATCTGGCTTGTGGGCTTTGGGCTGGTCAGCCGGCACCTCGATCTTTCTCCCAGATGTGAGAATCAGTAAGATTTTACCCTCTGCAAACATTACTTCTTGAGTGTTTCCACAAATTTTGCTTTAACTGTTATCTTTCCAAATGCAAAACTGTGCGCTCATGGTCAAAATCAGGCAGAAGCTTGCAAGAGGAGAACATTGCACTCCACATCTGCTATGCAGGACACAAAGCACTCTGCTCTTTCTGATACAACACTGCTTGTCGCCAGTAGACTAGTTCATTCATTTATGAATTTTATAGACATAGGGACATTTTCCTATGCAAACCTTACTACGACAGACTTTTTTCCCCCACCCTCCATGAGATCGCTTCCAATGGGCCAGCAGTGATGCTAACTGCCACAGCAATCACAGCCACAGTCACTCATCTTTTTCCCAGACTGAATTTTCAAAATATGTCCCTGAAGGGGATGTCTTGGAACAGCTTAGTCAGAATTGAATTTAGCAACTCACTTTCGACCTTGGAACATGGAGGACTTGAGTCAGCAAGCCTGCAATGGCCATGTTCCTACAGACTTCTTCACTTAAAGAAAAGTCATGGACAGTATGAGGTTTGAGAGAGTTACTTAATCGTGACATTAGAACATCTCCTTTCATTTATCAGCAAACAGCTTGGCAAAGACCACAGCTGATGTAGCAGTTGCCTTATTTGCTGTCTCTAAAGTTAAAGCAGAAAWTAAGGCCTGCCTTTTCTGCTTTAGATGTAATGGTATTTTAGAAAAGATGCTCCTTCCCTGGCAGAAGCACAGTGTATCAATAGATCAATTTGTTTTCCTCAGAGGTTTCTGTTACACCTAATTGAAAATTGAATTTTTAGAGATAAAATATCTTTCTGGAGCAAGGGGAGGAGGGCCTTTGATATTGGGGGCTTTTCTCCTCTGCTGTTATTCCCTACAACCCAGTAATCAGAAGCTCACCATAGCCAAATCCAAACACTACAGCCAAGCACAAGTTGTTCTTCCGTTGCTGCTGTGCCCCTTGTATTTTGAGCTGCACTGCTGCCCAGCACTGTAGTGCATATGCCCACACAACTGCTGCCAGCGCCTGAGTCACTGGGAAATTAAAAACAAAGCTGTGACTCAGCAAAATGCCAATCAAACCGGAAAAGAATATAATACGCAACACAAAGAGTAAACCCCAAGTAACTCAAAGCCCAAAGGACAATAAACATTGAAGAAAACCACCACTTTTCTATGGAAGGATATTCTTCATTAAAATGGCATCATCCATCACCAGCTGTAACAGCAGTTAAAATAAACCAGCTATGAACGCAACAATATCTCAGATGCTACTGTTTCTTTCTTTCTTCCTACACGCACAACAAGCTTAAAATAGATAACTGTATTAGTGCTTGATTTTTACAATGTATTGTTCCTGTCAGCCCAAGATTTCTCTTTCTAAAAGATTCTTAATGTGCAGGCTTCAGTTGAGCCTGGCTTTGGTCAGCCTGTCAGCTACCCTGTGAAATTCCCAGCTTGGAGGCTTCGGCTCTTTCCTGTTTTTAGATGGCTTCCAGGTAGCGCAAGAGTTTTAACCTTCCCCTTCTCTGGCCACCTTAGCAAAGCAGGAGAGACCAAGGAGAAAGGGGACTCGTGCAGAGCGTGTGCTTTATCCTTCCTCTCGCAGGTTGGTTAAGGAACCTCTGAGCCCATAGCGAGCCTTGGAGGGAGCAAAGTGGAAACATTCATGATGACATTACTTGGGGAGCTTCATTTCTGAGGACCCTGCAGAAGCCAAAAGGGTTTCCACGCACACTGGGAGGGTGCCTGGCCAGACCAGCCTGGTGTTCCCAGACGTCTGCTTCTTCCCCAGCTTCCTCTTACCGAAAGCAGCACAGACCTCACCCCACGCAGCAAAACATGCAACTTACTGCCATGCACTACCTAATTAGCCTCAGTGGAGAGCAAATCTCAAAATGTCAGCTCCCACAAGCCACGCTGACCTATACAAACTGAGGATCTGCGTTCTAAAGGCTCTCAAGGGGACATTAATTGGATCCAAGTGTGTGATTCTCCATCACAGCTGCCTGTTCAAGGAGATCTGTAGTGTAAGGGTTGAATTGGGAAGTCAGTGTAAGGTTGAAAAGATTAAGTGCTTCAATGTCTAAACATTATGTTTTAGGATACTTCTATTTCAGCAGTACCCAAGTCAGGAACTGGGAGCCCACTGTGAGACACCGTTGTTTCCCACCCAGGTACAGAGCAGTCTGTAACACTGGGCACACAACTCTTGCTTTTGCTCAGTCTTTTGAGCTATTGTTTTTTCCTTAGAGTTTTGAGTAATGAACTCTAAAATGAGAGAAACCTCCTACTCTATCCAGAAAGAGCAAAATAAAGCAGAAGCATGAGGAAAGCATTTACAAGATTGTTCCTTTATTTTTTGACATATGTTTTCAGAATGAGAGTCTCATCTCAGACCTCCTCCATGCCACACTTTAGTGACACACAGCTTCCACTGGCCTCCGTTTCGCATTACCAGTGGCCATAGCCAGATGCCCAAGCCAACAGCAATCGCTGAAAGCCACGGCTGGGCTCCAGTCCCTACTACCCAGATGAGTCTCTTTGGATAACAGGTCTTCAGAGTTTGCCAGTCTGTCGCGCTTTGCCACTGCCCATACGCAGAACCACCGTGTCCTTTTGGATCGTGCTCAGAAGCATTAAAAAAAGGACTGTGTTGCTGTGGCCCTCTCGTAAAGCATACTCCTTGCCAGGAGCTGGTGCTGCAGGCAATGATACATTTATTGTAGCATCTTGCACATTTCCAGCTGCTGACCAGTGCCAAAAGTTTCTCTATGGCTTCTCCAAAACACAGGCAGCAGGGCTGAGCTGTCCCTGCATCTCTCTCTGTTCATCATCCACCCTGAGCAATAGGATGGGGAGAGAGAAAAGAAACCTGCCCCCCTCCCCACCTCTGCACTAGGTCCCCGCCTGCCTCAAGCTTAGTAATAGCCAGGTGGCACTCAGCTGCTTCATGATGTGCCCACAGCACTGACTGTTGTTTTACAATGGGAGATGGACTTAAATCAAAGAGCCCAAACCCAGAGCTGAATCCCACAGAGACCATGGAGCATGCTCTTCTGGGGGCTTTCTCCCATGGTGCCAGCAAGGCTGAAGGTGCTCTGCTGCAAGCTGAAGCCACAAGGGTTGGCAAGGCCGATCCTGCTTCTGAAACCAGCTAGCTTCTCCTCTTGGAGAGATGAAGGAGATGATGCCATTTCTAAAAAGAGAGAGAGAGAGAGAGAAGGAACTTCAGTGCCCCAGGCAGCAGAGTTAAAGCAGATGGTGAGATCTGATCGGGGGGAGATAACCACAAGGATTATAACAGCAAACCATGAGCCCTGACTACTATCAAATAACTACTGAAGCAGAAGGATCAGTCTAAAATCAAGCGACATATTGACTAAGGCTGACGTTTATAAAAGCAATGCTTTGTCGATGTCTCCATAAGGAACACAGGCACGGCAACCATCAGGAAAGAAAAGAGGTGGCTGGGTGGTTTCAATGGGCTACATTTAAAAGGATTTTTGGTGTTAGCTTCCAACAACCAGTTTAAAAAACTGGACACCTATTACCTCACCAGCTTGTGAGAAATTAGCCTGGATAATAGCCATTTATGCTAATACATGCACAAATCCCCTTGCGGAATACAGAATGCCCACCCAAAACCACCTGGACACCCGGGTGGGGGAGCAGCAGCAGATGCTTTTCTCTTTAAGACCTGAAGGCTCAGAGCATTAGCAGCTAAGATTTGCCCGGGCTCCATTTAAATAAAGATTCAGGGTGATTTTTATGGGAATCATGCCCTCTGTTGATGCAGGTGAAACACTTCACTGAGATGATGCTACTAGCTGAAGCATGGCTGCTTTAGTAAGACATGTTCTTTTTTAGGAAAGGGTTGTTTTTGTTTGGTTGGTTTGGTTTTTAATGATACTTTTCAAGTAAGCCCATAACAGACATGTCCTGACAAGGACTCAGCAGGAATGCACAAACCTGAAAAAAGTTTTCTTGGTCACTACTTATGATTTTCCCCCCTGGGATGAGCATGAGAAGAGCAGGGCCATGTGTCCACCTCCCTCTGGTGTCTATGCACCTGAGATAAGACAAACAGTGGCTTGAGCAAGCAGGAGCAGACAAGGCCATGCACTGCCATGTGTGTGAGTTGCTCCATTTGCAGGGTTTCAGTGTCTGAATTAAAAAATGGAGCGGGAATGGGAAGAATAGCAACAAATTAAATTAAATTTATAAAATAAATTAAAATTTCCAAAGTATCTGGATTTCCTCATTGTTCCTTCAGACATTTGTCTTTTCCAAATCATGCTTCTAACAAATATTTTCTCCCAGAAGAGACCAGAGGAGGCAATGAAATTGTACTTGTCTTATCAAATGAAGTATGCCATATTTGGCATACAGAATAGGCCAATATGGCAATTCAGAATACCCACGACTTTTCCCTTAAGTAGTGTTCTTTAAGCAAGGCTCTCTAAGCAAGCGTGTTATCTCCCTGGTGTTTTTCACTCCTCTAACCAGGAGTGCAAGACTCTGGCTTGCCTGATGTCAGATGAACTATTACACCACCCGGGCAGCCCCTCCAAGCACTTTTTGCCTTTCTGCCCTGTAGCCTTTTCTATTCAGACCCGGGTGTTGTGTTCATTAGGGAGATTTCTAGTGGCATTCACCCCAAGCCTTTCTAAAGTCTCACTGCTTAGTGCCAACCTCCTCTTTAGGGATCTTTTTTTTTGATCCCTTTATTCTACTTACCTTCACACCACCATTTTCTTTTTCCCATTTGTCACACTTGCTGTAGCTATAAGCCACCCTTCCCAGCAATCAGCCATAGATGCGTTATTTAATATCCTCTGTTAAGGATATTTTTTATTTTTATGAAAAAAAAAATTATTACAAACACTGATTTCAAATCTTGGTGCAATTCTTGGATTTGAGTTTCAAGCAGATTGGCTGCAGGTTATGTGCACAGACACACACTTGCATGGATAAAATCTGAGGAGTTCTGTAAAGACTTGCTATTTCCATCTCAAAGCAAATAAGATATTTGCTATCGGAGATTGAGACATAGAACTTGGGAAAAAGCTAATGTGGTTCAGACTTACAAATTCTAAAGCCAAGGACTCTGGCATCTGCCCAATAACAATACTGGCTGATGCTCAACAGAAAGGGAAAAGTCTTGTAAGGATCCAAGAAACTTTGGAAATGTTAATTAAATGTTGAAGTTAAGATTTTAAGTYGATGCACTTAGCCTGACCCCTTGTTTGCATTGCTGCCTGTGCCTAGCAAGTGACACAGCTGTCTGTCACGCAGCAACACTGGCTTTCCCAAGCCTCACCATTTCTCCCTAGGGAGATAATATTCATCACCTAATGCCCACATGGGGTGTACCTGGAAGGAGGCTAGCAGGGGAGGCTAACACCTTCACTTTTTTCACTTCTTACCCACCTTGTTCTGGGGTGGCTGGGTCTGCTGCTACATAGCCTGGGGACAAGTCCTGCTCATCCTGCTCAGACAAGAAACACCAGGCATGACTAACATGAAGAGCGTCACCAGGCTTAGATCATACTCCTGCAGATTTACCATAGCCCAAAGGGAAAATGAATACTGATTCCCAAACCTTAGAGACTGCAATACATACATATTTATGCTAGATCACCATGTTACAGGCAGAAGTGTACACTGTGATGACAGCTTCATTTGGCACATATAATGAAATCCAAATGAAAAAAGGGTCCTAACAGGTCACCATTGCAATGAGACACTGCAGTGCTGCTGACAGCCGCATTGGGAAGAGACTATCTCTGTCAAACTACCTCCGGTATCACAGGTGCTTTCAGAAGTGGCACAGGAGCATGGTAGCAAGGGGTTTGCTCATAGGAGACAATATTAGATGCTCAATTTCTTGGTTTCTTGCTCAGCTTATCAAGGATGTGTATCTTTATATGAAAACGGATATAATCAAACAATATATTCACCATCAACTGTTATTGCAGAGCTTGTATTTGTTTAGGGTAGATAATTACAATATATCATACTATGTTGTGCACCATTAAATATATCAACAGTCATTGTAGTCACCTCACAAATACACATACTGGTTTATGTACAAGAGTTTGACGTGAGAAGAATGTTTAGGGAGAGGGTGTGCTAGAGATAAAACAGGCTTCCCTTACACCTTTGCCTGAGAGGAGTCTGATCAAACATGCTTTCCCATATTCTGTAATACCTGGCTGATTTCTTTTCACTTCTGAAAAGTAAGATAATCTCTGGGAAGCTAAAGATCTCATACAATTATTTATCATAAGTTATCCATTTACCTCACAGATAAATTTATTAGTCTCATAGATACGAAGAAAAGCCTGGAGGTCTCTAATCCAACCCCCCGCTCAAAACAGAGTTGATACCAAAATGAGATGAGGTTGTTCATAGCCTCACCCGGTCAGGTTTTGTCTATCTCCGAGGACAGAGACCCACAGCATCCCTCAACAGCCTCTTTCAGTGTAACGACTGTCATGATGAAGAACTCCTTCCTAATATCTGCTCAGAATTTCCCTTGGTGCAAGTTGTGTCCTTTTACCTTCATATCTTGGAAAAGACTCTGGCTCCATCTCCTCTGTAACCTCCCATTAGGTACCTGGAAACAACAACTAGATCGCCCTTTAGGCTTTTTACCTCCCAGCTGAACTTGGTTCTCTCAGTCTCACCAGCCGGGAGAGGCAAATTTGGATGCATTATCCCAGCCCTGGCCCCTTGCAGAAGGCTCACTCAGGCTCACTGAGGTGAGAGGAAACACATTTTCATTCACCTAAACCTGCATTTTCAACCCCAACTTCTAATTACTGCTGACTTTCAGGAAGTTTGATTTTAAACATCAACTATTTTCCTCTATAGCCACGATTCCTATTCTGGCCCCACATCAGGAGCAGCAAAACAGGCAGAGCACAAAACACCATGATTTGTGCTGCTTCCAGCTCAGCCAAACCCAGAAACAGTGAGTTTCTCTGGGGACAGGGCCACCCTGTGAGGCTGCCAGGCCAAGGAGATGTGGTTGCAGATGGAAAAACAGGACTCTTCCATGCTCAGGGGTTTTTCAGCACAGCTTGTGCTTTTTCTACACCAGTAGTGACCTAGTCCTGCTTTTGCATGCCTCAGTGGGAAAACACACCGAGAAAAAACCCGGGCACTTAATTTATAAGCCTTTTGGAGAAAGGACTGCCTTTCTTATACTTTCCATATAGTACCAAGCAGGCTGTCAGTTCTTAAACAAGGGATTCATTAAGACGTAGTTGTATTACTAGACACATATGAAAAAAACGCATATAAAAAAAACCCCTCGTCTTGCACTCAGAGCCATCAATGGCTCAGCACCCCGCTCAAAAGAAATCCCGCTAATTTTAACATTCGATTATGAACACGGGCCTCTTCCCATGTTTAACTTAGAACAGATGAGGCTTCTTTGCATCAGCTGTGCACGCTGCTGCCTGTGTTGCAAATGCCACAGGGATCAGATTCCTCCCGCTTTCTCAGATGTCTCCAGTGTGATTCTTTAAAAGAAAAAAACKTAAAAAAAAAMCCTAGCAGTATTACTAGTGGTCATAATTTTCAAGAGGAGATAAAAAAGCTGACTAAACCACTTTTGGGGCAGCTTTGATCCAAAGCCTTTCTGTTTGCATTCTCTGTGTCCTTTGCTGACCACGCAAGTGGGCAAGCGCATTGAAAATCTCCGGGTGCAGGGAGCCCTCTCCTCCCGTCCCCAGTTTGCGTGGGGACAGGCTGGCTTCATGGGCCAACACACTCCTGGGAGATGTAAGGAACAGCCACATTCCCCCATTGCACCTACATCAGGGGATTCCCACCCTTACATCCCCGAATAATTAGTTGTATTTTTCTTTGTGAAGGAAATAGTCTCTTGGAATGACAGTAATACACACCCGTGCCCTCTTTGGCACATGATAGGCAAAATTAAGTACCAGCAGTCTTCTCAGAATGGGCATTATTTCACCCTCCTCTCCTTTGTAGCTCTTTCTTTTATTTAAGCTTCATTAAAAGCACAGGTGAGTATCAGTGGTGCCCACTACACAACAGTGCAGCACAGACAATATGGTAGGTAACCTTTCAAAAATGTTTGCTTTCCAACCTCACCATCTACTCATGTTTTGCGGTGGAAGTGCCCAGTTAAGTAACACACAGACATGCCAGTTGGTCAGTATTTTTTCTTAAGGCATGCAGAGATCTTGAGAAAGATCAAAACAAGAATTAGGCCAAATTCAAAATGCTGGTCTTGGAAACCCACAGAGTTAGGTCACTTTGGGATTTGGCCTCAGTTTGCGCTTTAGATTGGTCTCTAACCTAAGCTCAGCAGCAGCTGAAATTTCTGCTTCTCCTCTGGCTGGCCCTTATTACAGCAATTTGGTCAAACACCAGGACAGGTTGCCTGAAGAGGCTGTGAAATGTCTATCTGTGGAGAGGTCTGGAGCAACCCATGGAGATGCCTTGAGCAGGGATTTGACCACAGGCACCTGGTGTTCTCCAGCCTGAAGTCTGCTGTGTCTCCAACACCTCCTTCTGCTTCCCTACACTGCCCCAGGACATTTCTCTGACTTGATTCCCAAGGTACGTTCTGTAGTCTCCCCTGACATGCACTGAAATGAACGTCACTTGTGCTTTGGTGCAATGTCCCATCAGCTCATGCTCAACCTCTTCGTGGCAAAGGCAGGTCAACAGCATCTGGAAATGGCAGGGCTCAGCCTCTCTGTTGTCAGCTCTTCAGTCAACAGCCACAAGACAAACTGCAGGGCTGGTGGGCAGGGGTTAGACAACATGTAGATCTTTTTTTTTTTTTTTTTTGGTTTGGGGGGGATTGTTTGTTTTTTAAGAAAAAATGCTGTCTTGCTGGCTGGATTTGGCAGCTGCTAGATTCCAAGGAAGAAAAATACCATCTTCAAGCTGTAACAACCCAGGAGCTAAACTTGCTTCTTGCTCTTATTGTGGTCAGAGCTCAGCCTGGGGCTGAGGGCAGGGAGCTCCCCCATCTCCACGGCTCTCTGGCTGTGCTCCTCCTTTCTCCTTTGTCCAGCTTCAGGCGCTCTTGCATTCACATTGCTGAAACTGTTAAAGTTGCCAAAATACCCCCTTCCTGCCCAACCACCTCTGCCTTTTCCTCTTTCAAGCCCTCTCTTAATAACCCCCTCCTTCATGACTCCCCCCCTTCACACTCCTCCATGAACCTACCGCAGTCCTCATCACCTGAGACACTGCTACATGCTGTGTTTTACTCTGCAGAGCTCAAAGTGCTTTTCTTTTTAGGCTCACGTGCCAGTATCTCTGGTTATTCCTATTGGTCTTCATTTTCCACAGCCTCCACTCCCTTTACAAAGTCACCATGACAAGAAGTGCATATAGTGCTTGACCTGAAGTTGTGCCACCCAATCCTCTACAGAACTAATGTCTTCTCAACAGTGGTCTTCAGAGAAAAAAATATCATCTTACCATCTCCTACACCCTTTGGACAACTAAAACTCATAAAGCAGATGTTTCAGTGAGCTACCCACAATGATGCTTAAGTCAGAAAACAGTAATTATATTCCAGCTGTATGAAACATGCATAGTAATTAACTATGACAGCTCTTTGTGGATTAAAGTAATTGGGGCTTATTATGGTGTTTGCTTAGTTCTCCTAACCATCAGTCAAGTCCTGGATAAGAGGAAAAATCGGCTTTCTTTAAAATATCCTGTTCCTTTTCTATGCAGGCTTTATTGAGCAACCAGCATTAAAATTGCATTCCTTAACTCTGCTAAGATTTAAAAGCGCAAAAGAAGAATGGATACCCAAAACATCCGATTTTGCAAAAGAGCTTTAGTAGCTCCAGAAACACGTGTCATTATTTAATTTAGTGGCAGCAGAAATACCTGCAACTCCATTTTCTCCTAATGTGTATCAACTGCATATCAGTGATGCTTCTATGTATTATATGCTTCTAGCAATTACTCAGTTTGCAATTATTGTTTGAGAAAACAAGTTTAGGTAGTCATAATATCAAGGAGGCATTTTGAAGTGGCTTAAAAGGGCCAATTATTAAGATCTATTTTTAAATGAAGCGCTAGATTCAATAGGCCTGTGTGCTGCTGGTAGCAATCACTTCAGCAGCAACCACCTCTAATGCGCAAGCTAGCTACTTATAAAATGGCAGCACTGCTTATCTGGGGATCTTCCAGCAGTGATGAGCTGCAGTTTCAGTGTGATTCCACACAGACTAGACTTACAGTTCCCTTTGACTTCTTTGGTTGTCTAACTTCAGAGCCAAAATTTGTCAGACACAGAATTAATTCCAGATTGCTCTATTATCTGAACTCAGTAATGGAGGCTCCTGAGCTACTGAATGTGGCAGCTCTGTTACGTAAAGGGCATGAAAGTGTATCTCAATACTGCAATCTGAGCAGAGGTATCTCAGTGAAGAGCTAGCCCACCTCACAGTGTTATTCAAGCTAAATGAGAAATTTGTATGGTGTAGGAGGGCACCAGTGGTATCAGGGGGTACTGCTCAAAAATTCTTTAGCAGAACCAGAGGTTGTAAACTCTGGCCCTTGATTTCCATGGGCCAATTCCCATAAATAAGCATTGGAAAGGCAGAGGCATTTTTCCATATTAAGCACAAATGACCACAAGAGCACAAAATGTTAAGTTTTGATTCCATCAACTCTGTGTGAGTACAGATCACACAAAGAACCRAAGAATGCTTTCTTTTTAAGCTATAAACCATAGACCCATATGTCTATTGCCATTCTTTTGAAA
The DNA here is from genome assembly GCA_035582835.1 of Phoebastria nigripes. Lineage (NCBI taxonomy): Eukaryota > Metazoa > Chordata > Aves > Procellariiformes > Diomedeidae > Phoebastria > Phoebastria nigripes. The sequence goes on along the minus strand of JAYKAV010000222.1, from coordinate 1,733,722 downwards.
CCTTAATTGAGGAGTATTACCACTGCATCTGCTGCCCCTCTGATTACAGGTTACTCTTCTCACTCCGGAAGAGAACTGTCTGGGGAGAACTGTATGAAATGTGTACTGGGACTGGAGAAGATTAATTCTGGTCTCCACAGCATAGGCTTGTAAATCTGCAGGTAAGAGCCCTTATTTGAGGAGAAATAGTCACTTTTTGCTCTAACTGTGCCTTCTATTCTTGTTTCTAACGTATTCAGTAGTCAGGGCGATTGCTGTTGTTATGATGAAAGGTTACTTCAATGTAACCACAAAAGTGTAAATACAGCATGTATTTATAAAGTCCTGGGGAGGTGTCCAAATTAGCTCAAAGCAGTGCAACATTTGACTGGCTTTATTCTGAACACTTAGTTTAATACCTGGCATTTTAAATAGTCATGGCAGAATTATATGAGCAGGCTACTGCTGCCCTTCAGTGGGAGTTACTGATATAACACTGGAACAGCATGCAGAAAAGGGTGCCAACACTGCCAAATAGGAAGAGTTCCTGTGAGAGAGGTCTGTATCTATTTTAGGGTCTTGAAAAAGGTTTTTTAAAAAAAAAAAAATCAACAAAGTGTGTGATAGTGTCTATGACAACAATTGCAAGCAAAGAGAGTCCTACCACCATGAGGTTTTCCCTCTCCCAAGCTTTCCCTGCCAGAGGACTGCTCACAGACCCTCATCTATTGAAAGCCATGAGGGTGCATGGCTCTCTGTTGGTAAGGTAGCAACGCCCCACCATTAAGCAAACCTCTTTAATCTTTAGTGGTCCCAAGAGGATCCCCCAGCAACGCAAAAAAACTGTGGCTTTCTTTTCCTCTTATCCCCAGTAGTGTTGTAGATCAGGCACTACTTATTTCCAGAAGACCACAAAGGTCACTTCAACACTTAGAAAATGGTTTAGAAAAGTTAGTTTGTCCAGCCATGTAGCAGAAGCCCCACCACATGCCGTAGGGATAGTAACCAGCTCATTCAAAAGCCATTGTACTATGAAACTTTGCAATAAAGAGTTTACAAATCAGACCTTCAACAAAGCACACAAATCACTGTGCAAGAAAGATAGGGAGAGGGTACTCCTGAGACAGGGAAAGGTACTCCTGCAGTTAATAATCTGACCCCAGATGATTGTCAAATGACTGCCACTCCCTTCCTAGGTTCGGCTTCAGCTGGAGCGAATCTTAGTGCAGAGCTTTGCGTCAGGGGGAAAACTGATCTTACAAGAGCTGTTGTTTTATTAAGACGATCAAGATGACTGCAGAGGACAGAGGCAAGGAAACGAGAAATGTTTCCTAATGAGCATACACTATATACAATATAGCAAAACAGAGTAAGCCGTAAGTGATGATACCTCACATTGGTGATAAATGCACCCACTCGCATATTCATTTGACTCCAGCAAGTCCATGGCCAGGGGCGGCCCTTATTGGTGAGAGAGACAGGATGGTGACAGCTGGTTCTTTTCTTTTCTTTTAACTCTTTTATAATGATCCTGTTATGCTACCTATACATTAACTCCTATTAGCTTCTCCACGCACACCGCAGTGCCTGATAGGCCTTATCAAAATATGTATATTTGGCACTGAAATCATCCTAGTTTGAGATCAGTTATCCTAGTTCCATATCAAAGTTTTCATACAAAGTGTATATTCCCTTCAACAAGCCAGTTACTTTCCTAGAAATCCTGTATGTCAGCAAAAGGCTTTTCACACCTGTAAGTACCAGCAAAACAAACATTTAAAATTTTATGCCGCACACAGAGGTACATGATGAAATCTGTGCCTCAGCCTGTGCTAAAGTGTGAGCCTGTGTTAGCCTAAGGACGTCTAGGGCAGGGCATTAGCAGTGACAGCTATTTTGGCAGCACTTGTAACTGGAGTATCAATGCAGAGTGGGAACCAGGTGCTGTCCCCTCTTCCCATCCCTCTGTCCTGCTCAACAGGCAAAGCCACAGGTAAGCCAAAGACAGCTTGTTTATGGGCAGCAATGCCTCATGCCTTTCTGCTCCAGCTACAAGGCACACCGCTTTGCCCTGCTTTTGCTCTTGTAAAACACATGGCTAAGTGTGCACCTGGAAAAAAGCAAAAACCCTAAATCACTTTGCACAGAGAATTCTCCTCCTGCAAAGAGTGAAAGGCTGACAAATGTTAATCTTGCAGGTTAACACATGCCATGTTGCCTTCATCACTGCAGTATCATGAACCTTGTGTAGAACTGAGTCCTCCTCAGGCGAAAGTCTTTGAGAGGCAGGATACTCTCATCCAGCAAGTTTGGGAGCTGTAATTCCTGACTTCCAGGGTATGAGAGCCTGTGTGCTATTCTGCCTTATATCCACAGGTGTCAGTGAAAGACCAGCACTTCTGAGATTTCCAGAGGAAAAAATCACAGAGTTGGACTGAGCCACAGAAGTTTAACATAGCTAAACTCCAGGGCTGTAGGCCCGTCACCTGGAAAGCATGCAATTTAAAAAAGACTTCAAAAGACACAGTTTCCTGGCAAGCTCAGAAAAGACCATTCCTGAAATGAGGAGGGCTGAACAAATCAGCAGAGCAGTTCCTTTCAGCACCGATCTAAGCCTTTCCTTTGTGCCATGAAACCCTGTCTGATTTCTCTTTATTCCTCAGGCCAGACACCTCCAGTTTCTCCATCCCATGGCTGCTTCCATGCGCTAAATTCCCAGTGTGTTTTCCCTTCCCCCCACTGGACCCTGCAGGTCCAAGCTCACCTTCTCCATCAGTGCTGGATAATTTCTGCCTCATTTGTGCTTTTCCACACCAACCCCATCAAGCTTCTAGTTAATGAAAAAGATACAGAGTGCCTTCTGCAGCCCTTCTAATTAAGGCTTCCCAAACTATTATTGCTACTCTGAGAGCTACTGAAAGAGTGAGCGAGAGGAGAGCTCATGTGTGAGATGAGAAGCATCTTAGACGTGGGTGTTCCGCAGTCCCCGCTCCCAGCCTGGGCTTGCAGAATACATTTGGCCCTTGGGGACACCAAGACAAGACAGATCTTAAGGACGACTGTTTGTGGCAAAAAGGGCGTGGATGCTTGCAGCTGTCCTCGGGGACATGTGGTCAACTAAACTGCTGCACCTTCCATGGGGTCTGCCTGCGTGTGATGCTGTATTTGCATCTTTGTGATCTCCGTCCAGGCAGGGTGCTCCTTTGGAAGCAGATGCAGGATAAGGCATCCCTTCACAGGAACCACCTGGGACCATTTGGGGATACAGCGGTATCCTGATACAGGCCTCCTACACAGGAGCTACAGATGTAAAGCAACTCCTCGCTGCGAGGGATAAAAAGGAAAATAGTCTTTCCCAAGCAGACCACTGCTCTGTATCAGCCCAGCTGTATGAGCAAATGTCTGCTGATTTTTCATTTGTGCAGAAAACCGCTGTGCCATGCACCCCTTCCTGGGGCGGTGTGCACGCACTCCTCATCACAGCTGCCCTGCAGAAAATCCTCTCTGACAGGGAACACACTGTGGTACTAAATCACCCTCCCTTGTCAAAACAGAGCCACAGATCAAGCTGGGAGGCAGCTAAATGGCTGCTCCAGCCATTTCACGCCACAGCCACGAGTGTCCTTGGCTTTGGCTGAGAGCAGTGCTAAGCACCGCCGCCACCAGCCACCGAGGCTGGCACAATTCCAGCCAAGCCAAGGCACCAGGGACCTCCTTCCCCTGCTGCTGCTCCTTGGACAGGCACTCCCGGCTGCAGGATGAGGCTGGGGCAGGGGTGCTGTGCCTGGGACCCACTGGCTGGCATGCCTGTAAGGGATGACCAGGTGCAGCTCTTTCAGATAGCCAGGAGCTAGGCTTGCTGTGCCTGCAGGTCTGTGTCTCTTCAGAGGTTTCATCACTGCAATTCTGGAAAGAATAAATAAAAGGCATGTGAGCTTCCCCACCTGTCCTACGGAGGCTCTCACTTCTATAAGATTTTATTTTCCTTGATTTAACTTTTATTAGTCAAGATCTAGAAAGAATGTAATTCATTAAATTTTGAGAATTAGGATGGAACTGAGGTTACCAGTGAAACACATGAAATAATGATTGTTGCAGTTGTGATGCTGCTAGCATGTTAGTGAGGAATAAAATGGCACACATGATCATTTCTGAGGTGTGACATCTCTTGTTTGCAGAAGGGGATAAGATGCAATGCTTCAACCATGCAGGTTGCTTGAGAAATGGGAAGAAGATGATCCTATGGAAGAAGATAGGAAATGGTTCCCTGAGCGAAGGACATAGTATGTTAAGAAAATTTCCTGCTGTGCAATGAAAGTTAACATAAACCCCTGCTTTTGTTTTTTAAATACCACTATAATAATATGAATATATAAAAATAATTATATATTAATATATATAAATATATTAATATACATAAATATTGTGCCCCTGTGAAAAACCCTTTTTTTCATGAAAAATTAATGTTTAAATGCTGAAGTATGGTAAAAGTTCCCAAACAAAAATGGGTGTTCATGAAATACTTCCATTTTATGTCAAGTGTAGCCAGATGTAGAACTACATTATGCTAACCACTGTATCTTTTGAAAACATCACTTTACTTCCAACTGCTCAAAAATACTTTGGATGTCACTGGAAGAGCAACCAAACCAACATTACAGTCTGCACAGTTTTACACTAGTCTGCACTATTTGCTGTCAATGATGCAGTTTCATGCTTTGCAATTTACAAATGGTAGTTCTGATTACAGCAAATTTCTCCAGTTGCCATTCTCCATCATAATCTGTAGAGCATCTACACAGTATTCAAGGCAAAAGTCTCTTCTGTTTTTGAAGCCACAATTATTCTATTGTGTTGTCCCACTGAGCTAATTTGGGGTTTGGTGATTTTTTTTTATTTGGAGGAAAAAAATTTCATTAAAACTAACTCCACTCCTGTTAGTCTTGCAGACTACCCCTATCATGTGGAAAGCGGTATTTGGTGCTCAGATTTGTGTTAAGGCAGTGAAACAAGATCCCTGTAATGTCATATGCAGTGGAAGGGGGAAGAATCAGCAGCAAAGCCATTTTACTTCAATTCTATGTCCAAGACAAACTTTCCAAATGTGCCCTCTGCTTCAGAGGTCCATGAACAGCTATGAGGTGCATGGCCTATATCAGTGTGGTGTAGGCAGTGGCAGCTCCTATCTGTCTCCCTTTGTTTCTGAGCCCTGCAGCTCTGGTCCTTCACAGTGTTGAAGCTTGCACTTCCGAACAGTGGCCACCTGTATGCAGGCATTGAGCTGAGCTGTGGAGCAAGTGTCTCTTCAGGGCAGCTACAGGGCAATTCGTTTTTCAGTAATTAACAGCCATCAGCTGTTGCTGGCAAATTGTTACATGCACGGCAGCTCCTGGTTCCCCAGGCAGCTCTGTTCTAGATCAGTAACCAGCCCGGGACGTGGGGACAGGCTGTAGGAATCRTAGGGTTGCCACAGTGCCATAGCAGGGAGGCTGGCAGAAGGGGTTGAGCAGAGTCCCAATTTGTGGGACTGCAGGAAGCTCGTGGTGAGGTTTTATGTTGGAGGTGTTATTGCAGGAGATGTTATGGCTCCTCTTATAGTTTGTTCAGGCATCATTAGTCAGGTACAAGGAGACTGCAAGCAACTACACACAGAAGCACAAGGCAATCATTTTATTGGCTAACACCTGTGAAAAGCAGGTAGGCTGTAACGAGCTATTAAGCTGAGGACTAGAGCACACACCACCCTGGTCAGGCAGGATGGGCAGACAGGTACCTGAATCCCTGAGCTGTTAACAGTCCTGTCTCACCATCTGGCTGCCTGAGTCAAGGTTATGCAGCTGTGTCGTACCAGAGCTGGGGCTTGCATCCTTGGCAGACAGGCAGCAAAACCGTGGGAGAAGCTTATAGGAGAGAGGCAGTGAGACACTATTGCTGAGCTCCTACCTCTGGGAGAAGTAAAAAAATTTGCTGGTTTTCGTGTGGGGTACAGGGTGTTGGAAAGTACAGTCAATACTGCCTCTGCTGCAGATTGCCCTTGTAGTTGCTGGTGCTTGCTGGTATCCGATCAACTCCGTTTGAACAAAGTAATAAGTATTTAAGGACTTATAACTAGAATTTCTTTTTGTTCTAGCAAGCTTCCTGTACAGCAAATCTTGAAAAGAAAGCAACCCTAACTTCTGCAGGAGCTGGTAAATACTGTGCAGCCTCACTTGTTGAAAGGATGACAGTGTCGAATTTTTATGTTTTATTTCAAGAGGTTTGCTAAAGGACGTCTGGACTCTGCACTTAATCAGACAAGGTTTGTTTTGAAGTAAGGACTGAGTTAGGATTTATAGATTGTCTGTACATAGGGGAAACAAATAGTAGAGAAACTGTCAGCTACTGCTTGCTTTTGCAACCCATGAGTATAAGCCAATCCCACAGCAGGCAAACGTCACCTCTGTGCAGACAGGAGGCATGTAAGCAAAATAAATTGTTTTGTGACAATATGGTGTGGTTTATTTTGCATTCATGTTCTGGAAAATTGCAAATACATGTGTATCAGTTGCATTCTACATATTATATGTATATGCTTTTGGATACAAAAGAAACTAAGTTCAAGTAACTTTCTGTTGTGCTCAGCTTCTGGTGCTTCTTTTTTCCAAATATTACGATTATTTGAAGGCAATGGTTTTATTGATGTATTGATGCATGTCTGTGGATGTCTGCTGGAAGAAATCATACACAATGAGTTTGCACTGAGTTGCTGCACACCAGTGCTGATATGTATGTTCAGAGATGGTAACACAGAGGTAAATTTGCTACAGTAGTACTGTCCAGAGGCTTTCTTTAGCAGCCTTCTGGAAATGCAGTAACCATTATTACTGCCTCCTAGAAATACCCAAATTATCTGGCATATATGTATCAGATAGGGGCTTTTTGTTATTTTTGAAAGCAATGGGAGTACATTTCAGAGCACTGAACGCATAATACCTCATGGTACCGAAATAGCAAAGGGAATAATAAAAATGACTGTTGCCAGCTTATTAATGGAGATGTTTGTTCATGCTAGGAATTCACTAGCGTGCACATATCTCTTTTGCTGAAAGTGTCCTGTGGCTATTCCTGGTGAGAAGGCCTTGTCCCACACGCTATGCCATAAGTAACCCCAATCTTTCCTGAAATTCTTCAGAAATTCTTCAGAAAAGGAGCTCTCTAGTGTCATCTTTTGGTGAAGTGTGGGAAGAGCCACTGAGCACTTCCAGGGTTCACTGCACTTTTGTTGAATATACAAGTAATAAAATGGTAAATTTTCACCTGAGGTCACATGTTAGTGTGGGGTTATCTGGCAATTCATATGCTGCATACCTCTACAGCGATACAGGTGTAAGGGTATGTTTCCCTTATTTCAGCCCTTCAGAAACACCAAAATACAGCCCACACACCATAACTTGGGCTGGATTTCCCAGTTTGACAGCCAGCTGTGCCACGGGTTCGGACAACGCAGTTGGCCCTGCCCAGGAGTGATGCTGTGCACCAGGATGGAGTTGCYCAGCAGAGCCACTGCTCAGGACAGGACAGTGCAGCCCCTGGGGCTCTGTCCACCCCAGGACGCTGTTTGGGAAGGGAGCTCCCTCCCGCCAACTATGCCAGGTCCACTACACTGCTTCAGCCACCGTTTTATTGTAGGTAACCACTTTTTTTGACCATGTCATGCCCCATGTGATTTCATGCTGCCCTGTGACTGCCTGCAGGACCAGGCACCCCACCAGTGTACCCAGAAGCAGGTTAAGAAGGGAAGCCCCCATGCTGCTCCAGGCAGCATCATACCCCATGCGCTTTCCTAGCGCACCATTCTCCTACCTGAGGGAAAAAAGGCTTGGGGGATTTTTAAGCCAAACAACAGTGTCAGGTATCCCAAGACCTGTTTCCTCCTTTTGCACAATGAACATAATTATGGTGTTAAGGACGCCAGGAAGGTTTTTGGGGTGAGAAACATCCGTGAGCTTTGTGATACATTGTAAAACCACAGCCAGGGCTGTAAATAATATTGCTGGCTCTGCTTGCCTCATAACCTTGCAGGTGACAAGGGTAAGGTGTGCCAGCTGCAGGCCTCTGTGCAGATTTGGGGAACGCTTACAGATTTTACAGAATGCTTATGGTTTTCTGTGAAAAGTGTAAGGCCTGTGTAGGAAAACATCACAAACATAAAGTCTGGAAGCGTGGGCTGCACTGTGAACAGATCTGTAATGTAAACCAGCACCAGTGTTTTGTGCCCACGGTCAAAACTCCAGAGGCAGGACAGGGCTGTACTATCGATGACCTGGGACATACACAGGAAAGCAGGACACATACCCCAAACTACATTTTTGCCATGGAGTTAGGACCGGGTGCCCACTGGGATGCAGAAGAAGGGGCAAAGAGGGAAAGATCTGAATGGGAATGGGAGTTTGAAGAGGACACGTCTCATAGACTTAATTCAGCTGTTTACGGACACAAAGTTTCAGAGCTACACTTTCCTAGCTGGTAATGTCAAAGTCTATGGTGGCTACTTCATCGCTAGTCAGCTTCTGAAGGAAAAAAATGGATGTGCAATTTATCCCCCAGGGTAGTGAACTCATGTGCATAGAAGTCACCAGCCTAATTATACATTTCACTGACTCTTTATTACCCCAGCATTCTCCAAGCTTTGGGTATCAGAGTCTGCCCATTTTTTCAACACCAATCAAAATCAAATTTATGTGGGGCCTCTTCGACGACCAGAGTATTATGGGGTGGATGGCATGATGCTTGAAGAGAAAAAGCTGTTCTCAGCATGGCATACAGCTAGTCAGGAGAAAATTTCTGGCTTGCAAAAAGAACTGAGTTACTATTGCCAGCACAATGTAAAAATTTTGAGGGAGGCCTGCAGATCATAAAGGAATGAGATTATGGTGATGAGCCATCTCACACTCTGAGAAAGAGGGCAATGGAAAGGTGGAGGTTTATCACCATAGAGACCCCTTCCTGTATACCATGCTGCCCTCTGCTTGCACATCCACGTACCAGTTTATGTGGCTCAAAACCTAACATTGCAGCACTTCTCCCTCCAGGTGGCATTTTGTCTGCATTACAAAGCAGCCCCCAATGAAGAGATAAATCACTATGATTTTACTAGCCTCTATCCTTTATCAACAAAAAAACCCCATACCCTCTTGTGCACCTTAAAGATGTTTTTGAGAATTTTGACACCCTGACGACCTGTTTTGGGACAGTCAAAGCAAAGATCTACCCACCTCATGGGCTCTTTTTCCCCTGAGAGTCAATGGCGAGCTATCTTTTCCCTTATGCTACTCTTGCACTGAAACCTGCCAGGCAGCCTGCACCCAGTGATGAAGAAAGAGCCCATGTGGGCACCTGGTGTTCCTGGGAACCGAACAAGGCTCTGCAGGAGGGCTACAGGCAAGTTTTTATAAGGTTTTGCATGGAGGGGTAGCAGCCTTTTCTCAAATTGCATAAAACTGCACCTCTGCCAGAAGCAGGAAGCATCAGGCTACCCAGCCTGGTGCACAGATGATAACAAAAAAGCTAAATATGTTGAAGATTACAGGCAGAAAGAAGATGTCCTTTTGTGGGCTGAACATATTAAGAAAAAACCCTGCCAAATACCAAATTGCAAAACTGTTTTTAAATTTTCTGTGGGGGAAATCTGGACAGAGATCCAACCTCCCCAACACTACCATCATAAGAGAACCAGATGAGTTGCATATTTACATCTTTTCTCTAGCTTATAATGTGTGCTCCTGTCATTTTTTTGATGAGGGATTGATCCTTCACATGGCTGCTGATCATATGAATGAGCTGCATGTACTCTCTCACAGCATCTATTCTCAAATCCGACTGCAGTGATTTCGCTGGTCTTTGCTTGTCACCATGTGGCCCACATACCAGCCCACAAAATTTGTATCATGAAGTTGAAATGGTTCTTAGCATAATTGCAGCTAAAAGTGTCGTTATTTACACACCCAAAACCAACAACGTCCAGCATGTCCCAGAAACAAATTTTCCTGGCTGCTGACATGACTGCTGGATGGTGTGGTGAGCACTTTTGTGCCCACGCCATCTATACCCCRCAGTCAATGGGCAAAGGGAGCTCCTCCACCACCACACAGCCTCTCCATCTGACACTTACCTTGAGATATAGTTTGCAATTCATGGGCCAATTGGCTGGTTCTTCTGGTTCATGTGGTCCTTTTCGGGAATACCTTAGGGTCTTTTTCTTATTTGAAAGTAGTAGTTCACTATTGGGTCCACACCCAACCAGTAGGGTTGTCGCATAACTTAGCTCACAGCTTTCTCCAAAATCCCATTTCAGATTCAGTCTATAAGAAGTGGGCGGGATATAAGCTGATGAGATTCAACTGCAGCATTGGTCAGCTCCAGTCCCAAGGCTCTGCGGGCACACAAGGCCAGCAAATTAATTTTTCATTATTTCTGTTACAAGGATGTGGAGAGTGGAGACTAGATCCTATGTGGACCTTGAGGTTATAATACAGGGAAATTTTTGAGAGGGCTATTATAAAGGGCCTGAGCCAAAGCCTGCTTAGTTAACAAGAGTCTTTCCTTGCATTTCAAAGTTTTAAAAAACAGCATCCTCATGCACATCCTAAGCAACCCTGATATTATGAATCATACACTTTTAATGTATCTCTAACATCTGTCTTGTTTCATACTAAGGAACTCGGCCAATAGAGCACCAACAGGATCTTTACTACCTAAAATATACAGGAAGTCATCCACAGGGGAAAAAATTTTGAAAAAAAAATCTACCATGTAGCCCAAAAGCTTGGACATGGACACATTTTGTAGTAGTCATCTACTAAGATTTCTCAAACAACTACATACAACTTACATATCCCAAATACATCTGCCTAATTATTGTGAACTAAAGGGAAAGCAAAATTCAGACCTTTTGTATCTTAGCTTTCTTCTTTTCCATTTTATTTAAATAGCACATGGAATTTCTCTCTTTGTCCTCTTTTTTGGGCTTCTTTATTTCTTGCTTTATAAATCATTCTTAAGGCCAACCTCCAACTGGTTTCATCTTCCTTCCTACCTACCTGCTTGCTCTGTGTGACTCAAGTCTGCATTCTCCTTTGCGACTAATGAACGTGGATATATTTTTGGTGTAACGTCTGCATTGTATTGCTACCAATAATTCAGTATCATGGATTCAATCTCAGGTGAAAAAAACTCCTCTCAGGCAGTAGAATGTAACCATGTCAGCTTTGCTTTCTGTGCATGGCATGTGCTTTTCTGTAATCCCAAACAGTAAGAGGGTGGAAGAGAACTTAGATAGATAACCTGTATTTTAGGACTATTGGTTATAAATACAGCTCTCTGACTGTGATCGTGTTACTCTCAGATATGTACTACATTCAGCTAAGGTCTTTTACCCCGAATTTAGTCTGCCATCTCTTCTGCTCAAGGGTATTTTTTTCACCTCATGTTTGTGCAGTGCCTCACACTATTGACCTGAGGCCAGAGTTATCAGGTGGGAAACTGCACAGGGTGAAAACGTGCCAGCACTGTACGGAAATATGACTTGAGAAAGGAGGACTTCAGGTTAGTGGGGAAGATAAAGAGATTGAAATGTTATCAGTAATTTTCATTTTTGTTAAGAATATCATCATCTTTTCAGGTTGCTATTTAAGAGGTGATGACTACGAAAGTGAGCTGAAACCCTTAAAATGGACATACACTTCCATAAACATTATGAAACCATTTAATTCTCAATTTATTTCACTCACTGCAGAAGATAAAACACTCCCATGATCATGTTTTTCCAAAGCCATGACTCAAGCCACACTAAAACAGTGTCCCTTTTTTTGCCTTGACCTGGAGCATTTAGTTTAATTTGCATCTTGTTAGAACAAAAGCTTAATTAAAACAAGAAATCTGTTGGGGGGAGGGGCTTGGTTTGCAAGACTGTATCCTGCATATAGATGAGTAATTAGACTGCACTAGATATGGTGGTTTGCCTTTACCACTGCAAGATGACTTACTTTCATCAAATATGCAAACAGAGCACAACAGAGCCTTAACATGAAAGTTGTCACTAGCAGTTCAAGATGTTTTGAGTTATGTCAAAGGAAATAGCTCCCACAGTGAGATCACGAGTTGCACAGTCCAAAGCCTGGTTTTGTTATTGCACAGTTGTGGGGTGTGGGGGGAAATCATTAAAGTTGCATTACAAGAAAGTAACAACAAAAAATTTCATTATTTTTCTTTTAGTCTGACCCTCCCCCAGGAAAAAGAACTGAACAGCAACAAATGTTCTTTGAAAAGAGTACGTTTCATTCAGCGATAATGTGTGAACAACAGAATATAGCAGAATTAACACTGAGGTGTGAAAATGAAGACTTGTTGGATAGGGGGACCCATGCTGAGTGTGTCTGTACTGGAACAGCCCTGTCCCTATCACTTGTGGTACATAACCAACTTGGGGGAGTATAGAAATACAACCTCCCTCCTTTTGTCACTGCAGAGTTGAGACATGGGGAAGTAATAGGCTTGTCAGAGTCACAAAAAGCTGGACATTCCCCAGTTCTGGTCTGTGCTCAGAAACACAGCTTTCAGGTGCATTTGGCCTGTTTTATCTTGAGAATCAGGCAGGTCTGGTGGGGCGGCTGCCCCCAAGCCCTTTGAACCAGCGGAAACAAGGAGGCAGAAACACAGCTGTCTCCATAAGGTGTCGTTGCTGTGTGAAGAGAGCAGAGGAAACTCACAGAAAAGTGAGGCGAAAGAGAACAAAGGAAGAAATACACGAGCAGGAAGGAGAGGGAGGGAGGTAAGAGACAAAATGCAGGGATAAGGGACCTGAATCAGCAAAACAGGTAAGGAGAAAGGCACCTCCTTCTAAAGGTAGTAACCCTTGCAGCTATCTCACAAAATACATTGTAAACAATCCCAACATATAGCAAGGGATACTTTTTTACAGAAGATGTTTGCAGCCTTCAGAAAAGCACATGCCAGCTGGCTTGCGATCTACAGCCTCTTCCTTTTGGTAGGAGTTGGGGTATCCAACCTGCCTGCAGGACAGTTTGAACTGGAGGCGTAAAAGAACATCTGGATGCATGTCGGTGCAGACTGCATCTGTGAATTCCCGCAGGTTAGCTCAGGACACCTGGTATGTTTATCTTGCCAGCTTGCACTTTTATTACTCACTAGAAATGCTTCCAATCCCAAGGCAACGTGCTGATAGCACAGTTTGTTTCACTCATAGTTAATAATGGACTTACAGAAATGAGTTATTATGACAATCATAAAAATTTTAAAAAGAGGGTGCTATTGGCAGTATGTGATACTGTATTCATGGTGAAATGGCAGTCCTCTGAATTCCCTTCTCTTCCCTTCCCACTGATCTAGCCCACCTGCTCACTTCTGTGGCTTCTGAGATTTGCACTCATGCCCCTCTTTTGAATACTTTGATTCAAGGAGTTACCTTACAAGGAAAAGCAACTAGAGAGACTCCTCTTAGTGCAACCTTGTATGGCACCTCGAATCACGCTGAGTTCAAGGCTGGTTTTTAATGAAAGATAAGTAACATTCATGGACATCTCTACAACAGCTAGAGGTTAGTCTCTTTTCTTTTTTGGTAAAAACCAAATCAGCAAGTAACCTTTGTGAGATGACTTTGAGGATCCAAATCCAGCCCCCATTAGGCAGATATTCAAAAGTTCCTCACTCACCGGTAATCATCCCATGTTTGTAGCACAACCCTCTCTGTAATTCTGCAAAGAGTAACATAGAAACCAATGCACTTTCTCTGTGTTTAAAAAAATGATTCAAAGTTCTGCTTTTTCAGCAAGTGGACTGTGATGATTTTGGAAGAACCATCTCCTAAACTGATGTTTCACAGAGACTAGATGATGATTTTGAGAGATGTGCTGTAACTTCATCTTTTTTCCATTAGACTACATAATTGCAAAATAGTATCTCCTTTCCTCCAAGAATTACTAGGTCAGGTTCTCCCATTTTTTGGAGGCTGGACTTAACAATCGTACCTGTGGGACTTAAGAACCATGCCACAGACTCACAGAATAACTCAAGTTGGATGGGCCTCCTCAAATATCTTATCCAATCCCCCTGCTCAGAGCAGCATCAGCTAGAGCAGGTTGTCCAGGACTGTGTCCAGCTGGGTTTCAAATATCTCCAGGATGGAGGCTCCACAATGTCTCTGGCCAACTTGTGGCAGTGTTTGAGCACCCCCATGGGATTACAGTGTTTTCCTGTGTTCAGATGTGTAGTGGTTTAACCCCAGCCAGCAACTAAGCACCACACAGCTGCTCGCTCACTCCCCCCACGGTGGGATGGGGGAGAGAATCGGAAGGGTAAAAGTGAGAAAACTCGTGGGTTGAGATAAAGACAGTTTAATAGGCAAAGCAAAAGCCGTGCACGCAAGCAAAGCAAAACAAGGAATTCATTCACTACTTCCCATCGGCAGGCAGGTGTTCAGCCATCTCCAGGAAAACAGGGCTCCATCATGTGTAACGGTTACTTGGGAAGACAAACGCCATCACTCCAAACGTCCCCCCCTTCCTTCTTCTTCCCCCAGCTTTATATACTGAGCATGACGTCACATGGTGTGGAATACCCCATTGGCCAGTTGGGCTAGCTGTCCTGACTATGCTCCCTCCCAGCTTCTTGTGCACCTGGCAGAACATGGGAAGCTGAAAAGTCCTTGACTAGTAGGCTACTTAGCAACAACTAAAAACACCAGCATGTTATCAACATTATTCTCATACTAAATCCAAAACATAGCACTATACCAACTACTAGGAAAAAAAATTAACTCTATCCCAGCTGAAACCAGGACAAGATGGAATTTCATGTTTCAGTCTGTGCCCATTGCCTCTTGTCCTGTCACTGGGCACCACTGAGAAGAGCTGGGCTCCATCTTCTTCTTTCTCTCTCATCAGGTATTTATACACATTGAAAAGATCCTTCTGAGTCCTCTCTTGCCCAGGATGAACACTCCCGGCTCTCTCAACATCTCCTCAAAAGACAGATGCTACAATTCCTTGATGATCTTCATGGCCCTTTGCTGGACTTGCTTCAGGCATCTCAGAGATTGTTTGTGCCATGCTCTGTTGCACCTCCAGCACACATCTGGGTGGTCAAGTCCCCCAAGAGGACCAGGGCCTGCGAATGTGAGGCTTCTTGCATATCTGAAGAAGAATTCATCTACTTGTTCTTGATCAGGAGGTCTATAGCAGACACCCACTACAACATCACCCAGGTTGGTCTGCCTGCTTGACCCATACACTCTTCACTGGCTCCTGACCCACCCCAATGCAGAGCTCCATGCATCCCTGCTCCTCACTCACATAAAGGGCAGCTCCCCTCCTTGCCTTCCCAGCCTCTCTTTCCTCAAGAGTATATATCTATCCATCCATCCACTGCAGTCCTTTTTGTTCCCTACGCTGCATGCATTAGCGTAGAGACATTTCAGAGAGGCACCCAAGTGTGCTGATTCCCCAGAAAGGGCATTAGAGTACTCCCCAAAAGGCTGTTCCCCGAGCACTTCCTTCTTTACATGCCTATGCTTGAGGTGATTCCAGTGTCCATTCTGTTTAGAGTCTACAACTTTGTACATTAAGATAGTGGATGTAGAATAAATTAGATCTAACAGATGTGTTCTAGTTTGTTTGGACTGCTTCCAGCTTGTATTCTTACCGTTTGAATATGTATTTCTGTGGGGCTCATGACGATGTTCTCCACAGCCATCTATTCCTACTATATTTTACAAAAAGGCTTGAGCATGAAGTAAACAGCAGTCTCACACATGCTACATCTTCTCTGGGTTCAGTTCATTCCTCTGAAGAGATCCTTCAAAACCTACAAACCACTCAGAATGTGCCCTGGAGTTAGGTTTGAGCAATGACTGACCATCCTCCCTCTGCTCCAGCCACTCATTTCCACCTGCTCCGTCAGTGTCAGCATAAGTCAGAGCTGGGAACTCATTCAGCTGAAAAATTACTCAAGGAAAAAGGTTATTCTCAGCGCGATCCATTCCCCAGGCTGCCCTGGTGAAGAGCTGCACGAGTGCTGGTGCTGGCAAGGCTGTGGGCAGCACAGATCAGTGGTGGTGGCAGCTTATGCCCTCGTTGCCACTGGAAAGCTGTTTGTGAAACCAGACCATCACACTTGGCAGCAGAGCTGCTTCACTAGTTATTTTTCAGCTGGCTCAGCTTGCTAATTAGTTTCTTTTTTTGCATGAATACGTGTGCTGGCATGCTGGAGAGAGTAGTGGGGGGTGGAAGCAGCAATGGGCAGCCAGCGACATGGGAAGCAGCAACTCCTCAAGATGCCTCTGCAACCACAGACATACATTGCGAAAAAAATCTTCCCAAATCTTGGCTGAAGTGCAGATTTTTTTCATAGCTTGCAATTCAATTCCCAAATGCCTAAGCATTATCAACCCCCAAATGAGTATCCATATGTATCTTTTACATCATAGAGATCTCTGTGTTAAAATATTTTTTTGCATCTTTTATTCCTCATGGAAGGGGATTTTTCCTCTACTTGGAATGCAAAAGTTATCTGTTACTTATTCAAAGTTGAACAGTATTTTATCACTTTTGCTCAGAAGTCTTAAATAGCTCAGAATAGAAAGCTTTCATTTTTTGGCAATTTTTTACAAGACCTAGTGCATTTGTACTGTGCCCAGTGTGCAAAAATTTGATTAGCATGTAATTCTCTAATTTCTTCACATCCTTCATGTTTCCAGAACCAGAAGAAATAGAAAAGTATTTTTAAAAACTCCCAAATTTGCCACTTGGTTGTGACTTCAAAATCTGGAGTATTAGGTGGAGCTTTAGTGCTGAGACTGTACTGAGGGCTTTACCTCTTCGCTCTGATTTTGTAATTGACACAATAAATTGAACAGTTGTTTTATGTAATTGGCTATGATGATGGCAAGCTTCTCTGGTGGGATTAGCTATTTTAAAAATGCTAAATAACTTACTTGTTTTAATGCATTTTGTGTTTGAGTTAGTGTTGTGGTTTAACCCAGCAGGCAGCCAAACACCACACAGCCGCTCACTCACTCCCCACTCCCCAGTGGGATGAGAGAATCAAAAAAAAAAAAAGTAAAATTTGTAGATTGAGATAAAGACAGTTTAATAAAACAGAAAAGGAAGGGAAAATAATGATGATGATGATGATGATAATAATAATAATAATAATAATAATGATAGAATATACAAAATGAGTGATGCACAATGCAGTTGCTCACCACCCACTGAGTGATACCCAAGCAGTGATCGCTACTTCCTGGACCACACCTCCTATTTATATATTGAGCATGACATCACATGGTATGGAATACCCCGTTGGCCAGTTGGGCTAGCTGTCCCGGCTATGCTCCCTCCCAGCTTCTTGTGCAGCTGGCAGAACATGGGAAGCTGAAAAGTCCTTGACTAGTAGACTACTTAGCAACAACTAAAGACATCAGTGTGTTATCAACATTCTTTTCATACTGAATCCAAAACACAGCACTAGGAAGAAAATTAACTCTATCCCAGCCGAAACCAGGACAGTTAGTTTGATGTGTATTTCTGTATTTAAGTGTCATGGTTTGATCTCCTTCCACTGTGGATGGAGGGCTTGCAAACCCTCTATATCCTTGCTCTCAAATTTGGCCTTACATCAAAACAGGATTTTAGAGAACACTGGCTCATGGAACCTAAGCAATTACTAGATGACAGCAATCTTCTGCAGGTATGCTTTAGATAGTGAAGATAGAGAGTGATCTGGTCTTCTGCAATGAACAGAAGTATTGACCAACGGCATGATTTAGGGGAGTGAAATATTACTAAAACACTGAAATTTTAATACAATCTTATGCCCTTCCCTCCCCCCCAAATCTAAGATCTATATAGGAGTCTTCCAGTTTATGTGCAGACATTCTACATTCAAGGATAACAAGTAATTTCAAAGTGCTCTCATTTTCCTCTTAAAAACACTGATGTTTGTTTTCAGCAAAACATTATCTTTTGCTGAACATCAAGAGTCTGAAGAATAATAGCAGAGTTAAAATGCTGCTTATCAGAAGAGAACTCTTCACATCTTGCGGTGGTTTGTACCTGAGAATTCAAAGAAAAGAGCAAAGTTTCCAACAGCCAAACCCCATAAAGATCGTAGGTGTACTTTCTTGCGAGAACATGTTCTCTGTCATGCTTTTCATTACATTGGTAAATTGTAGATTGTCTTTGCTGGCCTCAGCATTTCCAGAGGAAATGATCCAGAAGAAAGTCAGAAAATGAGATTAAATGAATCTGAAAGCAAAGCAAATTGCAAAGGAAGGAGGTACTGAAGGATAAGYTGAGAACAGGAGACCACAGCAAGTTTTGGCAATAGGCAGAGTCAAGGGTTAGGGATAAAGGGAAGCAGCATTCCCTTTTTCAGTAGGCATGAACAGGACCTGTACAACTCAGGAAAGTGGATTGCAAGCAGACAGGATGGAGTCAACTAGAAAGGTGGAAAATAGTGAAAAATGTTCAAAAAATACAAGTACTGGATAGTCTCTCCCTCTAAAATGTAGTTATCTTCATTAAGCAAGTAACATACTATAAAGGAGGGATAGTCTGCAGTGTTTCCAAAGTGAGGTGTCTTATAACAAACTAGCTGATCAGCTTAAAAATAACAAACGTGCTTACACATACTGCTTGATACTAATGGAAATGTTATACAACATATCATAACATGTCTAAGATTTGTTTAAATGATTCAGCTAATGAAGATGGACAACAGTCTCTTACATTATGTGATTTCAAACAAATAAAAGGTGGCACTCTGCAAGCATCATAAATTTGGAAAAATATTGCCAGCTACCTTTCTGCTCCAATAAGCATCAGTCCTCATGACAAAATCCTTATGATAAACGATAGTGTGCTGTTAGAGAAGAGCTTGCTGCTAGAAAGGAGAGCAATATGAGTTAAATACCTTGTTGTATCTCATGGTTGCCATGATAAATAATGGCAATTATGTTCAAAGTACTAGATACTATATCGCTGCCTTCTAGGCAATGCCTAAGAAAGGAAGGACTTAGATCAGAAGGCACCTGTGGAAGTCACCTAATCGAGCCTTCTGCGCCAGGCAGGGCTAACTGCAAAGCTAGGTCAAGTTACCAAATTTTGAATATCTGAGAGGGTGGAGATGGCACAGTCTCTGTCCCAGAGTTGCACCACTCCCATGCTTCCTTATTGCAACTTCTACCTATTCGCTTTTTTTTCTTCTACTGTTTCACTTCTGAGAAAAGTTTGGCTCTGTCTTCTCAATAAGCTCCCTCCAGGTGGTGGAAGGCTGCTTTAGTTTCCCCACCTCGTCCTGCTCTCACGGGGCTGAACAAGCACTCCTCCCTTAGCTTTTTCTCATACATCACATGCTTCAGCTACAGCTATTTTAGTCACCTCACCTAGCCTCATTCAACTTTATTGATATCTCTTTTATAATGGGAAGCCAAAATTGGACACTTTATTACTGTTAAACTTGAAACTTCACTGGTTTCAAACAACAATGCAGCAGCAATAAAGAAAGAAGTTGGCTTTGCAAAGAGGATTGGGTAAAAGGCAGGAAAAGCTGGGAGAAGGTGGTGACAAAGAACAGGGGGGAAAAAGAGAGTGAGTGAGAATGAGAGGTAGAGAGCAACACTTCTGTCTGAGAATATAAAACCCTACCCAGAATGTAGGTATGAACTGTTTCTCCTGTGGGTGTATAATCAACAAGTACACAGACACCAAAAGGTGAAGTTCTGCCCATTTTCCTGCCCCAGCTGCCCATTTCTAGCGTTCCTTCACTTGGGTCCAGGAGTTGAGCAGCTGCAAGGTGAACTGGATGAGTGGAAAAAGGAGAAAAAAAAATAATTCCCTTCTCTGATTCACACTGTGGCCATTTGAACATGAGTGCTGGATCAAACAGGAAGGGAGGGAAAGGGGCTGGGAAGGACACAGGGCACTGACTGTGAGCTGGGAGGTAGGCACGTAATCTCTTGGGTAGTGGTTTATGCTGACTGAAGAGCTATAGCATTATTCTGGAAGATAAATTACTTCTGCACAATGTTTAATAGGAGCTGAAGAGTAAATACAGAGGACTTCAATCCTGCTTCTCCTTCAAGGTCAGATTATAGAAGGCTTTGAAGGATACACATACCTGAAAAATCCAGGGGCTGAGACTGGACAGAGGAACCAGTTCTGGCTACATGCAGTAAGGAAAATATAAAGACAGTGCTCAACAGCTGCATTTTTAGAGGAGAAACCTCTGAAGTTTTACTTTTAATAGCTTTTGGTGTGCTTCAGACAAATGAACAGATTAAATGTTTGGGATCTGATAGTAAAGACAACAGATATCAGGATCATGGGACATCCTACTTATGAGACCTAACATGGATCAGGTAGATAGAAACAGTGATCAGTGATGGACATGGGTGCTAGCTGGGATTGTCATCTGGGAAGAGGGAGCTGGGAAGGCAGCTCCTAACAAGTTAGCTGGGAAGACGAAGCATTAACCCTCAAGCTAGCACAAGGTGTCCTGCAGGTGTATGGCTACAGGCTCACATTTTTTCTTTCTCCAGAGAACAAATCATCAACAACAGAAGTGAATTAAATTGCTGACACAGTCAGTTGGAGACCAGCTTCACCTTAAACTTTGCAGGTAAAATACCCCTGAAAAGCCTTTCATGCCTTCCTTCTTTGGAGGCAACATGCTGGGAAGGAAAGAGGAAGAAGGACATTGTTTTTCTCAAAGACAACTCTGTTGTTGTAGTTAGACTATGTTATATGAGTTCACAAGACAGTAAACTGTGGTTCAGGTTCATCTGTTAATATCAGTAAGTGATATTCATAATCCTTACAGGGTTTATATCCTCTGTCCTGGTTCCGGCTGGGACAGAGTTAACTTTCTTCCCAGTAGCTGGGGGTGTGTGCTGTGTTTTGGGTTTGGTATAATAGGAGAGCTGATGGCCCACTGATGTTTTGGGTGTTGCTGGGTGGTGCTTGCACCGGGCACTTTTTGGCCTCCCATGCCCTGCCAGGTGCATGGGAAGCTGGCGGGGGGAGCATAGCCGGGGTGGTTGACCCAGCTGGCCAATGGGGTATTCCATACCATGTAACGTCATGCTCAGTATAAAAACTAAGTGTGGGGGTGGGCTCTGGGTCCCGGGACGGGCTCTCGTATCGGGCACACGTCAGTTCGGCGGGTGGTGAGCAGTTGCATTGTGCATCGCCTGCTTTGTATATTGTTGTTGTTGTTGTTGTTATCACTGTTATTATTACTGTTCTACTTTGTTTTATTTCAATTATTAAACTGTTTTTATCTCAACCCACGAGTTTTCCTACTCGTGCCCTCCCGATTCTCTCCCCCATCCCACCGGAGCCGGGGGGATGAGCGAGTGGCTGCGTGGTGTTTAGGTGCTGCCAGGGTTAAACCACGACAATCCTCCTTTTATGGAAGGGTGTTTATGCAAAGTGTCTTGGGAATACAGGACAGGGAAACTAGTCACTGCAGATGTGCATTCACTGGCATTTAGTCCCTTTCTATTAAGCTATTTTAATAGCTGTTACATTTTTTTCCTCCTGATTGTGAAGAGAATCAAGAATTTCCCTTTTCCAAACCTACTCATTTCCAGCTTAAGTTTCTTCCTGGCTATTTTGAATACTTTTTTCCTTGTGCTTCCATCGCTAATAATTTTGATAGTTCTTTTTCCTCCCCCCTTGGTGTGCACTTGTTGATGGGTTTGTAGACAATAACCATATTGCCTCTCAGCTTTCATTTTGCCAAGTACAACATGTCCAGCACTTTCAGTTGCTTCCTGTAAAACGGGCTGTTGATTCACCTCTTTACTTAATGGCACTTCTGTGCATCTGCTACAGGCTCAAAGGATCCTCAACCAGGATAATGTAAGTTGTGTATGGCATCATTGCCTTTGAGTGTGGATATTAATGCTTCTCCATCCCTGCCAAAGAGATCTTTCCTGATGCCTCCTATGGTCATATCTGTCTGTATTATGGTTGCATCACCAAGCCAAGATTCTCGTCAGCAGTACTGCAGGTTTATTCCCTCCCTTCTTGTGAAGCCATAAATGTTCTCTGTGAAGTGTTTATCTTTCTCTGTCTAGTGCTGTTGGTTCCTAGGAACTTGAGTCAGTCCAGTACAACATACATTGCCTCCCTCTTCTGCTCCTTACTAAGAACGTATTTGATATTGTTTGCATTTACTCTTCAGTTCCTCTTAAGTCATAAGTTCAAGGTGGAGCTGCTGTTTGACTCATCCAGACTTTGCTTTTGCTTGAGCTGTTTTCCAAAGAAAAATTTCCTTTTCCTTCATTCCCCCTTTTTTTCTAATTTTATGTTAACTTGCTACTTTTTTCCTGTGCCTTTCCTTCCTTGTGTTTTCAATCAAAAGCAGTGGCTTTCTTAGGTTCTTTTTGAGTGTCATCATATCATCCACCAGATCAGCATCAAATACCTTAATGATCTGTCCAAAACAAAAATCTGTGTTATACCCTGTGGTCTCACTAGCACTGACTTTGCCTCCAGCATCACCACCATCTCTGGTTCTACTCAGGGTTTCTAGTACCAGCCTCATCAGCTGTACCGTTTAAAATCTCCCTAAACTTTATACCCCAAAGAATAAAGGTGGCTGTGCTGATTTTGACTGGGATAGAGTGAATTCTCTTCATAGTAGCTAGTATGGGGCTATGTTTTGGATTTGTGCTGAAAACAGTGTTGATAACACAGGGATGTTTTCATTACTGCTGAGCAGTGCTTACACAGAGTCAAGGCCTTTTCTGATTCTCACACCACCCCACCAGCGAGTAGGCTGGGGGTGCACAAGAAGCTGGGAGGGGACACAGCCGGGACAGCTGACCCCAACTGACCAAAGGGATATTCCATACCATATGATGTCATGCTCAGCATATAAAGCTGGGGGAAGAAGAAGGAAGAGGGGGACGTTCAGAGTGATGGCATTTGTCTTCCCAAGTAACCATTACGCGTGTGATGGAGCCCTGCTTTCCTGGAGATGGCTGAACACCTGCCTGCCCATGGGAAGCAGTGAATGAATTCCTTGTTTTGCTTTGCTTGCGCGCGGGGCTTTTGCTTTCCCTATTAAACTGTCTTTATCTCAACCCACGAGTTTTCTCACTTTTACTGTTCCGATTCTCTCCTCCATCCCACTGCGGGGGAGTGAGTGAGCAGCTGGGTGGTGCTTAGTTGCTGGCTGGGATTAAACCAGGACAGTGGCCTTTGCTACCTTTTTCCACTGTGACTATAGATCCCAGCAAGGGGCAAGCAGTGGAGTGCTGGACCACGAGCACAGTTTCTACCTCCTCTGTGAAGCCATCAAGGCCAAACTGATAGCAACTGGAGTTGTTGAGGCATTTGGACCTCCATGGTGTTGCAGACCAGGTTGTATTTTAGGTATGTATAGATCAGTCTGCATCATCTCCTTGACCAGAAATAGTGTTCAGTCTGCTTCTCCACACCTGATGGAAGGGCTCAGCCAATGACTTCAAAAGAGGCCCACTCCTTTCCTGCAGACCATTGGTGACCATCCTAACAGATACCTCTTCTGAGATGGGAAGTGCCAATTAGTCTTCTCTAAGTGTAAGGCTGGTGGTATCAAAGGAGGCAGAGTTTGCACATGCATTCTGTGGAGCTGGAGATGTTCCTTTATCATATATGGGAGGACATCTTCAAATCATGACAAGCAATGCCAGTACAGTATTCTGTATCAGCCTGCAAGGAGAACGGAGATCCTTCCCGGCAGCGTGAAGTTAGTAAGCTTTTGCAGTTGGACTATCACCCTCTACATGTAGGTGGTGCATTTCAGATCCTGCAGTCCTAACAGACATTTCTCCTTTAATCATCAGGGGGATATCAGTCTCCTGCACTCCATTTTCCCATGCTGCAGCCATCTAGATGTAGGCCTCCTTGCTTCATGCATTAATGAGCAGTGTTGTGTAGGTACTGCCTGCCAGTATCAGCAGATCCGGTTTCTGAACTGAAAATTGAAGAGCGCTAGGACTCTGCTGATGCTCTGCATCTTTCCCACTCAAAATTCTGAAAAGTTACACCTATAACAATTAAACTCTAACTCTTTGTTAGTATCTGATATTTGATCGTAGAGCTAAGCCAACCTACTGGAATGACGTCAAATAAGAAGAGTTTCAGGAGGTTCAATCTAATTATGTTATAATGTTTAACCGCATTTGAAAGCAAATAGGAGTTCTTGTTTTAATATTAAACCTCCCAGCACAGTTAAACAGCCAGCCGTAAGCTTTTTGTGCTTTGTTAGAACAAGAGCTACCAGCAGTTCCTTCAAAGTTCACTTTTAAACTGCTTTTGACAAAACTGACAAAGTCTTACAGCCAAGCCTGAAGACCTGATTTTGCTCCTGCTGCCAATGGCAAATAGGCWTCAGTGCCGACAGGACTGTGCTTCAGTGCCTTCCTCACTGTAAAACTAAAGATAGATTAAACAAGTGCCCAGGGTAGTCCTCACCTTCCCTAGAGGAGGGCAGCACAGTTCATATGGGCAATACCATATGTCATATGTTTGCATGCTTATCTGAGCCCTGTTTGGAAGTATCTATAGAAGGTATATGTCTTGCCTTGATTCCTTGCACAAAAATATATTTTAGCCTTAAATCTCAATTAAAAAAACAAAGAAGCTTAGCCTTAGGACAACTGAATTCTGTATGAATGCAGTATGTAGGGGGAGTGAAAGGAAAAAAGAAAAGATTTTTGAAAAACTGACATATAAACTTTGAATGAAAAATATTGCTTTTACACTTTCTCCTTAAGTAAATTTTTTCCCAAGATTTTTTACAGTGTCATTAAACAATATAGTAATCTAATTACATACTATAGCACTGCTTTCTAACTAACTGGTGATTGTATACTAATTTATGATTAGAAATCTGCCCAAATCCCTATGTTTGTAATGGTGAATTACAAAACTTTCTGTAAGATGAACACTTCAGTTGGCATACCATCTACGCTTTCAATGCATGAACAAAAGGGAACTTGTCTCCCGTACAGAGGATCCTTATTCAGCAGGGACAAAGTTAGCCATGTTTGCTAAGCAGTGCTGTAAAATTGTTTCCTACTCAGAAGACATGCAAATACAAGTGTCCTTGAGGCACCACCATGTAGCAAATGGTTGGTAAAGAGCAAAATGGAAATGACCGCCCCATGTACCCTGTAATTCACACCACACAGTCAGACAGTCACCCTGTTTTACCTATGGCTCTAATTCTTATGCCTGGGTAAACAGATAGCAAAGCCTTTTGTTTGGTGATTTTTTTTTGCATTTTAAAAGCTTTCTATTTCACTGTACACATGAATTTTTAGAATTTTTAAACCTTAATTCTACAGAAAGAACTGTAATGTCTGGTTTGACAGGAACGTATATGCTGTTCATAGCTTTCCCAAGCTCTTGGATATCGTGTAAGATGTGATATTTTTAAAGATGTGAGTATGAGACAAATACAGCATGCCTGTATTTCCACTGGTAGAGCCTTCCTTTATTACTTCTTGCAGGCAGAAGAAGAGGAACATCATCTACTGATATCTTTTTTGACACAGGGAGCTAGCATTCTGTTGTTGACAGGAAGAAATTAAAGGGAAGCCATCGCATCTGCTGAGAATCCTTCATGTTCATTTCAATTTTTTTAAAAAATATACAAGTTCTGATAGATTTATTAACAGCCTGAGAGGCCAAAAGTAATTCCACTTTCATTAGGGAACTGTCCCATTTTGTGTGTGATTTTTTCCAACTAGCCAGTTCACAAGATCACTCTAAACTGTTAAAACGTTACACAATTACTGTATTTCATTCTTTTAGTTAATAAATAAAACAATAAAATTTGGAAAGAATACCTGGAAAACATGAATGTGTGAGTTACCAAAAAGCAAATTTAAACATTTGTTAAAATATTATTTTTTAAAACTCAAGATTTTCTCAGTGATTTTAAAACTTAGTATCGAACTTCCCCTAATTTTAAGTATTACTATTTATTGCTTGTTTGTTCTGCCCACTTTTGGGGTAGACTATTCTCAGCCATTCAGGGAAATTTCTCAATAAAAATCCTGTAGCTTACTATTTTCAATCAAATCATTTCATCCTTGCTTCTTTCAAGTATTTGTAGAATAAATTGAACTCAGTTTCCTTCATGCAGTTCAATCATTCATTCACAAATAGCAGCTAGACCTCACAACACCACAATGCCTTCAAAGACAAAGAGTAACCCTGGCTGTGTTCACACATCTCGGTTTGCATAGGAATCATCAAATTCACAGGTTGGGAACTGGTCTGTGAAATACGATTTTGATGTTCATATTGTTTCTACTCTCATTCACTCTTAAACTCTCCTGTGCTCTCAAAACCATTGTAATTAATTCAGGTATGATATGGAGAAGAGACTACATCTGCAGAGCTTAAAATCATTTCCGATGCCCTCAAGTGCAAATTTTTAATGAATACTAGAATTGCTAAAGAGAGGCCCATTGGTAAAACTGCACTGAATTATTGACAACAACATACAATACCCTTTGAGTCGTTTATTACCAATAAATCATGTCAGCTAAGGGTGCTAGAAGGCGAGAGAAGAGAAAAACAAAACTTGTTTAAATTCTGAGTTTTCATTTCATTAAAAACAATACATTTCAGACTAGACCAAAACAGATAATCTTGAAATTTCTGTTAAAATATCACTTTTTAGTAGCAGCAGCACATGTGACCTGCAATATGATATTATCTTGTATCATGTACTATCATATGATATGCAGCTGGTACTGCTAAATACCACATATTTCCATTAAAATGTCTATTTTTTTTATTTTCTGATTTTAAAGTTTTCCATTTTATTAGTATTTTTTAAAATACATTTCTGTTTCACAACCTTCATAAAAATGTGAGTGATTTCACAAATTTCTTTTTGAGTAGCTTAATTCTAGCAACTGGTTTGTGAGAAAACTGCCTTACAGGTTTCAACAGGATACAGGATAAGCAATGACCTTTTCAAGTGAAATGCAAATTGCAAAACAATCGCAGTCCTCAAATCATCCAGTGGAACATCCATTAAGTCTGTCTTCAGTCAGACTTCCTAAGAAGTGCTTTTTGTGCATCTGGACTGCTACCTTTTGACCTTGTTCTGCAGCCAGTTCTACTCGGCAACCTTTACACCATGTTAGCTATTCCCCTTTCCCACCTGATCCTCATTAGAAGCAACTTTCTTCCTGTTTTGTAAGAGAAATAGGAAATGTGCTCATCCAGTCTGATGCAGTCCAAGACACTCACTGCCAATAATACAGCCTAGCTGCAAAATGTTAGGGGACATTTTGAAAAATCTGAATCTGAAAAAGGCCAAGAACAATATTACAGAAAATCTTAAGTGACTGAAAAAAAAAAAAAAAAGGAACCCTGAAAATTAAACTGCGTTATGGGGCTATTTCAGCTTCTCAGCTTCTCTTCCTTTTTCTTTATATACATACTATGTGAGATGCAGTAATTTGAAATCAAGTGCTATTTTCAAGGATAAGTACCCATAGCCTGTTGTCATAGACTTAACTGACCTCTTGCAGAAAGCACCAAACTTCTGCAGCTTGCAAAAATAGGAAGATCTGCGAATGTGAAACAACTGGCACATACATCACTTCCCCATAAAATGAGCTCCTTTACTTCTTCTTCTCCCATAGCACCACAAGGGACTAACCCCTCATTCCCTGGTCACCCCTCCATCCACAGCTTTCATGCAATGTTCAGCAGTCCTCTGTTCACTGCACCTTGCAGTCGTGCTGCAAGCCTGCTGCCTCCCGGGGGGGGTGGGTTCTGCCTTCACCATGCTGTGGAGCCAGCAGCTGCCACTGACAGGTCTCGCTTGCTTCTCTTGAATTTTTTAGAGTTGCTAGGGAACTGGCTGGGATAGAAAATTAATTTATTTTTCCAAGGCTGAAGTTTATCGTGCAAACCAGTTCTTACCCCCATGTGAGGTGTAGCCTAGTCACTGTCTTTTGATTCTTCTGAGAGTTATAAAGATTATTTAATCTTTGTAACTTCTTTGTTCAAGATCTTTCAGAATATCTCTTTTTATCTCTTTTCGTAGTACAGATAGGGAATGTATCTGAATTCTTAAATTTTTTCACATAGCCAGAATATMATTTCCTGTCCAGCTTTTCCTATAGCGATTAACTTAGCCTGCATCACCGCAGATGAGATGCTGTCATGTTCCAGCTATAAAATTAAAACAAGCAGATCCGTGAGTACAGATCAATAAATAGAAAACAGAAAGTAAAAAGTGTTTTCATCAACATAATTATTTCAGTAAATATTGTGTGGTAGCAGAAGGACAAGTACTACAGAAGATGTGAATTTCAGTAATTACCTGAACTTTGGATAGCAGTCATGAATAACTCAGTATTTCTGTTTATGTGTGTGGGTAGTCTGTAAGATCTGAAACATCAAAAATACAGACGTAAGAAAAATTATATTGTAAAGTATGTTTAACAGATAGGGAGAAAGTACAAATTATACAGGAAAGATGTTATTGTAAATTGAGCTGGATCTGTTAGCCTATGGGGAAAACAAATTGCAGGAAGAGCATTCATCAATATTTGAAACAACGAAGCATGAAGCAAGGGCGCTCTGGGAGACAGCCGTGCACTAGCAGGGAGATGAACTGGTGGACTTCGTATTAGGCAAGACAGATGTAAATTACATGCCTGTTTAAACAGTTTATTTTAATGCGTTTCTGTCACACGCTTACACTTTTGTAGTTACTTTACTGGAAGAGCAGCTGTTGCTGGTGAGCGGGCACACAGTAACACTGACTCTGCCGTGGATCCGAGGGGTCCTGCAGTGCCCCACCTGCCTCCCATGCCCCCAGCCTCCACTCTCGTCTCCCCTGCACAAACTCCCAGCCCCAACACATGGCCTTACCCCTCCTGGTCACTGCTTTCCTCTGCCACAACTGGGTCACCTCCTTTAAAGACCTGAATTTAGTGAAACCAGTGGCTAAACTAACAGTTTTCCATGATCCCCTGGTCCCTGACAAAACTGCACCTCCACATGTGCAAAGTGGCAGCTCATGACAGTGGGAATTTGCTCCACCTTAGGCCCTCTCTAGTGGAACAGCTCTTTTAAGGGAAGGGATCTGTTCATTGCGCTCACCAGCTGCTTTTGCAGCTGAATTTTTGCTGTATTTTGCAGCTTGAACCCTACTAAGCGGTACAGGGATGTGTGAGCTGCATGTTGTAATACCCATCAGTCCCAGGATAAGCAGCCAGGGAGCAACCTGTGAGTGCTATTCAGAGCCCAGCATGGCTTTGGGGTAGCTTCATGTCTAGGAAACCTGCTCGCTAAGAGATGTATGGCCTCCCGCTGCCTCTTCTGGTAGCTCCCGGACACCCTTCAGGGCCGCCCTGGGTCCCAGTCCAGGGAGCTCGACTCCTTTATGGACTGCACAGTGCACACAGGTGCTTAATGTGTGCTTGCTTCCTAGGCTTCCTAGGAAGCTTGCTGCCCCAGGGTTATGGATGGAAACACCTAGTGCTTAGACGTGTAAATCCTTTGTTAAATCTAGCCTGATACCTGTCAGACGCTGATATTCTTCAGTGCTGCCTTATCTTGACAAGACAGAGGGGAAAAAGTGAGATGATATCCCCTCTCAGAGAGCAGCAGTTATTCTCTAAGGGAGTTATGAACAGTGTTTTTGTTGTTTGTTGTTGTTTTTTAAGACAAACAAACACAGGTCTCATTCATAAATAACAAAGTGTGTAAACCATTGCAAATTGTAACAGGCAACGAATGCAGTAGTTCAGTACACGCTGCGGAGATTACAGTGGCAAAGGAATGGTGCAGGAAGTTTCTGTTTCCTTTCTTAAAGTTGGTTTAAGATTACAAATTAATCTCAAAACAGATTATGAGTATCTCGAAGAGTTAACGAGTATCTTAAAATTGCCTGTTTCTCTTAATTGTCCAAAGGCCAGTTGATCCTGAAGTGTATAAAATACCAGTGCATGAAGGTGAAAAGCACAGCTAAGACAGCCAGCAAACAAACAGCAGACAGGAGCCAAGTGCTGTGTCTGCTAGGAAAGATGCCAAAAGGTGCTTTTACCTTCATTCGTCTTTTTATGCTCTTATTTGGTTTCTCCATTATTTGTCTGGGAGTCCTTTGCATTTCCACAAGTTCCTCCACATGCAGATGTGGAAATAATGAGCTGGTGTTTTATTGCCTGTTAGCTTTGGGGTTGTTTCTCTTTATGACTAGCATTTTCTGGAGCACTCTCCATGAACTCTTGAAATACAGGGGCCTCAGCAGCATCTTCACTGAAAATTCCAGCCATAGAGAGCTACGTATCAGCACCATAGACAGGTATGTGTTGCAGTACTGCTGCTGATGAACTGGAAGGGAGGGATGCTGTTTTGTAAACATACTGTAAGAAGAAGGAAGCAATACAAGGTTTTTACAACATAAAAAATATATAGCCATTTAATTGTATTTCTGTTGAGAGAACTGTAGTCTGAAATTCGATTTGCTAGAGCAAGCAGCAATGTGCAAACAGCGATTTCCGCAAAGAATACGTAAGGTAAGGTATACTACAGGAAATATAGCAGGTTGCACAGAGCGGTCCAAAGCCATGCATGGAGGGAGCAGGTGCAGCTACACTGACTTCATGGAGCTCCTGCAGGAACATCATTAGTTCCATCTCAATGGAGAATTCCAGATGTGCTGCTGTGGGATATGTGCTCATATTACTTGTTACCAATGAGGTATGCAGGGAGCTGCAGCTCCCTATAAGGTCCCTGCTAAAGTTTTCTTGCGTAATTGTCCCTGCTATTTCTGAGCAAAGTCTGATGTTTTGAAAGAGTTTCTTAAACTGATTGGCACTAGGCCTGACAAAAGTTGTTAACAGGGTCACTGGATACAAATTGCTTTTCCCAGACTGTTGTGGAAACCGCACCAGAAATACCGACAATGGGTGCTCTAAAAGCACTGTAAAAACAACGTTCAGCAAATTTTGGTTAGATAAGCAGAAACATGCAAAATGTATTTTAAAACTGTGGAAAACAATTATTATTGTAATAACAAGTAACTCACCTTAACCTACTTCGGACAGTGATCTCTTTCTTCTTCCAAATCAAACTTTTCTCGGGTACTTGTTGAAATACTCACAGGCATGAGTGTTTGTATGGCACGGGTGGGAACTCTCATGGGGAAGGCTCATCTTTTTAGAATGCTGTGTTTTAATAAAACATTTTGCAGAAAGACACAGGTAATGATCCCAGCTATGCCAGCTGTTTTATATTAACACATTCTGTTGATCTAAACCTACTTAGGTTTCCATTTACAGTTTAAGCCTCATCTAAACTTTGGAAACATAACAAAGTATCTAACCAAGCTCTCTGAGACAAATCAAATTTCACCATGATGTGTTTCTTTTTGGTTTGCTTTTTTTCAGGGCTGACTTTTATCCCCCCTCCTATGAAGACAGCACAGATCCTGAAAAACAGACCTCCACAGTGCCAGTTGCCTCCACACTAAAACAGCAAAAAGTCTTCAATATCCCTCTGCCTCCGTATAGTGAAAGCAGCTCAGAGTTCATCAGTGAAACTAATGAGCAGGAACAGCCACCACCATATGAATTATCTGTGCAGCAGCTACGGCAGCAGCAAATAGCTGACCAAGACTCAGACCCCGGAGGGGAGTCAAATTCTCATCCATCCACACAAGAAAACAGTTACCAACAGGATACAGACTGCCGGGGACTTCAGAAAGACCAACGCCTCAGAACATCTGAGTCAGGCAGTGGGTAAAATCCTGCATCTGTGAAGTGGGGAAAATTGGAAGAAGACATGTGTCAATCATCCCTAATAGTACACCACTTAGGGTGAAACTGCCCAGGAAAAGCATTGACCATTTGTTTGTTCGAGTGGAGTTGGAGGGGATATATATAAAGGTGCTCAGTATTTCAAAGCAGAATGAATCTCCATAAAGATAGAAACAATCAGGCTGTATCTTACTAAAGTCAACATCACTGGCAATAGGAATTTCTTATGCTGCAAGATAAATGTGGCATCATGCTGTTATCAATCTTAAATGTCTTGTGCCTCATAAGGAGTTTTGGCTGAAAGTCCTCATTTGTGGTTTTGTAACATTAGCTGACTTCAGAAACCTATTAACTCATCATGTGTTTGGAATTTGTAAATTGTTTGTTGTAACTGATTATTTTTGTATCATATGCCTTTCAAGTTACTTGTTTTATTTTGGGGTACTAATATCTGGTATTTTAGTATTGAATTCATGAATAAATTTTGTATTTAAAACAAATGCCATGTATTTGCTTATAGGATACAAGGTGTCAGGATAAGCATACAATACAATACACACATACGCTTCCTAGCTGCTAAACAGACAACACTGGTTATGCCCACAGCTCCTCAAAAGGAACTAGTAATTGCAGGAGGAAAAACCTTCTCTGACTCACTCCTCTGAGCTGTCTCTAAAAGCAGTTGCTTTCACTGCAGCTTACTCGAGACTGTGGGAACTAAAAAAGTGGTCCTGTTTCTGAGACAAGTGGCCTTGTGGTTAGGGAACAAGTACCAGGAAGAAGACAGGCTTGGACTCATCCTTCCTCTGTTATATGATTCCTTCCTTCCACAAAATCTGTGAGGCAAATTCGCATCCAGGCCACTGTCATCTATAATTCCAGATGACAAGAAATATTTCATGGAGGTTCACTCAGATTAGGCCTGCAACACTGACTATAGGTGGAGTTTTGCTTTTTGTTGCAGAACCAGTGAGACACATACTTTCCACATTCCCTAACAACTTCAGCATTATGGCTGCATATACATTAGAAATGCAAGCCATGGTGGTGATGGTAACGATGGCTAAGGCCAGGGAAGTGACAATAGTGTCAGTTTTTTCTTCCAAAGTATTTCATCCTTTATGGGGAAGGACCTATAAACTTTCAGTTGATGTAAGGAGAAAAGAAAGCAGGATAAAATGGGGTCGAGAAACTACAGAGCAAGGAAAATCAATTGAAGACAAGTTGAGGAAGAGAAATGTATTAAAACAATCACACGCTAAAAAAAGGGTCCCTGAAAAAGATAGAAGCTGATAGAAGATGCCATCAGCATATAAAGATTTTTGAAAGTGACTGAGAAGCAGCACAGCAGAGGAGAACAGTAAAAGCCAGAGGAACACTGAACATTATTTTCGAAACAGCTGAAGTGAGGATCTTCTATGCCGTGTCCTTGTTACAGTCTCACCTTTTAGCACTACCATATCTGCACCCTGAAATCCCTTGCTTCTTTGCGCCAGGGCCCCGGATCCTGAAGGCTGCGGGCACTGCGTGAGTATTGGTGCAGGATCAATCACAGCAGATGAGACTGACTAGCCAGGAGATCTCCCATGGCAAAATGCTTGTCCTGTGCAAGTTCAACTTTTTTTTTGCTGTGGGAATCTAACTTTTCCACCAGCTAATTTTTAAAGCAAGCCCATGTGAGTGGGAAATAATTGAKACTACAGGTAGCTCTGAGAGCAAGCACTGCAAGAATTTTCCAGTGATCCCATGCTTTTGTTTAATGACTTACTAACTTTCAGTATGGAGGAAGCATTTTGCATATATGGAAATTGTTTTTTTCCTGCTGGATCACATGTCTGATTAGGAAGATGAAAGACACTTTCTGCTCTAATGTACCCCACTGCATAGATCTAAATTCAGAGCTATAGGATGCAATGGTAGGGGATGATTTCTTTCATGTAAAAGCACTTAAGTCATATAAACCCTTCGCAYAAATAAGGCCTCCTTCTCTAGTCCCTTTAGTACAGGGAGGGTACAGCACCTAGCCATTTCTTACATGCTTTTTCACATTTACTTAAGGTGAAGAGAAGGTTGCTCTTGGACCAGTTTGCTATACGAAATGAGATTCAGATTCTTTCCACATAGTTTATGGACAATCAGGTGGAGCTAAACCTCTGTTCCTTTCCCCCAATCCCAGGGCAGTCCTGCAGTGCCCCTTTTTAGCTCCAGCCTTCTGCAGATGTTTTGAGGTCTCAATGGATCCAGAAATGTGAAACTGAAGATAACTGCACCTTCAACCTGCAATATGGAAGAAAGTACTTGAGACATGAAGGTTACTGAGGTAAGGAGAAAATTAAGGTTAATACCTAATATTTTATTTGATACAATCTATTTTTCAGTTTGTCTCTTCAGCTAATGAACTATTTGGCTATGAGCTTAATGGAAAATGGTGTGGGCAATTAGCTCAAAAATGTCAACAATCTTAAAGCAGCAAAAGCTTTTAAACAGTTTGCTTTTGATGAAACTTACTAGCATGAAGTCATCTTTGCCAAAAATAGCAACTGGAAGTTTTAGATTAAAAGGAATTTTCTTTGGACTGAAGGATATGAACCAGTCAAACTAAGGCTTCAGAACAGAACAGGTTCTTTCAGTGTGTTGACAACAACTTCCTGACACAGGTGACTGAGGAGCCAACAAGAAGGTGCATGGCTGACCTGATACTTACAATACCAGAAGAAATGGGTGGGCATGTTAAGGCCTTTGCTGCAGTGATCGTGAGATGGTGGAGTTCAGGATCATGAGAGGAGGAAGAAGGGCAAAAAGTGGGACCAAAGTTAGCAGAGCAGACTTTAACCTCTTCAGAGATCTGCTTGGAAGAACCCCATTGGCCCTGGAGAAAAGATGAGTCCAGAACAGCTGTTTGATTTTCAAGGATCACCTCCTTCAAGCTCAGGAATGGTTCATCCTGTCATGCAGAWATCAAACAAAGGCAGCAGGAGGCCTGCATGGATGACCAGGGGGCTCCTGACTAAACTCATATATAACCAGGAATTGTATGATAAGTGGAAGCAGGGACAGGTGACCCAGAAGGAATATAGAGACACTGTCCAATCATGCAGGGATGAGATTAGGAAAGCCAAAGCCCACCTGGAGTTGAATCTGGTGAGGAATGTGAAGGGCAACAAGAGAAGTTTCCACAGGTACATTAGGTGAAAGAAGACATAGAAAAGGCTGAAGTGCTCAATGCTTTCTTTGCCTCCATCTTTACTCATAAAACCAGCCTTCAGGAATCCCAGGCCCTTGAGACCAGAGGAAAAGTCTGGAGCAAGGAAGACTTACCCTGGGTGGAGCAGGATCAGGTTAGGGAGCACTGAAACAAACTGGACATACACAAGTCCATGGGATGACTTGGGATGCATGCACAGTGCTGAAGAAGCTGGGACATGCCATTGCAAGGCCACCCTCCGTTATCTTTGAAAGACTGTGGTGAATGGGAGAGGTTCCTGAGGACTGGAAGAGAGCAAAGAGAAGAAGGATCTGGGCAGTTACAGGCTGGTCAGCCTCACCTCAGTCCCTGTGGAGGTGATGGAGCGACAATCCTGGAAACCCTTGCCAAACCCATGAAGGACAAGAAGGTGACTGGGAGTAGTCAGCATGGATTTATGAAGGGCAAATGATACTTAACCAACTTGATGACCTTCTACAATGAGATGACTGGCTCGGTCGATGAGGGAAAGCAGTGGATGTTGTTTGCATCAACTTTGGTAAGGCTTTTGACATCATCTCCCATAACATCTTCATAGACAAGCTGACAAAATATGGTTTATATAAGTGGACAGTGAGGTGGATTGAAAAGTCGCTGAACAGCCGGGCCCAGAGGATTGTGATCACTGCCACAAAGTCCAGCTGGAGGTCAGTCACCAGCAGTGTGCCCCAGGGGTCAATATTGGAGCCAATACTGTTTAACATCTTCTTTAACAAATTGGATGATGGGGCAGAGTGCATCCTCTGCAGTTTTGCAGATGATACAACACTAGAAGGAGCAGCTGACACACCGAAAGGTTTTGCTGCCATTCAGAGGGACCTGGATGGGCTGGAGAAATGGGCCAACAGGAACCTCATGAAGTTCAGCAAAGGGAAATGCAAAGTCCTGCCCTTGGGGAGGAATAAACCCAGGCACTAACACATGCTGGGACCAGTGGGCTGGAAAGCGGCTCCACAGAGAAGGACCTGGGAGTCACATGCTGGACACATGACCACTCGCCAGCAACTCACCTTCACAGCAAAGACAGCCAATGACATCCTGGGCTGCATTAGGAAAAGCATCACCAGCAGGTAGAGGGAGGTGATCCTTCCTCTCTGCTCAGCACTGCTAAGATGCATCTGGAGTGCTGGGTCCAGGTCTGGGCTCCCCAGTACAAAAGAGACATGGACATACTGGAGTACCTCCAGCAAAGGGCCACAAAGATCAAGGGACTGGTGAATTTGTCATATGACGAGAGGCTGAGAGAGCTGGGACTGTTTAGCCCGGAGAAGAGAAGGCTCGGGAAGGATCTTACTGATTTCTATAAATACCTGATGGGAGAGAAAGAAGAGGATGGAGCCAGGCTCTTCTCCCTGGTGCCCAGTGACAGAGAGAATGGGCACAAACTGAAACACATGAAATTCCATCTGAACACTCAAGAAAGTTGGGGTTTTTTTACTATGGGAGTGGTCAAACACTTGAACAGTTTGCCCAGAGAGGTTCTGGAGTCTCCACCCTTGGAGACAATCAAAACACGACTGGACAYGGCCCCGGGCAACCTCCTCTACCTGACCCTGCTCTGAGCTGGGGAATGGACTCGGTGATTCTAGTCCCGATGGACTAGATGGTCCCTTCCAACCTCAAGGATTCTGTGATCATGTGGTTCAGGTGAGTACTGCTGCCTTCCAAATTGTCTTGAACACAATGTGTTTCTCATCCTGCCACTAAGTCTCTTAGAGAAGGGCACTTCTCCCAAGGTAAAATGTAATAACCATTTAGTTGTACTGGCAGGTGAATTTGCTGGTATTTTATGACTTAGCTCAAAGCACATGATGCTGAAGAGCAGATGCCAGAAGCCTGTGTGGTAAAAAGCCACATCCATACTGCCCAATGAGACTATGCCAAACAATTTGTTACTTCTAGTCACATTGGCACTACAACTCTTCAACCGTTTTCAGTAACTCGGTCTCAGCTATTTGTTTTTGTAAACTGCTAAAGTAAGTTATGTCAGAGTCACCAATTCACACTGCTCCAAATTTGCCCTTATTTCCCCCTAGTGTAGAATATTATTTGTCTTAAATCATGAGAGCAGTAACTACAATACACTGTCATTAAACAGATGAGATTATAGACAGTTTTCTTTAATATTGAGCATTATTAAATCATTCTTAGACTATGCTCCCTTCCCATCTTTACTTCCTTTTTCTCTCCCTCTCTCAAATCCATTGTTGTGCTATTATTAGTGKTTTTTTTCACATCTCTCTCTTTTCAGCTGAATCCAGCAATTTGTCCTCTCCTAATCCTCTCCACCACCTGCTGCCTCTTTCTCTGTTCCTGGGACCCACCTGAGCCCTGTCCTGGTCAGCCCTCTGCTAATGTGGCTTGAAATTGTTCTCTCTCTCAGTGGTCTCTGAATTCCTCTTTCTCCTTTTCCTCTAGCGTGCTGCGAGTATATCTTTGTATTGCTGGGTACAGAAAAATCTGAGGTTTTGGGAAACAGAATTATTGTCCAAGTAAATGTTAGTGCAATCACAGCTGAACAACAGAGGAATCTTGCAATTTCCAGACTTGATAAAAATGCTAATCTAACAATAGCCATAGAAGGGTCTGGGTCTCTGTCATAGCGCCTAGACACTGTGATAAGACAAACAGTATTAATAATAGTTTTCCCTCTGCTAGCTGTATGGTCTGTTTTTAGAAACCTTGCATCTTTGTGTAAGTTCGTATGTGTTGCTCTTTTCCAAGCATTCATCTCTTATGTTAATAAGTAAAAGACCTCAGAAATGCAGCACACTTTATGAGATTATGGCTACAGTCCTTCCCCAAACACATCAGATATAAAGATATACACTGTACTTCAGCCTTACGAAGTTTTATTCATCTTCTTGCAGAGAAAAGCGATTAACTGTTGGAAAATACCGGTTGTTACATTTCATCAATATCACCAGTGATCATAATAAGGGGATGGTGAGTGGATTTGGGGTTAGGCTAGTTCTGGAAGTCTGCTGTTTGACAGCTATTTAAAACCACACATAAAAAGCCCTTTTCTCCATTTCAGTACAGAGGCACAACTATTGTTTCTGAAGCCCTGGACAAAGTCAGTACTGAGATTTTAAAATATGTCCTTTGTTCATGAAGACTGCCTTCATGAAAGCAGACTGCCATCTACTGCAGCTAGTGCTCTAGTGACTTTCTGATAAAAGCACAAGTACGCTTCTTCACAGTCCTGATTTGTTCCTCATGAGTCTTCCCACTGCATCTTGAAAGACACCTGGCTTCAGTACATCTTACTTTTCAAAGTGCAAGTCCCAGTCCCAGAAGCTTGGCAAATGGGATACTTGGTACTATAACTAGCTAGTTCACCATGTGATCAAAAATTATTTCATTGTCAGGGAACGTGTAAAAGATGTTAGAAGTTCTTGGACTGCCTTTCAGAACATTCTTTCATGCAGCCCAGTAATTTGAACTAAGTGTCATAATCCAGAGTATGTCTATGCTTGACCGTGTGTGATCCACTAGTTAGGAGCTTACTATCCTGCACCTAGAGGAGTTTGATCTATAAGAAAAAATGAAAGATTAGATAAACAAGGTTTCTGTAAGGATGAATATTCTTACATTCAAAAGTAGGTGTCCAAACTGTGTGAGAATGCCATGGTTGTCTCCAAAAAACACCTATATAAAAACAACTAAATCTCTTTTGGTTTATGGGAATACTTAATGTTAAGTAGAATACTATGCAAGAACGTTAGTACCTCATTTGTTTAGAGTCAATTAAGTAGATAATATAATTGTATTAAAGGCAGTTTTATTAGGATGCTTGAAAGTGCAGTGTGTCTTGTCCACAATTACGTATTAAGACAGAAATACAACATTACTCTTTATTGTGTACTAAGTGCCATAGCAATTTTTTGACAGAAGTGTTGAAAGAAACCAAAACAATTTCCTTTGCTGCAATATTATATAAATTGCACTAAAATTTGACAACCACAACGCACACTGCAAAGAGGTAAGTTGCACAAAGCCACCTTGACAAATGATAAAAGTGACCACACTGTTCCCAAGGAAACAAAGCTTTCAAACAAGTCACATGCATAAAGTGTTTGTGTTCTTCTTCAGAGCACAGTATTGTAGCTAGAACTGCCGTATCATTTCACAAGCGGAAAAATGCTGATGTCCGTATCCCCAATATCCTTCTCAGATCTATGCCAGGATGTCTCTTCTCCCATTGCACTCCCTGAATTTTTATTCCATGATCCACTGTTACAAAGACTCTAACAGAAACTGTGTCCAGCTGGTGCATCAGACACATATTTCTATTTAATTCATTAGCGTTTGTTTTCATTTCCTCTTCACTACACGCTTCACTTACCACTTTGAGGTAAGTAGAGCATGAGTATTCCAAAGACTTAAAAAACTTCCGTAATAACTCCTTCATGAAAAATTGCTGAACTTGCAGGGATTACCTTTCAAACACAGTAAGCACCAATGTCATCTGCTGACATGAGGAATATTGCAAAAGACAGCCAGATTCCACACCCGACATATAGCTGGAAGGACACAATCAGCTTCTATAGCACAAATGCCTCCCTTTGGAGGAAAAAAAACAGAGAGTCAAAAAATCAGGAAAATCTAAAGGCACAAGTCACATTGATATGCTTTAAAAGCAGGGGTAAAAAACAATACGGGATAACCCCTTCTTTGGGAGCATGTGCAAGTGTGTATACAACACTGCTGCCAGCGTGCATCTGTGAGCAATGGGAGAGACAGGAGAGGAGGAGTGGTGTCAGGTGAGGAAATACACCCTTTGCAAAGCTTAGTATACAGCCCTTATGCCTCAGGCATGCTCTGTATACCTCTTCGTAAACCAACAAGAAGGCGACAAGGATCCCAAACAATATTCACCAAGCATGTCTTTGCTTTGCAACTCCTCCCCCTCTCTCCCTAACTGAAATTTCCCCAACCTTTATCATAGCATTCAAAACCAAGCAGTTTTCCTTTTCTGTCACACTGCTGAAAACATCTGAAGGTTAAGGCCTCTTTCTTTGGTTATATTGTTATCTGAAATTAAGATATTGCAGGTAAAACAAAGAAGTCAATACACTACTGTATTTGGAGATCAATGCAAATGAATATGCTCAATATTATATTGAATTTTAATTCCCACCCTACCTCTATCCCCAAGAAAACTTTTAAAATCATACAAGGCACAAATGGCTAACATGTTTCAGCAAGGTCCTGTCTCTTCCTTGCTGTTCCTCTTTTGGCCCTGGTTTAACAATCTTCCATGGCTTCAGGTGATGACAGTGGGTCCCTTCCGCCCTGTCCTCTCATGAATCTGAGATATTTTCAGTGCGATTGCTATAAGAGGACTCAGCACAGCCTAAAGAGGAAGAAATACATTGAATTACATAAAGCAGAAGTATCAAGAGACATCTTATATTTATAAATCCCCCTTTTAAGTGTAGTATTATATAATAATAGTAAATCATTTAATAATAATAAACACTGACACACTTACAGTGTCTATATTGTCATACTTGATATAATGAAGTATCATGCTGAGCATATGTTT
This sequence comes from Phoebastria nigripes, assembly GCA_035582835.1. Lineage (NCBI taxonomy): Eukaryota > Metazoa > Chordata > Aves > Procellariiformes > Diomedeidae > Phoebastria > Phoebastria nigripes. The sequence goes on along the minus strand of JAYKAV010000222.1, from coordinate 1,693,099 downwards.
TGTGAAGTGTTACACTGAGTATACCTAAGCTATGCAGAAAAGAGAAACCAGTAAATACACTATACTGATAATGTCTCTATGTAACAGGAATTGTGGAGCTCTTGTGAAATCTGCTGTACAAAACAACCTAGAAATCACAAAAGTAGAATTATTTCTATTCTGATGAGTGGAAGCCATGTAGATGAGATCTTCTTTCTATACACACTTAATCTGTGGAGCTTAGGGGCAGAAGGTACTGTAACAATTACCTTAACAGAAGTCACAAAAGTGTCTTTTGAGTAATACTGTAATTGCATTAAATAGGATAAATTCCAACAGAAGCAGTATGAACTCTCAAGTTTCAGGCTACAGACCTTATTAAATGGCCATATGTATGAAACTGCCCAGATGGGTGAGTGCAGAAAACAACTATGATAGTACCATATGAAAACCAAGTAAAATATAATTTTTCAGATGGCAACTGAATCTTCTCTCAGTTGAATGATATGCAAAGATAAACTGGCAGAGCTGAGTTTTGTGTGAAAACCTTCTTTTCAGAGAATCATGTATTTGATTACAAAACTACCTTTGACCCTCAAAGGTTTACCCCTGCTGCCTCTTTCAAATGAACTACATTCTGGCTTTAAACCTGTCAGGTTTAAAAATCAAATTAAACAAAACAGTAATTCTGGAGAGCTTAAATTTACAGATATCTTTTTAATAAGCTTAATACAATCAATACTTTGAATCTGTTTCAGCCACCTAACAGTTTCTGACAGTATGAGGTGTTTTCTTTATTTATACAAATGGCCAGATGGTTAAATCAAAAGAGTGAGAAGACTAACTGTGCAAGCAGAGTCATGGAATAACACCATGAATGCCATTGGTGTCAAGTGAGTTTGTGATCAAACTTAGTTATGCACAAGTGTGAGCAGTCTGACATGTTATTGTTCAAAAAGCTCCATATTCGTAGATATCTATCTACTGAATAATCATTGAAGTAGAACAAAAGTCCATTAAAGTCAAACACGCTTAGAGAAGATTAATATGTGGAGCACAAATTCACATCTGTGGGCAAATGCTGCAAAAGTAAATATTAAAATCTGCCAATTTATGAGGTCTGGACCATATCATTCCTTCCCTCCAGCAACATGGATTAAGGAGAACTGAAAGAAGACCAAAGCATCTGAAGTCCCTCTGGCACTCCCCTAAGAAACCTCTTCCTTATTTAATCTAAAAAGCACAGGAAAATTTAAAAAGCAACCCTACTGACCAGCTTTACTTGACTCTGCTTTCTTAAGCAACAAAKGCACTCTGAGGAAAAAAAACAAAACCAAACAGAAYCCTACACAATGCTTCGAACAAAACACAAAATCAAATGAGTTTATGTGACACCCATTTACATAAACAATTTAGCTGCCGCTCTTTTGCCAAGTCATTCCAATTACAACTAAATATTCTGCTTGTTACAATCACACTTCTCAACAGAGAAAGTCCTATTTTAGTTCTGTCCTCTCACACTTCAATTTAACTACACTTTATTCATCCTGCAGATGTAAAAAAACCAAAAGTGCATTCTCTTCGGAATGGCAAGTGCGGAGCAGAATAACAAGGAACTAGAGCTGTATATGCCTTTTAAAAACTCCTTTATCTCTGCAATGAATAGTTTACATTTCAGTTGCAAAAGATAAATCCCAGCCAGCAATCATTTATAGTTAATATGACTCTAGAAAGACTTCTATATCTTAAAGAGATCTTGATTTAAAAATATTTTTCAAATGGTTCTTTCTATGTAAGAAATTGTAAAACTTTACTATTGACATGTCAACTCAAAATGGCAATTGCAATCACTCTGTATGTTAATAATGTATTTATCTCTTGGAAACTGTTTGGAAGATACGGCATGTTATYCTTTAGATAAAATTTAAGAACTGAAAATTAACAGAACTGACTTAAATCAGGATTTTGCTTTGGTAATAACAGATAGAAGTTATACCTCTAAAAAAAGAACTGGTAGGAATGATTATTCATACCAGGAAATACATCAAACAAGCAGATATCTGACATAGGCAAATAAAGATCAAAAGCCCTTTGTTTGGGAATAATCTGTACCAGAGCTGTCAGAGGTGTATCATTCCTGCTTGGCTCATGTAGCATTTTTTCTCTCTGTGATCTTGCACAAAAATTCCGTACAACTCCCTTTCTTCTAGTCAAGTTCTCAGATAAGATTTGCCCCATGATGCACCCAGTTTATCAAAGGCTCAGGCAGGGCTGAAATGTACCTGCTTGCAGGTTAAAAGCTCAGCATGTGTCTGGAGTTCAGCTTTAGAAAATATTTTTCTCAGAATAGGTGGACAAATGCCATCTATATGTCAAGAAACACCTTGTGAAAACCTACTACGTGTAGCACTTATGCTAAAACTTGCCAACTTTCATCAAAAATTCATGCAGTTCTGATGCAAAATCATCTGTCCAGACTTTGCCTGGAAAGCTAGTGAATCTTTTCTCTTCAGGCTCTCCCCCCGCCTGCACTGAATTTCAATCTTGTTAGGAAAACCAAATGTAGGTGAGTTTTGCACAGTCTAGGCATGGACATTTTCCATAGGTCTCGAATTCACTTTTCCCAGTCCAATGTAAGTCTCAAAAACAAGTTGCCCCATCAGTCTCATCAGTGAAAAGAATTCTGCAGAAGTTATCTGGGAAAAATAAAACAAAAAAAAGCTCAGAGAATGGTAATACCCTCAGATAGGATCCAAACATTTTAGTTAAGACCAGGTAACTACAACTCTCTTTTACAGTTCTCAAACTTTTGCTCTGTCTTCTCTTACTGCACTGATCTGCATTTTGCATTCAGCATCATGTCCACCAGTGTTATTTTGGGCTCTCTCAGCTTTACATATACCCAAGTGAATGTACAGGGTGGAACACTAGGAACACAGGGTCAATTATCTGTATATATGTCAGTATCTGTAGAACTTTAAACACTAAACCATTTGCTCCCTGTATTCTGGGATCACAGGAAAAGGTAATGGAAAGCCATCCGAATTAGCCAGCCTTAAAAGAATGTCCTACTGGGGACAAAGATCCAGGATCAATTGGCTAAACCTTGTGTGACTGTTACATAGGCATTTAGGCACCTGAATTACTAATAATCAAAATGACACTTTGGACAGTAATTATTTCAGAACAAAGGTTCATACCTTGCGACAGATTTCTAAGCAGAGCTGGCATAGTACTACATGTTCCAGAAGAATTCACTTCCCTGGAACAATTGTTAATGCCTCAAAATTAAAGAGAGATAAACAAGTGGGTTAGTATAGCATGAAGTCGTCAAAGAAGGGCTATAGTTTAACTTTTGGAGCCCTGTAAAGATAGAAGATGTGCCAAGTGTTTTTCATCTCTGCATTTTCCCTCTCTAAAAACTGCTGTCAAACCCCAAATTCTACCTCTTCAGCTGCTTGTCTATCAGATTTAGTATCAATTAAAGTAGTTTCCCAGTTCGTAAAGGTAGCCTTGAGAAAAACATGCTTGCAGAATGCTTTGAAGTCACCAAAAGCTGTAATTGCTAGGTGGTGGTATTATTATTGTATAAATTATGATAAGCCTTGATGTTTCAGGCATGGGCTAGAAATCCTTTTCTCTCCTGACACTTAAATTCATTCTCAGTCCTTCTCTTTTTATCATTTAAACATTACACAAAAGGTTGCTCAGAGAGGTCAGGGTAACTGAGACAGCTCTAAGTCCTGGAACAAGGACACAGAAGAATTGAGAAATAACTCCTTCCTTTTTTACCTCTTCCTGCTCCCACATCATTTTCCCTTGCTTCATGTGACTGCTTAAAGCTGCTGTTAGCCCTTTGTAACCTGGGCAACAGAATCACTATCACATGAACGAAAGGAAAGAAAAGAAAGGCAGAAGAGAAGGGCAAATCCCCCAGAACATGTTTTGATGGTCCTACCTATTAGAAGGAGCTTTTTCTTTGGCTGTAATGTACTTTAAAAGTCAAACCAATACACTTACAAAACAACACTAAAGTGGTGGAAGAGACACAAAGGATGGACTGAAACAACTACAAAGTGAACTTAGCACTAAGATATCACAGTCTGGCACCACAGCTGTACCTCCTGCAGGGCTTCTGCCATAAGGGCTCAACACACAGCTCAGCTCAGCGTGCCTGCTTGGGTCTTGCATTCCAAAAACCAGAAGTCTTTGGAAAGGTTTATGCTACAGCCACCCATCCTAGAAGATCTAAGCAATGTGGATAGCCTGGTTCATTGTGGAACAAACTGGACTGGCTCTGTAACATCCACAGCACTGGTGGTGTTCACTTTATTACCATGAAGCAGCACACTCGCCGGGGGAAAAAGGAAACTGACCTCTCTACTCTTGTGCCTGCTAACTCAAATAAAATCACAATAAAGGTCAAGGAGGCCAGCTGTTCTGCCCCTAGCAGTAGAGGAGGGCAGGCATGAGGGGTGAAAAAGACAGGGGGAAAATGTAAACTGAGTGGTGCATGGAAACATCTAAGATTGCAACAGATTAGTTCTTTTCTAGTTTATCTGAAGAGCTTTGAGAGAAGATTAGGTTTAATGAACTCATTTCCTTGATTCATGAAATATTTTATTATTACTGTCACATGAAGTATTTTTCCTATGTAATAGGAAAACAGACTTTCCTTTCCAGTTCCAGCTGATTTAAAATTTGTTTACTATATGGCTTTGGGCAGAATCAGAAGCTAAATTACCTGAATAGCACAAACATGCTGTGTTACCTAAGAGCGTGATCAAACAGATGGAAATCTCCATATCCCACATCCCCTCAAAGAAAATCTTATGAATTTTAATAGTAAAGGCAAAACTTTATATGACTTCTCTGGACTGTACTGTATGTTTTAACAGCCAACGACAGCCATGCTAAAAGACCCAATGCTTCAAAAATAAACAAAGAGGCAATAATTCTGTAGCAAACTGCACTTGTGCTTAGGGTTGTAAGAGTGTCTTGACAGAACCATATAGAAACCTTGAATTTTAACCCTATTAAGTGATACTGGACACAAGGACTTCTGGGTTATTGATTTCAGTTCCCTGCTCTTGGGCAAACTCACACCATAAACAATTGCTTTATATAATCACTGTATATATACAATCATATATAATCATAATCCTTTCATATACCAACCAAGGTCCACCTGAAAATCAGTTTGGTTTTTCCTCTGTTACTTGCCATTCAAAAATTGTTTCAGAAATTCAGTCTTTGATGATCAAGACTCTTCTTATCCTAATGATTCTTCTTGTAATTGGCATTCCTTTTTGGACAAAAACACAAAAGAAACAACTCCTGCCCCAAAATCTTTGCTTGGCTGCTGCAAATCTAATGGTTCTGTAGCTAACTAGGACATAGTTCACTAGTCTTTGGCAAAAGTAGTTGCAGCATTTGTGATTCACTGCATCCCATTTAAAGAGTACCTGATATAGACTGCATAGGTCTATGACAACACCTATTTATTGCTGTTGCAATTCACATAATGAGTAATAACATACTGTAAACAGAGCTAGTTAGTCCATATTCAGAACAATCCAGATTATTCACTACACTAGTCCCAGGGCACTTATCCTGCAACAGCAGCACAACCATGTTGTGGAAGGACACATTGGATTTACAAATAAAACAATTCAAAACAACTCTGCATAATGAGTCATTTCTTTCTTGGTCTTTGTATATGAAACTTCCCGTTTGAATCTTATCCAAGTTCGATAAYATATTCAGGTGGCTAGACAAAGGACAAGAAGATATTAACCATGTGTTGTGATCTGCAAATAACAAATAATGAGTTGTTCTATAAAATGAGGCTATAAATGAGCCTAGAGGTCAATAAACTCTTATTTTAGTACGTCATTCCCATTGAACATATCTCTAGATTTTCCATCTGTGTTAAATTTAGCACAGCTAATAACTCTATTAACTTTAGAAAAAGATACATGCCAACGCATAAAGGTCCAAGACTTCAGATAGAAGTCTGTTGTTTGTTATAATGATCAGAGCTTCCTGAAATTGCTAGATGGCTGCCTATTTGACTGGTTAAAACCAAAGAAATCTTTTTAAGGAAATCTTCCAAGTTAACTGGAAAGCAATTTTCTCAGGAATGCACATTGATGAGGGGCATCACCAGTTATAAGGAGCATCAACAGAGTGGTCTTCTATTCTAAGGGGAACGTTCCAGTTTTACAAAAGCATTGAGCATTGTTTTCAAGACTTTGTTTTAGAACTAGATTGCATCACCACTATAAATTACATAATTTTAAAATGCTKACACTGAATTGTTTTTAATACATTTTGCACAGAGCATGATGGTCATTTTTCTTTATTGCTCCTGATTTTCACTCCTGTTGATACTGGCTTATAGGAAGAACTGAACTACTCACATTAAGAAAGCAGCCACTCCTTATCTCCCAGGTGACCATGAAGCTGCTTCTGCCAATTTCCTTCAACGGATCGTTCAACAGCCAGAAGTCACTGCTATTCACATTCATCTATGACCTTGGACTTCTAATTATTGGCATATTTTACTACTTTCCCTTGGACTCTTACGTTGTTGATCAGGCAGTTGTCTACGCTTAATTTATTCTAGGGGGAAAATATTACCAATTAATTGTATGAAAGACGCTACTAAAATAACATTGGGGTGACCCTTACATTCATTAATAGCTACTGTTTGGCCTACATATAAATTGGAACAACAGGTCCTTACAAGCCTTGCTTCTGTCTGGTTAGAAGAATGCTCTTACAGAAGCTCTAACGTTTCTGAAGGAAAATATACACTTAAAGGCAATCAGGCCTGAAAATCAGCTCTTCCTGTAAGACTCATGCAGAGTTACACAGTACTGAAGCAAAACAAAATATGAGGAGAGCTTCACTTGAGCACTATTCACTTGAATGGCTCCCTGGGGCCAAAATTAAGAGGCAGAGCTTTGAGCAGCCCCAATAGTGCTTCAAAGTATGTCAGGCTTTCTGTTGGGTATCAAACCAAAGTAGGGCCTACAGCTAGCACTCTCACGGTAGCTGAACCTGGATGATATTGAGCACTGTTACAGATCTTTGTCCAAATTTTATTCTGGACAAGGGTTCATCATAGAACAGCCCAGGTTGGAAGGGACCTCAAAAGATCATCTGGTCCAAACTTTTGTGGGAAAGGAGTTATGGTCATCCACAGAAGTATAGCATCTCTAATGTGAATGATTAATTCTGTCCACCTCAAGTGAACAGTTGTTTTTAAAAGAAATGCACTTGTATATATTGTCTTTATAATATGTCTCAGTTAACACTTAACTCAGAAAGTGCCATAATGTCATACTGGTGTTTCAGGACAATATGCATGTCTCAGCATGCATATTGGAAGGTGTGGTTTAGATTTCTGCTTATCTGTGGAAGATTCACCATCAGCAGTTACACTGTCAAAGAGAACAGAAGCAAACTAGAAAAACTTGAAAACTGCTGAAAAGTTGGCTGATTAATTTTGGAAAAGGCTTTGTCTGAAAGGAAAGGGAAAAAAAAGGATGCTGATATGAGGCAAACTCAAGCTAGTTACCACAATGATTCCACAAAATGGCACTGTAACTTCCAATATAAATGAGCTGTCTATCAAGACAGAGAGCTTTATTTCTTGGGAAAAAGGGCCAAAAAGATGTCTCAAGGTACTTTTGCCTTTCGTTTCAGGTATTGACTGGAATTGYCACCAGGCAAAAACATGGAGCAATGGAAAGCATTCATCTTCCATTGTTTATGTAAACAATGAAAAGAAGGTCTGGAAGGAGATGATCCAATAAGCAGAAGCAACCACGTATTTACTTAAGCAGCCAATCACCAAATAATTTTATGTCTTGGTTTATGATATAAAAAGTACGGAAGAGAATTTTTCCTGATCAGCTGTTCCAAACAGAGTACAATGACACAGAAGCTACATGTAGTCATCTACCCAATTACAAAGATCAACTACACTTAAAGAAAAATAAGCACTTATCCCAAATGTAACAATTTCCTTAAATACTATGCATAAGGTATATACTTTACATACTTCTTTACGTCAGCACTCTTTGAATAACTGGTCACTTATGAATATATTGACTATGCCCCTATTACTGAAAGTAAATAGGAAACAAAGTACTTAAAACTTCAAATCTGTCACAGCTCTTCCAGTTGTACGTGTCAGTATGAATCTCAAAGCCAACTAAACCATAAAGGAATTACAATACCAGGAAAAATATGCTGCCCCTCCCCAGCAATGCTGTTTTCTGAAAAAGGAGTTTGCTAGTCACTCTCTTCCACATATTCCACTGAAGATTATCGAATGTTCTCCTGAGAAATTTTTAGTTATTTTTGTACTAACATGAGGATCTCCTGAAACCAAATTTATGTACTCCCTTGAAATCCACAATCTGCCTGTGGGATACAACCTATGACCTCGCAGGTCCTAATGCCCTCATGCTGTTGGCAATGTATGCAGCCAGGGCAAGGAAAGAGGAGCAGTGGGAACTGCGCAATACTACACAATGAGAAACCAGAGAAAGAATTTATTGCATTAATCGAGATGAAATCCTATTTGTCCCAGATTTTGTGCACATGGCAAGAGATGAGGAGGGTGTTTACAGTACTATGTATTTCCTGAGGCAGTCTGGATGTTAAAATGTCTGTCTGCACTGCATGAATGCAGAAAGTCCCTGCAACAAGTTTCAAGGCAATGACATTTCTACCCCTGGGATTATCTGTTCACTATGAATATCCTGGATAAACAGCCAAAAGTGTAACAATCTGACAGGCTCTGGTACATGCATAGAAAAACACCTTCTAGCCTTTTTTCTGTCCCTAGGAATAAGAGACTCTTTTGGTGTCTAGAATAAAAGACCAGACTCTGAAAGCCCTGAGGGCAGTGATAAGCCCTGCTGGCCCTGCCCAGTCTCCCCTGAGGACTCCCCCTGCACCCTGTCCATGGGCTCACATGGCCCATTTCAGCCTGCCCCAGGGGTGTTAGTCCCTGCCTGAGCTATGCCGTAGGAGTGCTYGTCTCCAGACTCATCTCTGGCTTTGCTGCCTGGGTGGACCTCAGACCTGTGCTATAGGTAGCTTCTCTCCACGAAGGACTCCTTGGATGTAYATTGTAGCTTGTCTCCAGTTTTGACTTTGACCCTGTCTCCTGGATGGACCCACACTGTTGCCTTGTCTCCAGCCCTGTCTCTGGTCCCATCTCCTGCTGCTCCAGATGGACCCTGACCCATCACTTGCCTTGTCTAGGATGGTCGATGGAGCTTGTTACCAGAGCCTTGCTCTGCCCACTCCACTTGCCTGCTGTGGGACTGTCCCCTGGACAATGAGGGCACTGCCTGTGCTGTAGCTACTCTGGGTGCCTGGCTCCTATCACCTTGTGCAGCAGCCCCATTCTTGCTGCTCCCTGGACACAGTGTGTGTTGCTGGTGAGGTCACTAGACCTTGCAGTGGACTTTATGCACCTCTCTCAAGCAAATCCATGCCAAACAGAGATGAAATGTAATAGTAGGGCAGCACATTCCTCCTTTTGTGAGGATAACCTCTGCTCCCTCAATCTAGTCTCTTCCCAAGTGGAAAATTCACTGAGAACATTTGCTATTTTCCACTCATTTAAAAAAATAAAGTGTTAAATACTGGGCATTGATTGTAGGTTACTTTAGGAGACACACAAGCCTAAACTCTGCCAGCATTTCACTTCTCTCATATTGCATACCTTGTAACAAGTAAAGTAGAACAATCCGTTGATGCAAAAAGGATTCCATTTTAAAAGGCACGTTCTCATTTGTAATTAAATAGTCAAAAGTTTAGCTAGATGAATGCTGCAAATATATGCTCTATTGTTTTCTAGTATTTTTTGTTGGGATTCATTAGACAGGAAACGTGTTCAGATCACACTTTTTGTGTCACATATCACAAGGTTACTGTTAGTCCACTGCAAACCTCTAAAATGAACTCTTAGTCTGTCTCTTACCATGACTTGTTTTCATTTTATCTATGCCTTGCCTACATAGCACAAAGAACCACATTTAAAATGGTCAGCTTAATTGCAACTGATGAACAATTTGTGCTGTACAAAATTTGACACAGCTGTGGTGCATTGACCTTGGCTGGCTGCCAGGTGCCCACCAAGCTGCTCTATCACTCACCCTCCATTCTTCACTGACCTTGGTGGCTGCATAGTTTTTTCTCCCACATATTCTCACTCCTCCCTCCCTGCTGCTGTTGCACAGCATTTTTTACCCTTCCTAAATATGTTATCACAGAGGGGCTACCAACATCGCTGATTGGCTGGAACTGGCTCTGTTTGATGTGGGGGCAGCTTCTCACAGAAGCAACCCCTGCAGCCCCCCCCACTACCAAAACCTTGCCACATAAACCCAATACAATAGCAAGTGCGAATGGGGTTTTAGCAATATTCTTCCTTGGTCAAAATATATTTATGACCCTGCTAGCTGGCTAAACCTGGATGCACAGAAAAACAAAAAAATTGCTAAAAAATGGTCCTTTACTCTGTTGGAGGCTTAACATTATAATAAGTATTCTATCCAAGGAGTCACTGAGGATGCAAACTGTTAGTTTAAGAAAAAGCAAATAAAACGAACAGATCGTATCTGCAGGAATGGAGTCTGCAACACTTCTGGAAAAACTGAAGCACTTTTCATGACTGACARACAATTGTTCAATTGTTTATGTTTAATAGAAGAAACTTGCTAAGTTTATGGTGGGAATTTGGTGAAAAAACAACACCAAACATTTACCTAGGGTTCAAATACATTTGGCAGCTTTTATGTTTTGGGAAATTTGCATTTGCATGCCAGTCATGAATACACAACTACATGGGACTTCAAACTACAGGATTTTGATTTACTACAAGCCAAATGCTTATCCTCTCTTCCATGAAACAACCTTAGTCCTCCCTTGTTGTATATCACAGCATGAAGGTGTTTTACTGGGAAAAAATCTGAGAGTTCGAAATATGATTTATATTATGAATTGTTTCAGGCGTCTGCTGGACTATACTGCAACTTGCTCTCAACCTTCACTCTTCTTAGGAAAGAGTCCGGTTATGATACGAGATAATTCTCAGACAGCTGCAAGTATTTCCCTTACAAGGAATCCCTACATTGTTTAGACTCTGGCATCTGTATTTCCTAACTGTACTCTCATCGTGAGGAATCTCTGGGATGCCGTAACTAAGTGATCCCCAGATAACCTGCTTGAAAAATAATTATCTTTTTTTTAATATTGTTCTACAACTCTGATTACAACACTTGCAAAAAAATGAGTGAAAAATTAAAAGTAGCATGGCTTCTCTTAATAGACTAAATGTCATTGCCCAGCATTTATCACCAGGCATCTCAGCCCTTGACATTCCTGCTGTGTTAGATATTACACAAACATATATTAAAACTGCTGGTCCCGCCTCAAAATGTGTACAGTCACATGATTAGGAAAATCATCCACAAACACAGCAAACAGGGGTCAAAGTGCTGAGTGTTTCTTCTTATTAAAGATGAAAACCTGTAGCCATTGCTATTACAGAGGAAGTGCATTACTTACCAACTTATTACAATGCTATTGCATTACCTGTGGTTCCTTATTGTGTTGGCTAGGATCCTTTTCATAACTCTCTGCATAGATCCGGAGAGTAGCTCTCACATGGCTAGAAGCACTCATTCTGAAGATGAGCCTGGAAGCATCTGAAAAAATAATCCGCAGCCCCTATGGGAGAAGAAGGAGCAGCATATATGTAAGGTGGTAGTACCTTTACAAATCACAGTTCACTGCTTTAAAATAAAAAGTGAAAGGAAGAGTCACTTGGATGCAATTCCTCTTTTCCTGTAACTTTGGACAACTCATTTATTACTGTTTTTCCCCCCACTAAAGACTAGAAATGATCTTGTGTATTCCCTCCTACTCCTCATAACAAGGACTCTCTTACTGCTGTTTTTATTTTCTTTAGCTGATTTGTTCTTGTTCTGTGTGGCAGAGCACAAAATCAATGGCCTGAGAAACAGTTGTAAGATCAGCAAGGATCAGTGGCCTAAGAAATAGCTACAGGATCCCAGGATCAAAAACCAGTTGTCAGTAATGAATACAAAAGACAGGATCAGTTGCTACCTCTCATAGACCATGCATCAATATCTGACTACAAGAATTTCAACAAGAGTCTGTAGTACAACTTGGGAAAACTTAAGGTGTTAATTAATTTCAAGTACACTAATTAATGCACATTAACTGTGTGTAGAATAAAAAGGATTTATTATTAATTAACTGTGAATTTGCTCTTTGCTCCCATCTTTACCTCCTTTTTTCTTTCCTCCTCCCCACTTTTGTACTGTATATATGAACACATTCTTCTACAGGAATACTTGGATCCACAGTTGACAGACTTTCTGTATGGGAAGGCCATTAAGGCCAAAGGACTAAATTGCACAGTTAAACAGTTGCAGTGTTTCAATACTCTACCAATTCTGCACTAACACGCAGTCTAGTTCCYTTTCTGCAAATTTTACCCTTAGGCTAAGTGCCACCTCTGCTACGCCACTGAACTTTATTTCCCCTTTTAGTCCTGCTCTTGCCAAATGCCTAGTGCATAAACTGAGATCCTTGCTACTTTTCTTTAAGGTAAATCATTAAAAAATGGCAGAAGAGAATTAAGAGTGAAGCATTTTATTTTCCAGCTTTATCAGCAGCTTGAGAAGACACTGATGTTAGCAACACGGTGTTCCAATATTCTAAAGTGTAAGTAGAAACCTTTGTTTCCTCAGGTATATGCCAAAACATCTACAGCACCATGTAAAGCATTGTTTGGTTGATAATCACAGAATCATAGAATGGTTTGGGTTGGAAGGGACCTTTAAAGGTCTAGTCCAACCCCCCTGCAATGAGCAGGGACATCTTCAACTACATCAGGTTGCTCAGAGCCTCGTCCAACCTGACCTTGAATGTTTCCAGGGATGGGGCATGTTTCCAAGGATGGGGCATCTACCACCTCTCTGGGCAACCTGGTCCAGTGTTTCACCACCCTCATCRTAAAAAATTTCTTCCTTATATCTAGTCTAAATCTGCCCTCCTTTAGTTTAAAACCATTACCCCTTGTCCTATCACTACAGGCCCTGCTAAAAAGTTTGTCCCCATCTTTCTTACAAGCCTGCTTTAAGTACTGAAAGGCTGCAATAAGGTCTCCCCGGAGCCTTCTCTTCTCCATGCTGAACAACCCCAACTCTCTCAGCCTTTCCTCACAGGAGAGGTGTTCCATCCCTCTGATCATTTTTGTAGCCCTCCTCTGGACCACTCCAACAGGTCCATGTCTTTCCTGTGTTAACACCCATTAACACTAGAAAATATACATCAGGAAAATATCCCRCCTCGATAAAGGGTTAGATTACATGGCCTAGGAGATATTTTCCATCTCTAACTTTGGTGATACCATGAAACTTTTTTTACCTGCCAGTATGGTATTATATATTAATTTTAACATGTATCAGCAACATAAATTTATCTAGTAGTCTCAATAYGTACAGCATAAGTGGCAACAGAAATAGTTTACATTCGGAAGATTGAGCTTTAGAGCCTGTTTTTCTAATATTTGCTATTAAGCCAATTTTGTAATGAGATGGTTCAATTGATGCTGATGGGAGTTTTGCTGTTGATTTCAATGGAATCAAGATTGCATCTTGGGTGCCTAGAATTATACAGGCAGTTTGTTACGCTCTGATCCTGTGAGCGAGGGGTTGTCTCTTGCTGATTGCTCATTACACTTAACTTTATGACAGTGAAAAGAAAGAAGATACATCGAAGAGTTTCACAGTTCTGGGTATAGTTTGTTTCGAATGGTTGTCAAACCCAGGACCAGCAGCTCAAAGTACAGAACATTAATGTCAATCAGCCTTAAGAGAGAAGGAAGGGAGTCTAACATATCTGCACAAAATGAAAGCATGAACATCAGAGCATGTGAGTGTCTTCCTCTCCAAAGACTAAACAGGCATTTTACATGCTCCTGCCAGGCCTAGCAACTCCCACAGTGACATGACTAGCAAGACCACTTGAATACTCTTCCTCATACTCCATGATTATCTGGCAATAATAACAGTAATACATTGTTACTTGGTTTAGCACATCTGAAGTCTCACCACTCATTAAATTATGGTCTTCAGAATAAAAAGGATTTATAAACACTCCCCATAACTCTTCCCATAACTTATGATGCAAAAATGCTCTGCCAAACTACAGCACTTGTAGTCAGTTTGATGTTACAGTTAATGGCACTTGGGATGTTTATGCAACATATATAGACACTCAACTAGCATTCAGACAGTTCACTCTACTATTTCTGAGCTTGTTATTTTATTAATTTTGCATTTCTCAGGGACACACGACTGACAGTATCGATTTTTACACACGCATGATGACAGGTAATATTTATCTGTAAGACTAGGATTCCTGCCATACAGCTGAAAATGCTCTGTAAGAGGGAATTACAGAGACACAGTGGCTGTACCCCCTAAAAACAATAATCGTAAGTGCCAGGGAGAAATCATGTGCTAGGGAAACACTGACCTTTAGAGCTGGACTGCCAAAGTCAACTTTTAAAGTCACAATATTTGCACCTAGAGATTTAGTTTAACTCATTTTTCAGAGCCCAGCAGCAAAAAATCTGACTTTTGACTCTCCCTTGGAAACAGTGATTTAAGCACTAGCAAAGCTTTTCACTCAGGAAGGCCACAGAAAGTTATGAGAGCTATTGAATTTTTATATTCCTCACTGTTTTCTGGAAATTATACCTAAAAGCTGTGAGTTACAAACATTTGTTAAAGCCAAAAAACCCAGCCAAAAACACTGTTAGCAAATAAATATGAAAAAGCATTGCCTGGAGAATAACCTGTGACTCTGCACCTTTTGTAAAGACAAAACCAAACAGGTTTTCCCCGCTTGTTACAGAATAGCCAGTCTAACATATACAAGTTTTCCTTTTTGACATTTTTGAGCTTTTGTGGTCAGCAAGGTCAAAGCAAGCTGGTGAAATTGCAAGCAGCCTACTTACTGTTTGTCATGATGGTATTTTTTCACCTGACATAAGCTCCATTAATTTAAAGCCACATACTTGCTATTTATTATATAGGAGGTGTCAGCTCCATGAAACATAAAATTTTATATGCAGAACTTACAAGCCAACACAAAAGAAAAAGAAAGAAAAGTAACACAATGAAAAGCCCACAGGACAGAGTAACTTCCAGTTTTAATAAAATAGGACACACTATTTGTCACTAAGAAGAATAATGCTTTCTTATGGGAACAGATAATTTTTTTTTCTGGGAGGAAGCAGATGAAAAGGTTCAGTACAGCTCCCACACTGAACATCTGCAGATATTTATTTTAGGCAAATTGAGCCTGCTAATGGATATTAATGAGCTGCGTGGAAACTCTGAAACAAAACTGTGTTCCATGGTTAACCCAGTGGCTTTGAAGCTGATGTGATGGAGATAGAGCTTCACAGGGATTTCTCTCCTTTACGTTACAATCCAGTTAAACACCCTACTGATGTATTAGTATCTATGAAGCACTCAGAAAACTAAACCTACTACATATTGTACTATGTAGTTAGGTTTCCAGTGGCTTGGAGTTTTTTTCCGTTACCAATTTCATAATTAAATAAATAATAATAAATTAGCATAATAAGTTGGTATGAGCAAGACTAAGCAGCAAACTTAAAGCAAAATATCTTAGGATTTCAAAAAACATTATTAAAGTATAACGGCAGGGAGTAACACCAGTAGAAAATCTAGCCTAGCAGCAATATATTAGACACAGAGACATACACATAAATTAGGAGCATGTAAAATGGCTATACTTTTACTTCAAAACACTGCGATTATCACAATTTTTATTTGCTTCTCTACGGACCCTTGAGTGTCCCCTAGGCATAGCAGGCCACACTCGCTGCTCTGACAGGAAATACCTTATTGCTGATACACGATTGAAATATCATTCTGAATAGAGAAGAATTTTTGCCTTATCTCTGGAGAGTTATCTGAAATAACTTTTTTCCAACTTTTCCAAYGCCTGTTTCCTGACTCTTGCCCAAACTGAAATGCAAAAAAACCAAGACTACATGCAGAGCCCTTTGCATCCCAAATCTAATGAAGGAGTGAGAAAACAATAACGAACTTTAATAACAAAGCTCCGAAGTTTTATTCTGTGAATCTCAGAATATAAGAACACTTCATTAAAGAGCTCAAAGTTAACCATTATAATGGGCAACTTGTACTTCTCATCTTTCTAATTCAAATTTCACACAAAAATGCAACTGGTCCTGTTTCTGGCTTGCAGGATCCTCAAGAGCAGCACTGTTATGTGCTCATGTGCGCAAAGGCTAGTGCATGAGGACTTTAAAAATGAAAACAGTCTTCAAGAACAGCAGAACACTTCATTTAATTTTATGCCTTATTGTTGCACTATGATAAACAATATTCATGGGTTTCAATAGTCAGAACGAATTAGAAACTACAGTCTGGGCGTATTGTTTGCTGCCTGTTTTGTTGTTGCTGTGTTTATTTTCTGAATCTGCTGTTTATTAACACTGATTAATTATCATGTAGTCAGCTTCTCATTCATGATACATAGTGCAGTTACACTGAATATAAATCTCTCTCCCCTACCTACTGGGGAACAAAACTTTGAACAGGTTCCTGAAAACATAGCTGGAAAATCTGCATGAAGCTCATGACAGTCAGAAAGAGGCATCTGCATTTACATGAAGAGCAAGCTACCTGAGGAAAATGGCAGCAGTGAACAGTTGTTTCATTTGCATGGATCGATGTCCTCTCTTATTTTATTGTGCTTGGAGAATCCCACCAAGGCTACAGACACACGGAGCTAGGAAAGTGTCCTTGCCAAAAGACAAACTGGTTGAACTGTACTCTCAATAAGTACGTGCTTCTCCCTATGAAAAGACATGCTTTCTGGTTTTATGGGCTCACTTTCAGAGTCCATCTGAAAACAGGCCAAGTCATGTTTCTCTGTTTGTGTTACATGGTGATAAGATTAGCAATTATATTCCAATTTAGGACAAGGGCTTTGGATGAAAATTAAGGGAAAGAAAAGTGCACTGAAAATTCACAAGCTGTTTTTCAAAAGTACAAGGGCCACAAGACTGCCATGCCTGTAATTTTCCAATGGACTTGGGTATGACAATATCCTCATATCTTGTTTCAGCAGTAATATGCACAAAGAGAGTAGCTCAGTGGCAGGTGGGCTGCTTATACTTTCTGGATACAATGATGAATGGAAACTATAAAGACTCTGGGCAGAATGGCATGACAATAGCTTTAATGGCTTGTAATATCATTTGCTAGGGTCTGGTCAAGTCAAGCCATTTACAAGCCAGAGAAACTAGGACAATAAAAATAAACAGCATAAAATCAGAACACATTTTAATGTGAGTCGTAGCTCATATTCAAGATGTTTGAATATACATTTACACCTGGCAAAAGTACATGGTTAGTTTTGAGCACGTCATGAATTTCAAAACACTGAAGGCTCAGTCTGAACTGCAGTTCTTGATAGCTAAGGAATYTCATTACGGACACAGCCCAGAAGGAACACAGAACTGGTCATTTGGGCTAGAGAAGTCAAATGTGMCCACATATGGTACAGTCAGCTAAAGTCTTCTGCATGCTATTGGCTACAACAGATACTGCGCCTTAATTATGCAAACCCTCTGGGTCACCAAGAGCAAGAAAATTTTAACTTTTTTTGTAATGTATAGCAAGTGGAGATTTCAGACAGAAACAGAAAAAGGAAAGACTGTCTTTCTACATGATACTTTGCATTGTTCAGGAAAGGGAACCCTCTCTATATGTGCATTGCTGTCAACAGGGACTCCATCCCCTCCTACATTCTCTGTGACACTACTGCCTCCAGTTATGCACAGCAAGTGCAAGCTAAACCAGAGGTGGATTACCTTATCCAGACCGAGCTTATCGTAAGCAGGAAATGCGGTATCTATCAGAGCAAAGAAAACACCATCCTATAAATAAATGGAGAGGCTTGCCAGCTGAATGTTAGAAACAACACTGTTAGAGACAATATGACAGTTGCAAAACTTTGCTACTCCATCACTACAGCCATACCTGTCTTTTGGTCACAGTGCCATCCACAGGATCTATGTACTCAAAGCTGTCTGTTCTTTCCACTCTGTAGATATTGTTACCCACAGCAAACTGCTGATGGCTGAACGATTTGTCAACGATCAAAGCTTCCAGGTCTCTCATTATGAAATATGCTGTTCTGGGTTCCAGTGCTTCATAATCAAACCTTGCACATATATAAAAAAGGTAGAACGAAGAAGTAAGTCCCCTACAGCTGAGAAAACAGTTCTGCTTTCACAGAACTCAATATACTCACAATTATCAATTTACTGCTCACTTCAAAAATCAGAGGTGGACCACTGAAGTACCAATTGCAAATTAAACCAGCACACGCATGCAAGTCCTGTGCAATCTGACCATTATGTGTGTGCACCACAGTTCCACACTGGCCACCTGACTCTGAGTCAACAGAAATCATTTAGAAAATGCACAGTTTCTAAAGCAGCATAGAAAACGTCATCRATACACAGCTAGCTTTCTGAGATTAAGGACACAATCAGTGCAGTGCTCAACAGCCAAGTGAAATAGAGAAAACTTTGCTACAAGTTTTGAAGAACAGCTATGTGCAAAAGACCTTACAGATATGTGAACTCCTCTGGATTAAGTCTATTTTGAGAGAAAGAGAGAGGCAGAAGCTAMATGACAGTTAGAATTCACCCTTTTGAGACCTTAATAACTATGAGTAAATGTTTGGATCTTTGGAGGAGTTCTCCTGAATTAAAAGTAGGCATAATTCCAGTTCTCACTAAAACACTGTCACATGGAAGCATACAGAAACAAATGCAGGAGTAAATCTTGCTGGGATTTTGATTTTTTTTCAACACCATGTAACGAGCTATGCSTACAGATTCCACAAGTAAATAATTCAGATCTTTCTGCCATTCGATATCAGAAAATTCAATTACTCGTATACTAGAAGTGACATATACATGCTGCTCCTTCAGTAAGTAAATAACTTCTGCTGCCACCTACTCATCAGAAAAAACCTGCCTACAGAACAGTGGCAATCTGCGGCAGATCTTCATTCTGTGGACACAGCAAATGCACACCTAAATGCAGCTGAGCACAGCTAAACAAGCCATGGTTGTAGCAGAATTGTCCTATCAACTGCATAAGTTCCTGTGCCTTTTCCTCATTTTTCTCACCTGCAGTAGTAGTGCCGGCCAAATTTTGTCCAGTGATCTCTGACAATCTCCTCCACGCTCTGCTTTCGAGCTGCTAGGATTGAAAGCCAAACTAGCACAGCCCATAGTCCATCTTTCTCTCGAAGGTGATCAGACCCTAAAGAGACATATGTAAAGCACATTATTTGGTATCACTGCAAATCAGAAAACAAGGTAAAGAGGCTRGGCAAATGTCTCATTTAACTTTTTGTGTCACATAACAGTAATCAACAGTACTAATCTCAGCAACTCTGATATATTCCAGACGGACGACCAGAACTAATGTTTAAAATGTGATTTATTTATATATGACAAAGTCTGTACTCCTAAGGTTACATAAAAAGATGTACAAGTATTTGAATAGAAATGGTAGTAGTAGGAAAACATTTTTAGTTATGATTCCTGCTCACCAACATACAGGGTGTTTTCACACCTACTGGTACTGTTTCTCAGAACTGGGCTAGACATGCAAACCCCTGGCCATGAACCAGAATGTTCTGAGTTATGTGAGTCAAGTTCAACAGCATCTCCTTATCTCTGCAGATGTTCATCTGTCAAGCTGCAGAGAAATAATTTTCCCATTCCATGAAAAATGAAGATTTCCAGAATGTTCATGACCTCCCATCAGGACAAAAAGCAAGAGCCTGGAAAAATGTTTCTGGAAACCAAACCAGAGAATAGCACTTTTTCCCCTTTCTATGTTACTCCATAYATCTCAGTGGTAAAGATGTTTGGATGCTCAGATCTGAATCCGTTCCTAGGTTTATATTTATGAAGAGAGAAATTGATCCAACAATGCAGACTAAGAATACCCCACAGGATTTAGCATATTCTCTCAGATATGGGAGGCACAAGTTCAAGTCTATTATCTGGATTCAAAAGAGCACAGACTTGATCTTGCACTTCCCATGTCCAAAGCCAAAATGCCAACTTGGAGTAATAGGCTGCTCTGCAATAGATGTGTAACATATCTTAACCAGAAATATTTCTATGAAGCTAAGCTTTGSCTGTTAAAACTGGAATGTATCAATCAGCAAAAAGTTTCAATAAAATCAGTATTTTCTAACAAAAGACTGTTTCATGGGAAGATTCTTGGTCATCTCAGCAAGTGCCCTCTCCTTTTGGATAATTTAGAACAAGCTTTTGTGGCAACATGTATCTAACCCAGCTTACCAAAAAATCACGAGGAAGCATGCATGAGAATTAACACAAAGTAAGATCCAGACATCTGACACTCAGTAGATACTGATGACAACTACATAAGCTAATAGACTCAAGAAACTTGAAGAGACATAAAATATGTGGCCATTGCTCTGGCATAATAATACTAGATTTGGCTGAAGTTTGTTAGCTGCAACCTTATCATTTTCTGTCTAGTCGCACATTATTGAAACCCTGAGTACAAAGGAAGAGCAGTATTTCACAAGTTTTGTTTCCTCCATGAATTACCTACCGATCAGGGAAGCAACCAGTTGGACTATCTGTGCCCTTAGAATATACTTAGCAAAATCCTCCAGAGAGGAATCTAAAAAGTCTTAGGTTGAAAACCTGTTTTATGAAATATCCTGCTTCCTCAAACACAAAAATCTGTGGCAGCAAGAGTGCTTTGCAGTGTTGTGGTTTTACATAACAGCCTGCAAGGTCTACACAGACATCTGTCAAAACAGCTGTGTTTTGCTACTGGCAGAGGACACGGTTCCCATAATATAAATTGATGCGCTGAAGCCGTTAATCCTGTGAAAAACTGTCAACAGAAAATTAAAGACATATAAGGAAAACAGGAAAACGTGCAGAGAGCCACCGTGAGTCCTAGGGTTCAGTCTTGACGTCCATCTTCCAGTCACTGCTGCTGCCTTGGACTTGCAGACCCTCTTCTTGGGAGAGAGCAACAGTCATGGTAGCAGCTGCTACTCACACACATTTGCTATGAGCCCATCATCCTGGGCCTGCCACAGCTCTGCCTCCCACTTAGTCTTCTTGTGTTACATTCAACCCTGGGGTTTAGACCTCCAACACCCTGAATCTAACATTGAGCAAGTTAACTACCACAGAGTTAACTAAATCCAAATTACTATTTCAGCACAATATCAGAGCTGTATAGGAACGATTACTGAAGACTTGTGAAGAGGAAAAAGACTTACATGAAGATTATGTTTGTGTCTATGAGTTAGGTAATGCAGAAAACAAGGACATTGAATACTGTAGATGGATTTAAGAGCTGAGGCAGATGGTAATGTTCCTTTGCATTTGCAAAGTAGCTGCCATGATAGTAAGAATACTTCCTTTCTGCCACTTTTTATCTGCCTTGATCTGTAATGTGAGCTCTCTGCAACAAGGGCAGTCTCCTACTACAGTGGCCAGGGCTAYGGGCTGGTCCTCAAGGAGCTGCTGTAGGAAGAGCGACAGCTCACCCTGTTCCCTGCTCCAGAGTCCCCAGTGCTGTGAAAGCATGGAGTGCCAACTAATCAGAAGAAAAAGGGCAGGGCTCTTCATGAGCTCTCATAGCTTTGCAAATAGCTTCAGATAAGAAAGGAAAACAAATGTCCCCCCACAGGAAGTCAGCCCTTCAGACAATCAGGTCCTCACCTTTTCTACTCCSTCGTCGTGATAACACGCTAGATCAACTGAAGGATGCCTCCCACAGAAACACCAGCAATATGGCCTATGGGTAATAAAGTCAGCTTACTCATAGGCAAAGCAGACGGCATGGTCATGATCATTGTTATTGCTGCCAAGAGTCTGTTCCAGATAATGGTGCAGGTTTCTGCCACTGCCACCAAAAGAGAGACCTAGAATAGAGCTGTCACTTCCCACCAGCATCCATCGTTCCTCTGGTAGCAGCAGGAAAAGTCATCAGGTCACCACAGGGGTTGGGGGCTCCCTGGGGACTGGGAGCACCGGGCGCTCCCCCAGGGTGGCAGGATAGGGCCCAGCAGCCAGGACCTGTCCCACTGCCCCAGCCAGAAGCAGGGCAGCCGGGGGCCCGGGGCAGCCCCAGCCCCGGGCATCAGGCACCCCCCTGGGGACGGGGATGGGCTGAGGCCAGGCCAGGATGTGGGACCATGGGCAGGCCTGGCTTAGGGGACCCATGGCCGGGCAGGGCAGGGCTGTGGGGAGCTGGAGATCAGCCCTGCTGCAGTGTCACTGCAGCAGGGGCTGACAGCCCCGGGGGCTGACATGGGGTCCTGGGCTGTGGGCAGGGTGGGGGAGCCCTGGTAACAGCATGCTCACCTCGCCATGGCTCTTCCTTTCGTTCTTAACCTGCTTGCCTCTCCTTTCAGCCATTCATCCTTAGCACTGAAAAATTCAATTTCACCTAAAAAGTCATCTCTTTTGCTGATATTACCAGCAACTTAAATGGCTTAAGTGTTTCAACAGACACCAGCAAAAAGTGGAGACATGGTATTGAGCTAAACACCTCAGCAATTTGTTCCAGTGTAGATGATCATTTATTCTCCTGTTGTGTAACACTCTGCAGACTGCAGGCCAACAAATCATACAGTGAAAGGCACAGCATTCATTCATTAAAATGGTCTATACATCATGACATCTGTGCAACGGTCTAAACTGAACACCAAAGAAGAGATGAGTTTTGATTTAACAAACACTTCGAATATGTTTCATTGAATCAAAATGGTGCAGTGAAACATGGACAGAAGTATTTTTGGAAAGCTCTCTGTTGTGCTCTGACCCTTGTTGTGGCATGGCTTAAGCTCATAAATCTCTATGAAGAGGGATGAGTGCATACACGTATCATTCTTCTGATCCGTTTAGCAGCTTTAGCATGTGCTGTGTCCTTGTGTGTCCTTCAGGAAGACATACGGATTGTTGCTTCTCTGGAAAGAGAAAGCATTGGAAGAAAGTAATCCAGAGGCAAAAGTCTGGATGGAAAAGCTGGAAACAACCCAACTGCTCCAGAATCAAAAGTCATCAATTAAAATTGCTAGCCTGATGTGAGTACAGGGACAATAAACCTGTGTGCCCAAGAACTGTCTCAGTTCGTTATTCTTAATAGGAAGAAAATTGACAACTGGGATTTCTCAGAACTTGTTTATTCCACCTCTTTTATTTCACTAGCATATCCATCAACTGGGTTACTATATGCACATATGTTGTTCTACTTATTGCCCTTCTTTCTTTTAGCAAATTAAAATCTATTACTGCAACTCTGTTAGTCAGCTCTGTTTTTCACCTACTGCACCGTTGCCTGTAGGTGTTTTTGCTCTCTCTCTCTCACTTATTCCTACTGCCCAGCTGACATGGTAGAAACTCTAGGGAGGGAGCTCGTTCTGCTGCCTCAGTTCAGCTAACACCATTCTTCTTTGCTTTATAGATCCAGTTATCAGCTGCTGTGGATCTGCAGAGGCAGAGCTGCCCTGTGCAAAGGGATCAAGTGAAAGGTGCAATTCCTGAGATTGCAATACTAATAGTCCTCCTGGCTTGCCGAGAGCTCTCAGCAATCTCAGGATAATTTTCAGTGATACTTTTCATTGAAACATTCAAGGCATTAAAGAATTCCAGACGCTGTTTAAGGAGCTGAAGCACAAAGAGACAACAGAACACAGGAGTCAACAAATATTTTTCTAATTATCCCATTATATTTAATTTGCCATCAGTAAGGGAAATTATAATAACTGCAACTACTTCGACAACTTATTTTTAAGTTAATTTGTCACATATTTCTCCATATAACAGTAGCAAAAGTTATTTTTTATTACTGCAACTGTCCATTGCTATGGCTGGACTCAGAGTAAACAATCTGGGAAAAACTCTCAGAGTGTGTTCCCATTCATAAAGAAGTACTCAGCTTTAACAGGCTTAAACTGAAGTAAAGTCTTGAGAGGCAATAGCCTGAGAAACAAAGTAAGAACATGTAAAAATGTTCATATTATGATTTTTCTGATATCGGAAGCTGTTGGGCATGCAGGCTGTCTTTTACATGTCTAACTTATTCTGTATCTGAGATTTCCAATTTTGATAGAGATGGTGAGCCCTGATGGTCATACGCAGGAAGAAAATGGAATTGCTTTTCCCTAAATTAGTCATCTCTGTCTAGYGTATTTTGTTCTGTAAATGTGATTGTAAAACAAAAATCTCACTGAAGCTAGTATACAAACTCACAGTAAATTATTTTGTTTGCACACACTTTGAGTCTTACAAATTTATCATCCAGCAATCTGAAACTTGACGATATTTTAGGCAAATGGAGATTCAGGGGCATTCTGATCTGTTCCTTTATTCAAGTTAATGAGATTGTTTTAGATTTGTGTTACTGTAACAGATACCACCTCACAGCTCTTTTAAGGCTTTCATTCATTTCAGCAGCAGCACATTTTTTTATTCTCCACTAGTTCTTCTTCTACATAATCTTGCAGGAGAAGCGGCTGATGTTAATAGAATCTGGAAATTCGGAGATGAAGCATGCGAATTTATGAAAGATGTAGCAATTACTGAAGTGGCTTAAACTGCAGAAAGATAAATCAGCCACACAGCTCTCCTAATCCTGATTAATAGTTTGCTGATGAAATTTAGAAACTAATTGCTGCTGCTGACGCCCTTCTCTGAACTGTGTCCTGGGCATTAGTCATAGAACCAGAAAGCTACTAACCTCATCTGACAAGCTCCCCACACTGCTACAAAAATGGAAGAAGTTTTTAAAGCATTGGTTGAGCTCCAAGATCAGCTGCCAGAAAACAAGTCTGGGAAACTCAGCCCTATGGGATGTTTTCAAAATCTTTTGTCCTTTTATAGCAGAAAATTTGCTTTTATTTACTTGCCAGAGCAAAATCCCTTATGTTATAAAATCAGGGCTCTGTATTATTTGGAAATTCCAGCTGGGCTGGATTACCTGGGTACACAAGCAATCGGTCTCCAGTGCTGTTCGGTTAGTTTGACAATAGAATGTGGATCTGTAAAACCCCTTTCTCTTGCACAGAACAGCAAGTTTCCCACTCTGATCAACTATGTGGTACTTTTCTTTAAATATTCCATGTTGAAAGCTAAAGAAGTGCCAAGTTTCAGTACCCTAAATAGGTGTGATTGAGGAAAAAGCTGTAAAATTGACTCAAATGCCCAATACTGGCAGAAACTTGTGAGGGTCATGCAGCTTAGGACATTACTAAAAGATTCGCAATAAGGTAAATATTTATTGCTAAAACCAGCTCGCATTGCTAAAGTATTGGTCATTTACAGACCAGACTGCGTCTTACAAATAAACCTCCTGGCATATGAGATATTTTCAGACAGCTGCATTGAATTGAAAGATGATAAGGAAACTGAGGCAGGGAGAAAAACAAACTTTAGGCATCACAGTCATTGCATAACTGCCCTGTAGGCACTGTCACGATTCATTTACACAGCAACTACACACACACTGAGGAATTTAAACCCAGTGCTCAAGTTGTCCGGATGCCCATGGGATTGGATCTTGAGGGTTCAGATTAGCCTTTAGATGGCATTGGCTTAAATGGGAGGTCAGGAGGCTTTCTGCACTGAAGTGCTGTAGGTACAACAAAGCTCATCTGACCAGAACGTGCCGGGATGCACAGATTAAATATTGCTGTAGAGCAGCTCTCCGTGCTGGCCAGCAATATGTTGTGCAAGCACCCTTAGAATTCACAAGAGACAGAATTTATCAGGAATCTGAAGAATTAATGATAGGATAGGAGAACCACATTAAGACAGGAACACAGAGAGTGCTAGGAATGCAGAGACTGGTCTGAGGTCAGGAGACAGGAGCTGCAAAATCGGAAGAGAGGCTATAGTACAAAATGCAATTCTTTTAGGGCCCTGCAGAAGGATACAAGCGAAGGAAAAAAGTCAAGTGTAAGAACAGAGAGAAATTAGAGGAATTATCTTGCCTACCTAGAAGAACAGACAAACTCCAGAGGCCCTTCCTTGACCTCTGTGAGCCACCTGTCCCTCTTTCCCAACTTCCACAACCATCTGATACTCAGAGCAATGAAGTTAGGCCAACACAGATCACAATGCCCCCAGTGTTTCAGTAGATCAAGCCCTGAAACTACTTCTCTTGATTCCTGTATAACCGATCTGCAGGGCTAAAGTCCAGCAATGCTTGGGACAGCCTGCTTAGCAAGACCTGAACATGCATTTTCAATATGCTAAGGAAATTTGATGTTCGGCTTTTTTTATAACTGCACCATAAAATTTTAATGACAAGTCTCCTCAAAGGAGACAAGGCTTCTACTAAGCAACCAAAGATTCTTCCCTTCTCCCTAAGACAGAAAGCATCTGCAAGAGTTGTACTGAACATCACCAGATGAAGATGGACTAGGAGCCTTACTTCCAAAGCAGAAACAGGCTTGAGGCAGTGGTTTGTCATGGCATATGGCACATAGAGGCCACCCCTGCTTGCTTTACATACCTCTACAGATAAAACTGCATGCAGCAGGAGATGCTGCACTCTGTGGGCTAAGGTACCCAGATGTACTTCAGCCCACGGGAACTCACCATCAAACTCCTACAAGCTCCTTCCAGTCAAAACCCACACTTCCCTTTCCTCAGCATGATGATGAAGGCAGGAGTTTTTTCCAAATAATTTGGGTGCTAATGAGGTCATACTGATGTCTCCAGACCCACCCAAACTTCATGGAAATATTTGGTTTTGGATGAGCAGGAGGAACTTCAATATTTAGAGGGAAGGGGTACAGAACTGGCCTGGAGAAAAAGCATCAAAAAGCAGTGAGAGTTGAAAACTCCCCAGTCCAGACCTCTCATGGGCAAATGGAGACGCAGTCTAACAACACATCGTAACAAATGGCAGTACATTCTGAAAGGTACAAGATCTTCCT
Organism: Phoebastria nigripes; assembly: GCA_035582835.1. NCBI lineage: Eukaryota > Metazoa > Chordata > Aves > Procellariiformes > Diomedeidae > Phoebastria > Phoebastria nigripes. The sequence goes on along the minus strand of JAYKAV010000222.1, from coordinate 1,665,955 downwards.
GCCCCTCTCTCCAAGTTAGAACTCACCCAATGACCTTGCAGAACACCCTTTGAAAATATCTATTCAAAAGATACATTCAAGGCAATACAAATCTGTGCCAGTCACAGCAATTAAGCCAAGGCACCCAGGTTGCTAATCATGGGACATTGGTTCCCATTCACAACAGAAAGAAAATAAACATTCACTATTAATTTAAATTCTCTTACTCTTTACAGCTAGACACCCAAAGACATTTAACACATTTTTGGTTCTTCCATCATAGTCCATTCAGATACTTAGAGACAGTTAATGACAGGCTAGCACATAAAGTGGCATGTCTATGGCTTAAAGGTATCCTCATTTTTAAAAGAACAGCATTCTGCTCTAATTGACCTTAACCAACAAACTTAACACTAGACTGAATCAAAGCAAAATGAAACTTGTAACCAAGCTTTACTGCATGATAAATTATTTTCTATGAAAAGCTGTAGCCAATAGATTATACACCAAAATAAAGCACTCCATGGAACTCACATCAAAATACATAATAAATTATTAGCCAGGCAAATGGTTAAGTTATTCTGATATGTGCTCATTCAAAAACACTTGTAACATAACACTACTAATAAATAAAAAGAAGAAAGAATTTCTGTGCCAGAATCCAGAAAAGAAAAAAGAAACACTGTGAAATTTATTCACTTTTTCTCATAAACCAAAACCACATTTGTGCAGATTTACAGACTACATATTTTAATTGTTTGCTCTAAGGCTTTCTGTCAGTACTGAATTCATGAGGGCTCAAATCTGTCTTTCATTCTGCATTCTATTGTTTGGTTCTTGGGATAGATAAGGGAGAAATACTTAGGGAAAACACAGATGCTGACATGTAACTGAATTTCTTCTAATGATGATTTTATCTGAGTTTTGGTAATTCTGATGTTCCAAAAAGGGATGCCTGCAACATGTTTGATTAGACGTGCCATTAGACATACTAGTCCTCATACTTTGTACACTGAATCGCATTAGGAAAAACCATGTGGTTTTTCTATACAGGCAAAATCCCTCCAAATGCTGTTGCAGTCTGTGAAAACACTATTACAGTGGAACCAGTGAGACCTTTCTGCATTATGTTCAAGTCAGAAGAGAGTGCCAGGCACCTCTAAAAGCTGTCTGGGCAGTGATAAGATTGCCTATGGCTTCTCAAGGTCCATCTTCCACATTTTTCATACTTCAAGATACTGGACACCAAAGTTGCAAGAAAACCCTCAGGATGTGAACAACTGACAGTTCTCTGTTCCAGCACAAGACAGTTAATTTGCTGATTCTTTTGGCTTTGACTTGAAGCACCCAGGAAAATTAAAAGTTGTCATTAAAAGTCGGTGGAAATTTTTGATTATGTATTACTTACCAGTGCCAAAGCTTTCCTCTCCACAAAGTGAGCAACGTCCGGAGTCCATAAGATTGGAAAAATATCTCCATCCTGTTGGTGTCTCATACACAGGAACCTTCATTACTTTTGCCACTCTGGAAAAGACACAATAAAACATCACATGACTAAGACAGTGCTTTTTTTACATATGGCCTGAGATCAGTTGAGGAATATTCCAGGTCTTGCTACATCTTCTGACAGCTCCGCTATAAGTAAAAAAAAAAAAAAAAAAAACAGAACAGATCAACACCACCATTCAAAACTGATCCTTGTCTCAGAACCTGACTTCAACCAGAACCCAGGTATGTTTATACACTAAGTGTAGTATTTTGGAAAATGTAGGACCTCAGCTCAATAGGTTTTACCAGTAACTTTCTCTCGTACTGAGCAAGAAACAGTTATATCCAGAGATACACAGTTTTGTTATACTAATATTTTAATGAAAGTTAAAGCACCACGTTGAAGTACCTGCTCTTACAAAACATAGGTGGCCAACATCGATATGCTTGAAAGACACTTCTACTTCTGTTCATGTGTTCAAAGCCAAGACAATACAGGAATGTTTCCATGACGCAGCATCTCCTCTAAAAAAGCTTTCCCAGTCTCAATCTGAGTCTGAACTTACTTTCCCTGTCTCCTCTGACACACCTATACGAAATAGTCCCACTAGCTGGCTGACCTGCCAGTATTTTCAAGAACCAAAATAAACCACTGTATAAGCTGGATGTGCTTTCCCTTCCCCAGGTTGTTAACTGGTAATTATTCCTGTTATAAACTATAATGAAAAAATCCTTTCTTGGACTAAAAAACAAGAAAGAAGAAAAAAACAAATCCTCTAAGGAACCCACYACCAAGCTGGGATTTATGCAGAATGAATATTACCATTCTTCTTGTTTCTAATTATATTTGCTTGTTTTCATTGTGTGCCTAGGATTTTTAGAGCCAACTGGTTTTCAATGTGAAAAATAAGACTAGAGATACAGTCAAGCAATCTGACTGACTAAAAAGGATCTTACTATCTCCCTAGGATTGCTGCAGCAATCACACCTAACAAACATTTCCTAAATTCCACCCCCACAGAAGAATACTTGACGTGAGACTATTTACATAATTTTAACTGCAGTCAAGCCCAGGCAAAGCAGATCAATCAAAGTGGGACTCAATGCACTTAACACAATCCACCTAGAAGTTACGTGTCAAGGCGAAAGCAGTCACCTCTCTGACCAACAGAGACACCTGTTTTCAGATGGTCCATCAGTCTGTCTTGAAGTAGGTGTGTAAGGTAGATGGGATGAACTGTCCAAATATGCAAATACTGACCCTTTCAAAACCTGGTATGTAAATGTACCTAAATGACAGTTCAGCCCTTAAGTATTCTCTCTGAAATCTTTAAATTGTTAATCAGCACTGGTAGTAAGTCTCCAAATCCACTTTTTTTTTAATGTAATAAATATCCATTGCTACCTAAGTCTCCTCCTATTCAGCCTAGGTGTTCATTTTTGTACTTATATATTACATCTAAAAAGGGTGGTTTTTAAATATAGATAGAGTAAGAATTGCTGATACTTATTTGAAAAGAGCTAAAGAGGTACCAGGAGAAAAAAATATTATCAAAATATTTAATCCTAAACTCATTTTTCATGTCTCTAGTTTAGATGTAGAGGCAAGTGTATACCTCCTTGTGTTTATACAGCACTAGCTGTATTATTGGCCCTTAGAAATGCTGCTGCATAAGGGAGATTATAGAGTGCAGAGCTGAAGAGGTTTCTGGCTCGCTCTGCAAAAAATCAAGAACATAAAAGGATTTAATCTCTGTGTGACAGTAACTGCAGGCTGGGAACAGGACTGTACTGCCAAAAACTAGAAAACAATCAACCAGAAAACAATGGCTAACATGCTAGAAGAGCAAAGACAATTCTCTTGAGGTAGCCTAACAATACAGCAGGAATATTTCTGCTTGCAGAAATGTTCCCATATCCTGGTACTGTTTTTGGAGAAGGAAATTCTTTCACTTTTCTATATTCCTCTAGTCTGGGGACAAACAGCCTTGCATGGACCTATCTTGACCAGCACCAAAGGCTTCCAGGGGCTGTGATGGTTTTCAAAGATTTCTATGCACTAGGCTAGCACTGAAAATACAGATGTTGATTCTGTTGGCATTGGGCTTACTTTAAACTAAGCCTTTCAAACAAACAAACAAACAAACAAACATAATATACATATAAATATATACATACAAAGTTTATAGTGAAATATGACAGATTGTTCCTTGCAATATTTTTTTGTTCTTGACTCTTGAGATTTCAACAGAGTAAATAAGTAAAAAAGTAGAAGGAAACTGAAAATTAAGCATACTCCTTTTTATTGCCATTTTACTGAACTAAAGAATCATCACTGGAAGTCTCAATAAATGCAGAATGTGCCTTTATGCAACCTATGGATATTTAAGGTGAATGATCACCCCAAGAAACATGAGAGGGATTCCCACAGGAACATGCAAAAAATTCTCAAAGCTGCAGACTCAGAAATAATGTGCTGCATCAGATCAAACAAATAACAATACAAACTACAGGAAAATACCCTCAGAGGAAGGAAACTAATGTTCTGTAACTGGGATATTACTAGATATTCAAAGCCAGGGAAAACAGAGATTAAATGTGGGAAGGGGGAGGGATTTTTAATGCTCCTACATCTACATCTTTCTAAACAAGAAATATGACTGGTATGACTTCAGTGCAGAGAAAGTAAAAAAAAAAAAAAAAAAAAAAAA
>JAYKAV010000222.1:1615662-1661761 GCA_035582835.1 Phoebastria nigripes | reverse complement strand
GAGCACTGATGTGCAGAGAAAGAAAAAAAAAAAAAAAAAAAAAAACCAACTTTTTTTTTCACTTTACATTCACCAGTCTGCTTTCTTGTAGACAAAATCAGAGCCTTCAGTCACTGCTACACCAAGTAGCCAGTTTTTTTTTAAAAAAAAGTGCTAGCTGAGACAAAAAGGTAGCATCCCTTGTGGACCAAAATTTGGAAGTTAGTTTCTATGCACCACTGAAGATTTCCATCACTACCTAACACAGCATATGACTTCACAACAAGCTTGAAAGATACTAAGGAAATATTTTATTCTGCTAGGCAAATAAATGATAGGATGAGGGCTTCTGGAACTTGTAATTCTGCAAGAACAATTGCTGGTGAATTGCGGTAACGTTTTTTGTTTTATCTATAACAAATCACAGATCCATTAATTACAATCTATGATGTTTTTAGCAATGTACCTTCAAAGGACAGTTCAAACAAGTCTCTATATATACAGCTTTTAAGTTTCTCTTCTTTCTGTACATGTACACTGGAGTCCCTAAATTTGGGGAGTTAAAAATGGTAAGTCAAGCGGTTACCATAAAGATTTTGTTGTCTACATGAGATCTCTTTGTCAGACAGGATACTACTTCTCTCAGAAAGTGAGTTTTGGAACTGGTGCTGCAAAGAGTTTATACCTTGCAAGGGTCTCATTCATCAGAGTAAATTTTATATGTCCTTATATATATGTATAATACATCATCAAGAAGATACTGATGCAGTAGTGTTCCTATGAGGGCAATACCTCAGTCTCTGAGTTCTCTGGGTGAAGGTGTTAGCTGTCAAAAGGCCCGACCTGATGGATGGAATATACTTCCAGAGCAATTCAAAATAAAAACTGGAAAAAAATATGCCATATGAATAGGTTCATTTTCCTAGTCTATTTGAAGTAAAGGCATTCTATTTATGTCTAACCGCACAGTTGATATACCTGTGTTTATATGTTCCATGAGTATGAACTATGTAGAAGGAATACAGTGGACATTCTGGATCTTGTGACCTCAGACATTTAATGGGACTGACTTCAAACAGTATTCTTGTTTGCCTTCTTTCAGCGTAAGTGCTCGCTACATCAATGAGATTACACAATAAGTTTCTTCTGTCTGTGTGTAGCACTAATTAGCTCTTGCTAGACTGGGAAACGGGGTATTTACTCTTGGACCTAAACTGAAGGGCAATCACCTTAGTTATTCTGCCCATATCAGATCTAAAGGTATTTATGTTCCCAGTATGCTGAAATACTAATTAAGGAGAAAAAAAAAAATCAAAGAAGAGTGGACTGTACTTTTTGCAATTACACACATTATTTAAAACTATATTTGTGAATTTAAAAGAAGCAGGAGCAGCTGTTTTTAAATGGGGAGATAATAAAGTGAGTTAAAATAAGAATATAAATTATTGTAAGGTTATATAGTTAAATTCACCCTCCTACTGTATAACTTCATTCTCATTTTTTTTGAAGAGCCAGTCCCTCACTACCTATACTGACCGCCCACTTTTTATTAAAACATAAGGAGAACACATACAATGCAACCATGAGAAGCAGTTTGAGTTATTTCATCACTAGAAAACAGAATTATTGGAGAGTTTAGTACCAACACAGAACTGTTAAGCCAATTCTTGAACTCTACAATAAGTCTCACCAAAGCATGAGCTGGCCAGTTCATAATAAAGGTAATAATGAACATAATAATAATCTTCATAATGAAGATCAGAATTTTTGAAAATTTCCTGTCAGAAAAAAAAATTAACAGCTAATTATAAAATTGCTCCTGAAAGCCTTAATAGACTAATGTGGAAAACTTACCTGTTCTGCACCAGGCAACTGGACTACTTATTGTACAGCTGCACATCTGAATATCCCAGATCTTCTTCCTTATAATTCATAGCCATATGCATGTCACCTAACTAGGAAAACAGAGGGTACAGGACTCTTGATAGCCCAAATTATTTTCCTTGGAATTACAGTAAAAATATTGTCCTGCTTAAACTGTATAAAAAGATAACTTTCCATTGAAAAAAAAAAATGTTCTTTTATTTAAAAGGGTTAAAGGAATACCCTTGTGATACCTTTCTTTCAGTTTTCCACCCAGTGGAGACAACAGACTATTTTTCACAGATGAGCTAAAAACAAAGTGGTCCTTGAGGTTATCTCCCAGTCACTGTGGTTTTGCAAACTAGCAAAACACCACTGACTTCAGCAGAATTACCCTGACTCACATTAACGAAAGTCAGAGGGAAGTTTGCTCCAACCTGTTCTCTACAATGCCACATAAAGTCCTGACAAATACACATCACTCAGATACAACAAATGGCCTGCGGCAAGCTGACTTTCTTGTGCCCAGTGAAACTTTTATAACTTCTGAGAATAGATCAGTCAATCAAACAAAATTATCCTGCCAAAGTCGTGACGCCTGTTCACCACAAAGATAAAGGTCACAACACTGGAGGAAGGGCTTTCTTTGACAGGTCTTATGAACTGTTGTAAATGACTGGCTAGAGTTTTGCATTGTAAGTGAAATGCTGGCTAGGGTAAACCACAGCATCACATTCATTCTGGAGTCTTAACTTGGAGGAAGAAAGAGATATTAATGAAAGAATGACTAAAGAAGCGGCTATTGCATGTCCTTGTCTCTCTTGTCTTCCACCACCTGTAGGTATCAGCTGCATGTGTGAAAGATGCTCACAGACACTTGGGTGAGCAGGCTTCAAAACACAGACTGGTGTTTCATGGATGCATTTTTTTCAATCCTACTCCTCTCTGTGGAGCCAGCGCTGAGGTAGACAAGGTGTTGTAATTGCAGCAACGAGCCTGATTCTGCAGAAGGCTAAGCACTTTCAGGCCATAACAAACAGGAATTGAAGGAATTTGTGGGACAGACATATCCACTGAAGGACAGTGTGTGGTAGCAGCATTTCGCAAGACATCAAACCTCTGTAATGGTTTCTTTCAGAGTTACTGGCTATAGAATAAAAAGGTTTCACATTGGGTCTTCTAAATCTCTACTTAGCCACTGAAGTAGATTGTGTTATCTAATCTCCAGCTGATAAAAGCCTCATTTGATTTAAGGCCTGAAGCATATTTTATTTTAAAGACAAGGCTATGGTTTGACTGAAACTAAGAAAACCAGGGTTTTTCCCACTTCTGCAGTCTTTCTTCACACAAAGAATGAAAAGTATCTCAAGTAAGGATCTGCATTGGATTTATCAAGAAAATCATTTCTCTAGCTGAAAATAACAGTCTTCACACAATCTAACCTTGGCATACAAATGTCTTTTATTTGATATTTTACTGCCTGAGATGCTTCAAAATTTTTGTAACACTCTGGACACTTCTGAGATCAAAACAGCTGACTTATGTTTGCCTACATCAATTTTTCCATTCCTTTATTAGAGATCCTGCTTTTGCTATTCTCTAACCATATAGTACAGTCTTTGCATTGATGGACTTACTTAAGTGTATTTGCAACCAGACCTAAAATTTCATGGGTTCATTCTTTTGGAGTACTAAATGACATCCAGGATTGAACTCCTATCAATGCTGCCACAGTTTCTTTTCCATCCGATCATTTGCATTAGTTATCTCACTCCCTCTCCAATATCCAAATTTCTTTTGCAAAGAAAAATTTTTTTTAAACTTGATTGAAAATTTAGACACAATATTCATTGCCTTTTTAGTCACCAAGTCCCTATCCCATTCTCACTGCCTGATGTTTCCACTTGTTCTCTTTGTGGTCTCTTCTTGTTGATGCTGAAGAGCCCTTTGCTACTTCATTTCTCAACTTTGGAAGTCTAATCAGCTCACCTTTGGTCAGTTCCCTCTTCATTCTTATTATTTCTTAAGATGCAAGAGCCATGAACTTTTAACTTTTTTCTTCAGTCTCATCTGTAAGTCTCTCCTCCTTTTTTACTATGCAACTCCAACAGTCTGGGAGAAATTCACAGCAGTAGCAATGACAGCACCAGCACTGGCACCAACTATAACGTGAAATGGATGTTCTGCTTCTGGATGTTTTCACTCTGTCTGCACCACCTTCCCTTAAAAGGCTTCAACTGCATATTGTGCAAGGAGCAGAACTAAAACAACAGTCGCCCCCCTTATATGGTCAAGTATTACAGTGTTACTCCTTCCCAGTCTTTAATTTATTAAGCAAAAAGCAGTGGAATGCTAAGCCCTCGCACACAACACAGACAACCAGGACATATCACTAAGATAAGATGTAAACTGCCATGGCTGGCAGAGAGGCTGTCAGGAGCACAAGGCAGAAAAAAAAAACAGTTAGTAGACAACAAGTTCCTTTTCTTCCTATGCTACATCTCACAGACAAAGATGATAGTAACAGAAATCAATAAACAAAAAGCATCTGAAGACATTTTAGCTACAAAGGATCTAGAAACATTTGGCTTTTTTGGTTTTGCTTCCTCCCCACCCCTGCAAAGTTTTAACTCTAAAATGCTTCTGCAGGTGGACTAAAGGTACACTGAATCAAGGTCTGGTGTTCAGGGGCAGTTTCTGTCTTGAAAACTGGTAACTTCAGGTGGAATTTTTTGGCTGACAATAGTTCTGAGGACGGTTATGGATTGCTGATAACTGCAGAAACCATCTCCTTGTTAAATTCTATTCAGGACAATTTGAATTCCCTTTCTATCAATGGAGGCTCCTGGCACTCATGCAATGTAACTGTGGTGCCAACTAACTGTTCCAATATTCTCTCCTACCTCTCAGTCTCACATTGGCCTCTCCCTGTGTTTGAAATCTTTCAACAGCAAAAACTAAAAATTATCCCAGCAGAAAGGCGAAGTCCTATAAACACAACCTACCTTGCTCATGCCTTGTAACACACAGCAACCATACATACTAGAAACTTATTTGAGCTACATGGAACACACTCATGTTCAGCACAATCACTGCTATACTCCAAGGACGTGAACTATTGTGTGGAAGGTCAGCCCCTTGGTTTTAAATTCCTAAAACAAACAAATTTAAAACTTAGTATCTCCCTTTGGGCCCTTCAGGTTCCTTGGACTTTTTCTGTCTCCTGTAGAAGCAGACCTGAAAAGGCCTGCACCATCACAAGGATAGTTAAAACACTCATCAGGGAACTCAGGCTCCCAAACATACACACAGTGGTGCCCTGCAGTTATTTACACTCCTTGTTGCCACCTATAGGCCATGGTGTGAACACACAGCTCAATGTTTCATACCATCAAGTCTTCCTGCACACAGACTCTGTAATATCTCAGCCAAATGGACCTTGGCAAATAGAATCATAGAATATCTCAGCCAAATGCACCTTGTGCAACATACCAAAAAGACAGCACTTCTTAAAGTACTTGAGACACTTTACAAAATAATGGTAAACTAATTTGTGTCCCAGTCCCAACAGGCAACTTTCTGATTCAATCCCAGGGGGTAAAAGTAAATTCATGTGCCTAACTTCATAGCCAGCTACAGAGCCAGGGGAGCACTGCAGAACTGAAATGCATTTGCAAGTAGGCCAACAGCTGCAGCACAGCTCTGCTTTAAATCTCTGAGAAAGGGCTGTAGAATGCCTCTGCCTCTTCCCTGCTCTTCAGGGAGTAAGTGGTCAAAGTAAAAATAGCCAGCACGGCTCCTTGCTGAGTCTGCCTTTGCCTTCAGAACTAATGTGATAATCCTGTCCACCATATGCAGGAGGTACAAGGATACTTTTTATGGACACTGTACTTTAGCCTAGTCTCCCTAATTTGCTGTGGAGTGATCTGCCACTGATGCAGAACTCACTGGTGAACAGGGACAGTATATGCACCTTTAACAAATACACGAGGCAGATGGCAGGCAAAGCTGGAATTTTTCACCCCATATTTGCAGGTGCCACAAGTAGGTTATTGTCGTAGTGATCAAGATACGAAATTACTGCCAATGTTAAAACTATCAATAGCATGCAAGTTACATATGTATTATCACAGTGAGATTGTTACCACCCCCAATTTGTGGGCACTATGAGGCATTAAAGAATCTTTTTCTGAGAAGTTAAATCACTTTTAAGAAGCTGCACTGGAGGAGACCTCATACACAGGCTTAGGTTTTAAGGCCTTGAGTACAGCTTTGGGTTCTGAGTTCCCCTCTGAAGTCTGGATGGTAACACAGAGTCCTAGCAATGAGATTCCATGGGAGGAAAAAGTTCTCTGAAGAGCTAAGTGCTTAATTCAATTTAATTGAAGTTTGTGTGTATGGAAACTGAGAACTTTCCTTCTTTTCAAGGAAATACAGCATTAAAGAAATCCCCCATGAAAAACTGGACTTTATCAGAAGCCTTTCCTTCAGACAGGAAACTGGCCAATGAGCCTACGACATCTGTTTCTGCTCAGCCAGACTATCATGGTATGGACAGTGCTGTCAGCATGAAAGCACTGTAACTCAGACTACAAAACACACAATTCTTTGCAGTCTCCAGAAAAAAAAACCAAAATCCCCTCTGTCAGCTTTTAAAAAAATCTCAGCACTTTGACAGATTTTAGCATGGAGCAGATGTTCAGAAAAGAATCAGAAATGGACACAACTGCTAGGTGCTAGACTTTTGACCATAATAATAAAATTAAATTGAATAAATATCAACTCAGTGGTGTTGCTATGAGTAGAGCTACTACGAAGCACTTTCTTGAAATTGCTTTTAACATTGGAATTCACCTGTAATAAATACATTAGTAGGTCAAGAGAAAAAAAAATCCTTCCTGCCTTTTTTTAAAAGAAAAATTAATTTAATCATAATAAGAAACATTTAATTCCAGAAGAAGTATCTGTGCTCTTATTACAGGCAGTGGAACCAGGTCTTACGTGAATTCACATCTAACTGCTAGAAATGATTCTCAGCTACTTTTTACTAGTTGAGTGTAAAATTCTATTTCCAAACTATTAATAATTTTACCCTTTTGAACTCCTCACATGGCCAACACTTCTCTTTTCTTTCTCTCCCACTGAATGATACAAATCAGAATGAATCCACTGTGTTTAAAACTAACCCAGACCGTCAACCTGAATGCCTGTATCTGGACTGAGTCTGCTAAGAGGAAGAGGTTATTCTAAGTACAGTATTTATACTAGTGTCCTTTTCTGCTATGCGTGAGGGAAAACACAGACATGACGGGATGAGAAGAAACAAGAAAGGAGACCAGGAACAAGTCTGCAGCATTTCTCAGGTGCAGCTCCACAAAATTTGTAGCCCAAATTTTTGTGGGAGGAGAAGACTAGAGTGACTTAAGTCCTGCTGGACACTCACCAACCTTAAGCAGCTATGAAGCTGCAAATGACAGTAAAACATATGCCATATTGTGCAACTGAGCATGGTTCAGGGATCTATAACCTCACAGCGAAGAAGCTACCTGTTAAGCAGGAAGCAGTCTGGTCCCATCAGTGTGGCACTGTGCCCCCGTTAGTTGGTCTCCTTCACAGGCTGGGTTTGATGCTTTGCTAGCACAAACACACAGGCAGTGGGACTCTAGATAGTATCTCTGCACTGCTCTGTATTGTACCATGTAGACATATGGGCTTATCCAGGCTTCCATGAAAAACATTGCACTGTTTGAAGTAGGCATGATTCAGGCTGTACTGAATTACTGCACTGTATTTTCCTTAGCTGGAGCAGTGTTCAGAATGTTCACAAGCTTTAAACAATTTGAAACTACAGTACTGTCTGTGGACAGGCAACCCAGTCTTCTGAGTTGTGGTCCTTCTACCCCTTCCACTTCCATGTCTTCTTATGTCTTTTCAGYCCTGCTCCAGCATGCCACCCATGCTGAGATTTATGAAGCGAAGCAACCTAGGAGGTTCATGCTAGGGGATGCTGACTCAGTCACAGCACAACTTCAATTTCTCCTTTACAGGACAAGAAGTGTTTTATACAAGGGCTCAGTGCCAAAAAGTAATGAGGATAGTACATAATAAAATGGGGGAAAAGATAAAACATTGGAAAAACATGGAAAAACTAGTACTTTTGTGCAAAATTTCTTTTTTCTATATTCTACATTCTTTTTTTAAATAAACTTTTACAAAAGGCTTTCATATTTCCATTCAAATCTCTGGGGGTTCTCATGAGTCCAAAAGTTAAGTGTGGTTAAGTATTTTGCTGAACTGGTGCCAAGAGGCGAAAGTCAACTATTTTGCTTTATTGAGTATTAAGCACCCATTATACAGCAAGATTACTTATGTGTACTGTAAGACCTGTTTCCAAGAAATCTGCTAACAAATCCAGTACCTTGCAGACAGAAATATTGCTCCTTATGAAGAGAAAAAAATTGATGCCAAGGTGGATAGGTCTGTGTAAATAAAGATAAATTGTAAGGTTTATTGTTTTAAAGGGAGGGAAGAAGTAATATCAAAGTGCAAAAATGGATGTGTTCATCCTCTTGCTTCTGATTTCTCCTCATTGTGTACATCTACATAGAAAAACAGGATGTTGCAGACACACCCTATAAAGAAGCCCAACGGTTCTTCAGTGTAACTAAAGCTAGATGCGATGTTTGTGCCAAGACTATAAATTGCATGTGTTCCTCCTGCCTAGCCCCTGCAGACCCCTCCTTTGTCTTTAACCAGAAGCACCAACAGGAAAATTCTGTCCTTTATATGACTTTATTTAACCTTGTACTCAAGGCCCATCAAACAGATTAGTTTGACCAGGTATCAGTCATCACTAACAAACGAATTGTAGCTGAGACGGACTGCAAAGCTTAAGGGAGGAAGGCCAGTTTGTCGGATCCACATGGGGGAAGAAAACCTTCTAGAATAAACAGTTACTGAATGTTAAGAAGTTATTTTTCTTCTCTGAGTCTCTGCCCATATGGATGCAACTCAGCAGGACATTCTACCAATACTTCATTCCAGTGAGTTACAAGAACCTAAACTCACTCTCTAATTATGCTGGCTGAGTGATACCCACCACAAAGACAATTTTTGCAAAGGAGCAAAGTCAGATTTAAACTGCATGAGGAGCACACAGCTTACAGACTGGTAACAGTGTCAGTAAGATCCTACAACTGGCAAAAGCAAGCATGAATCAGGCCTCTTAAGCATTTCTAAACGATGAGAGAAAGAGCAAAACAAACCGTGTTTGTACAGAGTTTTGACAAAAGAAGCTAAGAGAACTTTAGGTGTACCTGATGGGGAGCTGATTCATTTGAACAAGAGGAAGTAATCTTACAGATCCATCAGCTCACAGTAGGCTTCCTGAGAACATACAGATTCATATGATTTTAGACCACAATTTCTTGTGGTTTTGAGGAACTATCTAAGCAATATTCAGGCAACTAGGAAGGGTGTAAAATTAGCTCTTGATTCTGGAAGACTCAAGAACCAAGAGCTGGCATGGACCAGTGCATGAGGGCTGACAACCAATGCTGTCTGGCCCACAAAGTAGCTATCCTTATGATCGCATCATGCCCAGTCTTCCCTAAGACATCGATCTTCACATGGGAAGAAAGATACTGAGAAAAATATGAAAGCTGGAAAATATGAAAGCTGGAAAATATGAAAGCTGGAAAAGCTGCCTGTCGGAAAAGGACCTGGGGGTGCTGGTTGACAGCCGGCTGAATATGAGCCGGCAGTGTGCCCAGGTGGCCAAGAAGGCCAATGGCATCCTGGCCTGTATCAGAAATAGTGTGGCCAGCAGGAGCAGGGAAGTGATCGTGCCCCTGTACTCAGCACTGGTGAGGCCCCACCTCGAATACTGTGTTCAGTTTTGGGCCCCTCACTACAAGAAGGACATTGAGGTGCTGGAGCGTGTCCAGAGGAGGGCAACGAAGCTGGTGAAGGGTCTGGAGAGCAAGTCTTACGAGGARYGGCTGAGGGAACTGGGACTGTTCAGTCTGGAGAAGAGGAGGCTCAGGGGAGACCTTATTGCCCTCTACAACTACCTGAAAGGAGGTTGCAGCGAGGTGGGTGTTGGTCTCTTCTGCCAAGCAACTAGCGATAGGACGAGAGGAAATGGCCTCAAGTTGCACCAGGGGAGGTTTAGATTGGACATTAGGAAAAATTTCTTTACTGAAAGAGTGGTTAAACATTGGAACAGGCTGCCCAGGGAAGTGGTGGAGTCACCATCCCTGGAAGTATTTAAAAGACGTGTAGACGAGGCACTTAGGGACATGGTTTAGTGGGGCTTGGTGGTGTTGGGTTGACGGTTGGACTTGATGATCTTAGAGGTCTTTTCCAACCTTAATGATTCTATGATTCTGTGATTCTATGACACTGGATGATTGCAGAGGTAAAACAATCCAGCAGACTACCCCAGCAGCGAGTGATCAGCCAGTCAGTCGCAGCTGCTAAAGAACTTAATTCTCCAGCTTACAAATAGATCTATGACTAAGCTAATCTCCTAACACAACCCAGCAGTAAGTGTATGGAGACATTTGCAATATCTATGTTATTCCTCTCTGGAATCACAGAAAGATTCTGCAGGCCAGACAAACCACCTGTACTGCCTGCACATTCACATTAAATAAGGAGGCTCTCTAGCATACTACAGGAGACTCTTAGCACGCTGTGGGTCTACCCATCAGAGGAACAATAGGAGTTACTGTGGAAAAAGAGATAGGGAGTGGCACCTTTAGCATGCCACCTGGAAGTCTATCCATAGATAGAGTTCTGTCAATCTTGGGCAGGGGGGAAGCAAATTTTGCCACAGTATTGTAGTGTTTGGTGGTAGAAAATAGCCAAAGTGTGGGCTCTCTCTCACTGTTCCTAGATGGAAAGTACACAGTAGAAGTTAAAAGGAAATGTGAAAAACTTGAACAAAATGGAAACAAGGAGCAAACAACAGTCAGAGCACTGAAAATCCCTTAAACAATATGAATTACAGTGATTATGGATGTCTCTTAACCTAGACTACCCATAATGATTAGTAATGTTTATGACATTTCAATAAAAGGACATACTGGAGTATCAGGAAGATATTGCTGAACTTTGGTAGTTACAGAGGGAAATAAATACCTTCTCGAGCACACACAGACAGAGCACGGGTTCCCATGGTGCTGTAGTCCTACACATACCACACCTGAAATCCATACTACCAAACGAAATAAACAAAAAAGAGCAATCCTTTAAGGAAATGTACAGGCTGTGTCTTAGTCCACACTGTAACACTTTGGCAACCTCATGATGTTGTTTTAGTGGTAATAAATGCTACTTGGACAGCAAAACCCTAATGAGTTTCACCAACAATAAAGCCCATACTTCTTCTCAGAAACTCAGATGAGTGATATAACTGATACAAGTGATGAAAACATGAAAATTCTCACTGGTCTCCCAGCCAAATCAGCTAGGGTAAAAAACTATTTACGCATTACAGTCGCAAGCTATAAATATGGGAAATTACTCTTCTTCTCTATAATATAAGTGACACACACACCCCCCATGTACAATATGCAAGTTCATGAAAATGCCATCACTGCCTTTGAAGTGTACATTTCCAGGAACCCAAACTTACAAGTTTGAAAACTTCTAGCAAAAAGTATTACAGTAACTAATGTTGTTTTCAACTGTTTCTCTTGGTTACAAAGTATTGGAAAGCTTCACACAAGATGCAGTCTGTGTAACTCTTTCTTATTATGGGGTTGTTTTCTCCAGTGCGTGGGATGCTAACAGGTGTACTCATCATGATGTTCCACACCAAATGCTGTTCTCACGTTGCGTTAGTCATCAGTTCGAGATTCAAATCCAAAATGCATAACTTCGCACCCTCTTTTGTAAATGTTTCAAGAGTCAACTCCCAAAGGAAGTATAACCTTCAGGACAAAGTGCCTATGACTCCCTGCCTTGTAAAAACTTCATTGTCCCCTTCACACAAGCTCAAATAGAATGACTAGAAACAGCTGTTGACATATACAGTATCTAGATATGGCTGTGCTAAAAGTAAGGATAAAGCAAGAGACAAAAGCTGTTTTGCGAAAAACAACTAGCAAACACAAGTGTTTCTATGAGTATACAATGAGGGAGAGATGTGCTTTGGCAGCAACATACCCCAACAGAATTTTGTCTTTCACATAATAAAACCAGCTGGCACAGTGCTCAGAGTCCCTGTGAGGTGAAATCAGAATCATAGAATCATAGAATATCTCCAGTTGGAAGGGACCCATAAGGATCATCGAGTCCAACTCCCTGCTCCTCGCAGGACTACCTAAAACTAAACCATATGACTAAGAGCGTCATCCAGATGTTCCTTGAACTCTGACAGGCTTGGTGCCGTGATCACTTCCCTGGGGAGCCTGTTCCAGTGACAAATTGCACACATATGTACCGTAGATCCACACAGAATCTGAGGTTTGATTGCAGAGTTCATAGATCTAATGAAGAAAAGTCCAACCATCTGGCAAGCATGTGGCCATGCTCTCCAGATGTACTGCAGTAATCCCTAAGGTTATTCATGCCCTTCCTGGCTGAGACACAAGAATCACTTTTCATTACTATTTCAGCATTCACATGCCTACAGAGAAAGTTAACTCCTCCTTGTCAGTAAATTAAAGGACAAAGGGAATGGATGGTGATCAGGTATGATGACTTCTAGCACTTTCAGTGAACTTTTACATAACAAATGTAATTCCTTTAAAGATTCCAAGCTTATTTTAGCCTCCGAATTCTGCCACGGCTCAGCAGCAGAAAGATTATGCCTTGTTCTATGAAAGATACTGTCCACTTTTTTTATGACTGCAGCTGACTGTATTAGACAGTCTGTGTCTGTCCCATTCCCAACAGCATGGCCTGTGACTAGTTGAGCTCTGCAAGCAAAGGCAGGTTTTTTGGTATATATATCCAGAAAAACAGCTGTCACTGCTATGCTGCAGTATGCTGTATAAACAGCCTGCCTTGTTACTAGCTTCCTGAATAAGGCAGGTAGGAGGACAACCTTCTTAATGCATGGAAAGAACAGAAACAAACAAGAAGACTCAGGTTGTTCAAAGCAAGCCTGTCCCTGGAAAAGTAAATTCACCTACCAATATAAGACACACCTGAGCACAAAATGACACAAATGAATTTCAGTAGTGGACTTTGTCCTGTTAAGGATTTGGCAAAAACTTCATATTTAGTGCAGTAATGAAATGTCAGAAGGGTCTGTAACACATGCATACTATAGGGAAAAAAAACAAAGCTTGAACAAGGAACAACCAACACTCAAAGTTTCCATACCTCCCCACCCTCAAACAGGGACATTTTCTGTTGTAGCCTCCAGTCCTGCACAGTCACTGCTGCATACAAAACCTGTGAGTTTTCCAGCAATAAAAATGGTCTATGAAGGCAAGGGGGAAATGTTTTGTAAGTTCTCTTGTTCTATAGAAACTGTCAGGGAGATTTTATTATACCAGAAAAGAGAAGAGATGTAATAAATGGAGAAAAAGGAGAAGTATCCTTCTTACATCCTTCTGCAGATACTTACTGACATGACCCTCAGTAATGTCATCACTAATAACTGGCAAAACCTGTGGTCTTTTACAGGAAATGCAATAATCCTATGAACTAAGCACAGGGAAAAGACCCTCCATTAACTCAGGAGTACATGTGGCCCATAATCATTAGCCTTTTCAGGCTTATTGCCATGAGGTCAGCTGGTTCAAAAGGCACTRTGCCTGTGCTCATTGACAAAGATGCAAAACAGATGTGAATATAACCACAACATGTGGYATAAAGCTCCTTACTGACAGTGATTCAAATTGGGGTTTCAGTACTCTGGATTGTCTGGATAACAGAGAAACAATAGCTTTAGGTACATATCAGAAGTTACCGGTTGCTTCCACAGCCTCTTCTTCACCTCCCAAGTACTGTAATACTACATCCATCCTCTCATGCAGAGTCAGCAGGATAGCTCAGAAAATGATCAGGAAAAAAACAGTGCAGTTTCTCCAGTTGGATAATTCCTTGGTTTAGAAGAAAATAAAAAAGTAAATAATTTAAGGCAACATCAAGGTTTTCTATACATCACCTTGCTGTTAATCATGGTAACTACAAGACTGCAAGAGTGGAGGCAGGCTCAACAGTCTTGGTAGCATGAGGACTTTCCAGCAAAGGTCTCTTCATAGGGCGACAGCATTATAAAATAATTCAGATTGGAAGTGACCATGGCAGGTCTCTAGTCCAACCTCTTGACCAAAGCAGGGTCAGCTATGAGATAAGATGAGGTTGCTCATGGCTTTATCCAGCTGGACATTGAACAGCTTCCTTGTTTCAAATTATTATCGTTGCCTCTTGTCCTCCCACCATGCATAGCTGTCAGGTGCCTGGCTCTATCTTCTTGACAGCCTCTCTGTAGGTACAGGCAGCTGCTGTTAGGTCCCACCAAAGCCATCCTTCTCCAGGCTGAACAAACCCAGCTCCCCAGCCTCTCCTCRTAGGGCCTGTGCTCCAGCCCCCATCTGTCTTGGTGATCCTACACTGAACTCGCTCATTTACTGATGTCTTTCCTGTAGTGGGGATCCCAAACCAGACACAGCACCTGGAAGTGGTTTCACAAGTGCTGAGCAGAGAATAATCACTTCCCTCACTCCCTGGGCCATGTTCTTATTCATACAGGCCAGGGTGCTGCCAGCCTTCACCGAGTCCAGGACACAGAATTGGCGCTTTGCCCAGCTCACTGCCCACCGGGGCCCTGGGCTGTCTCTGCAGAGCTGCTCCTCAGCCCTTCTGTCCCTGGCCTGCATCACTGTAGGGCTCTGCCTTTTTAGGGGCAGGATTCACAGTTTGTCCTTGCTGAATTTCATCAGGTCCTTGTCCATCCATTCCTCCCAGCTGTCCAGGCTCCCCTGACTGGCAGCTCTGCCCTCCAGCATACCAACAGGCACCCCCGCAATTTGGTGTCATCTGCAAACTTGGTTAGAGTGTCCTCCATCCCCTCCTCCAGACGACTGATAAAGACATTAAACAGGACAGGTCACAGAACAGACCCCTGCAGTACCCCACTTTTTACCAGCTCATTAAACAATGGTCCTTGAGCCTGACCACCTGTCCTGGTTCCGGCTGGGACAGAGTTAACTTTCTTCCCAGTAGCTGGGGGGGGTGTGCTGTGTTTTGGGTTTGGTATAATAGGAGAGCTGATGGCCCACTGATGTTTTGTGTGCTGCTGGGTGGTGCTTGCACCGGGCACTTTTYGGCCTCCCATGCCCTGCCAGGTGTGTGGGAAGCTGGCGGGGGGAGCACAGCCGGGGTGGTTGACCCAGCTGGCCAATGGGGTATTCCATACCATATGATGTCATGCTCAGTATAAAAACTAAGAGTGTGGGGGGGGCTCGGGGTCCCGGGGGATGGGCTCTCGTTCAGGTCGGCAGGTGGTGAGCAATTACATTGTGCATCGCCTGCTTTGTATATTGTTGTTGTTGYTGTTGTTATCACTGTCACTATTACTGTTCTACTTTGTTTTATTTCAATTATTAAACTGTTTTTATCTCAACCCGCRAGTTTTCCTACTCGTGCCCTCCTGATTCTCTCCCCCATCCCACCGGAGCCCAGGGGGTGAGCGAGYGGCTGCGTGGTGTTTAGGTGCTGCCAGGGTTAAACCACGACACCACCAAACCCGATTTTTACCTATCTAGTTGTCCACCCATCCAAATCATAAAGTCCGGAATTGGATACAAGAATAATGTGGGACACAGTGTCAAACGCCTTGCTAAAATGGAAGTAAATGACAACTACTGCCCTAACCTCATCAACAGATTCAACCGTTTCATCACCCAGGCAATCAGGTTAGTTAGACGTGATTTATTCTAGTAGCTCCCTAATGATGCCATTTAGATTTGGATTTCCTTCCTTACACTAGTTCTGCTTTTTCTCTCTTGCAAACTGTTCTGTAGATTTTAGAGAGTGAGAATTAGTAAGTGCTCTGTGTGGTTGTGATACTTGGCTGGGAAGGGAAAGGAAGGAAGCAGTTTCACATTATAATGGTGTTCATAGAAATAGAAAAAATTAAAAAGGAAGAAGAAACTATAATATGCCATAGAAATAGACTGTTACTACAGATTCACAGAATGGTTGAGGGTGGAAAGATCTTAGGCCTCTTTCTTTTCCCCACAAAAGGAAACAGAAGACAATGTTTCTTCTCCAAAATTAATCTGACAATTCAAGTGACTACGACTTAAAGTAAGATCTGTTCTAACAGGACTCTCAAACTTCTTCAAATAATGTTCAGTACCCTGGCTCTGTCACAGTCTTACAGAGATCTTCTTCAAAACACCCAGAATGTAAAGAACAATTGCCTGTCTTCTTCATTTGTAAACAACCTAAGTAACTTAGCAGAAGATTATACTTTAATACACATAAGAATTAGAATTTTAAACACACTGTTTTGAAATTCTGTGCCAGAAAAGTTTTCTTTGAAATCAGCAGGAAGCCTTCTCCATGAGGGTTACCCATGTACAAAAATCCTTTGATGGGAGAGGTTGCTCTTGGGCTGATACCAGCTGTGCTGTCCAGCACAGGCAAAACATGTTCAGACACGCTAATCCACATGGGAGCCTTTCTAGGTTGAAGCATAAAATAGGACTGCGTAAGCCCTTAAAAGAAAAGACGCCTTTATTTTAAACTTTCTTTTAGTAGTCACAAAGTCTTCTGTAACTGACTTGCTGGAAAATTCCTCAGATTGTTTTAATTAAAATGCCTTTGGACTTTTTTATCAGGACATTCGTAGGAATTCCTGTTGTTTATTCATAGCTGTATACTTCTTGAGATATAAGACAGATGCAGCACTAAGAAAACTGTGGACTTTCTGTTACCCAACATCTGTCTATTGCACGGTGCAAGGCCTGCTCAGAGTGTTTTGCAAAAAGTTTATTTTTCTCAGGTAGTTTTTCACATGTGGCATATTAAGCCCAGACAAAAGTCTGTTCACTTGTAAGAACTGCAAATAAACATATTTCTTAACAAGAGTCAATCAAGTTTACAGAATATATTTATGTCCCACCAAGCACCAAATCTTGCTCTTTCTAACTTTGGTGGACAAACTGACCTCATTTACAGCCAAAGCTTAAGCTGGAAACAGAGCACTGCATAGTTTTCAACTCATCTTTTCCTTCTAAATGAAGGGAGTTTTCAATAAACTTTTCTGTACTCAGTCCTGAAAGCTGCACATCGCACAACCAATGAACCTACTCATTTTAGGCTAAGCAGCTGTAGCTGTCTGCTCCAGGCACAGGCCAGAATGCAACTACCTGTGAATGAGAGTAAGGGTTTTATGTTGTGTAAGGCTGCTCTGCAGCCTGCCATTCTTAACAGGGATCAGTTGCCTTCAGGCTCAGAACTGGGCAGTGAATCCCTCTCAGACCCAAAAACTAAGTTGTGTGCCAAGTAAAAGGAGGTAAGCCACAGGACTGCCTAGCCCCTCTTGCCATTCACCCATAAAGGACAACACAGAGTTTTCTACTGATGTTTCACAGGACACCGACGTGTTTTCTGTCCTCTTCTTCACGAGCAATGAAATGCAGCCAGTGAAGAACACAAGATGCAGTATCAATTAATTCTCTCCTGGAAAGTTCAAAAGTATGCAATACATTGAGAGAGGTTCATTCTCATCTTTGGCTGAGAAAGTATCTGAGAGTCTGACTGCTGCTGTCCTGAAAAGTGTTAAGAATAAATACTTACCCCACATACATCCAAAATGTGGCCTGCCATGACCACAGTGGGCAGCATGTTTTCATCAGTGCAGGCTAGGATAATGAAACACTGAATAGCCAAGAATACAGTGGGCTTGCAACAGTCAAATATACCACACTATACTAACGCATACCAAATCCAGCACCAAAGAAAATACGAAGAAGACAAAGACAGCTCCTTAAAGATATCCTTGAAAATATTTGCAACGATAAATTTCCTCCACTGCTTAAAAAACATTCAGGGATGAAAAGATAACAGCTAGATTACAAGCACATTGTAGAAATAAAACTAAGAGGCACAGCTAATGAAAGGACATCTATGCCTTGTAATGACAGTTGTTGGTTTTTTTTCCACARATCTTTTCAAACATGTCATACCTGTGTAAATAAAACATTTAGCTGCATAACATATTTGAAAGCTGATACAGAAAAAATACCGTTCTTTACTAGATATACAAGTATACAGAGGACATATATGGCTATTTTTAATATTGCAATGTTATTTAAAAAGTTAAAAATCCTGAACAAATTTCCCATCACAGCACTCAACAACTCTGTATTACACTTCAAATATGTTAAATTATATTCATGAAGGTTTTATGCAGTTGTCCTTCTGCAGCATTCCAGAACAGAACTTGTCCTTCTGCTCCATCTAATTTAAAAACTKCTTGTACATGACATGGACTTAGTTTGACAGAGGTGTCTTAAAAAATTCACAGCAAGCCTATTGCAGATAGGAGAAAGTGAGACTGACTTATCCTACTGAAGGAAGATAACAAGAGTGAGGTCACAACTGGCATAACTTAAACAAATCACAGTCACAGAGTGAATGCAGTATCAACCATGTAGAAAGATGTATTTATAACTTGAAGTCGTCTTTATGTTGGAAGAATCCCTTACAACTCAACAGTAAAGGACRTCCATGTAGAGAAAGAAATGCACAGCGCCTATCCTGCTTCTGGCACAAACTTCTTCATTAAAACAGATGATCAACAATACAGGAGAAAAGCAGATGGTTGCAAAGAAACAATAAGCTACAGATTCACAAGAAAAGATAGACAAAAAAAAATCCGTGGGGGATTTGTAAATGAAGAATTCAAGGAAATAATCACAAAGGCACAAGAGCAATGTGGTGTGCTGTTCTCTATGGCCAGCAGTGTATGTTTCTGCTACTATAACTGCTACTGCTTGTCAAACAGCAATAAAAGGCCCTGTCCATTAATTCATCYAAAAACTTTCTTCAGTGTTTACAGCAGAAAGACTAAGCTTTACAGGAAGAAGCAGCAGAAGCACTTACACTGGACAATACACCCCTCCACAAAAACATATAGGAAGGGTCCAGTGCTTCAAGAGGAAAGAAGGTCTCCTTGGGTCTGCATTCCCTGGTAGAGACCTGGGTTTAGAYCACTGACTCCCAACAGCACTGTCCTTGATGGTACCAGGCCCAGGGAACCACTTGCAGAGGAACAGTCAGCCCTTCTTTCCTCACCTTCCCATCAACCTTTATCAATTTTTGTGCATAGCTTGACTTTGACATAACACAGTATGCACTAGCCCATTATTCAAGCTTCATTATGCTCTTGTAGTTTCCTTCTATTATAACTGTTCTAAATGGCRAAGAGAAATGTTCATTATTTGTTAGTGGAGATAATTTGCTTCTCTAGTGCTTCCAGGTATGAGTGAGAGACAAAAGCAAACTGACCTCAGCTGAGAATGAAGAGAGGACCTCTTCTTGGGCAATTCCTACCAAACAGCCAACTCTTTCTTTGTTTCCTAATTCTCACAATGAGGTAAAAACTCCTGGATCAGTGTTGCTCCTCTCTAAGCAGTAAGAGAGAGCAACCCACCTGATGATAATAATGAGTAAAGCAGAAATCCAGCCTTTGCCGTAACTGGGCAAACTTTGCCAGGTAGCTGGGCAAAATAATTGTAAGAAGACAGTTAGTTGAATTAATATTTTTCATTCTGTCTTTGTGTCATTCATTGCTGCTTATAATGTTTGGGGCTCCTGTCCTAAAGAAACGAGCATACAGAGCCATTTAAGCAAAGCTTTCCGCTGTGCTTCAGGCAAAATGGACCCCAGTCTAAATCAGCACTGTTAAAGAGTTTCTTGCTGCCAGGGTCAGCCTCCTTCCTGCATCCAGGACAGCTTGTTTAGAGCTCATCACATCTCCGACCTTTGCTGCATGAAGACATTTCTTTAAACAGTCAGAACAGTCACTGTCACTGCAGGCCCCCTTAAAACCTGCCTCTAGCTGACCAGATAGGAAATGGACAATCAGCAGACAGAACACTGATGTGTCAAAGTTGCATTAAAAGATGGGCTACCAGATGTAAAGTGGCAGGGTGCTGCGTGGTGAGGTGCTTAGCTTTGCTCAGGCTAAGTATAATCAGAGCACCTACATGCTGTTGAAGTGACCTGGCTGTAGAAACAAGGTACCAGAYAATACTAGCCACACTAGTGTTCTCTCAACAACCCTCTTTTCCCATAGCAACTTGACTGCTATTTTCCACACCCACCCAGCTTCATAATTCCTACAGAAACAATTTTTACTCACCCTTGTGATTCTCATTTTCTAGACCACTAGTTAACATCTCAGTATTTAATTTCCTTTCCTGTTACGCAGACAGCAGATAAATCAGAATACAAGGATATGAAAAAAGAATAGTTTGTTGAACAGGGTACACAGCTTCACATTCCCCACAAGAAAAAGAACACCAACCTAAGGGTACGTATTGCCAGACAATTGAAGTCTGGAGACATCCTGCCACAATCCTGTTGATGTTGGAGCATGTTAAAGCAGATGTTTCCTGTCAAGTGTTACACTCTCCCTACAGTACATACTAGTATATTCCAGCAGTCACTTCAAGCAAACACATGTAAATGTTAAACATCTTGAGTGAATTCTCTTGTAATCCACTGCACCATTTGTTAATGCAGTATTCCTAAGCAACATTTAGAGTCCTCTAGACTATTGCTTCTTCTGTTTAATAATGCACTGTGAAAAACTATTAAACAGTACATCATCATGCACACAAGTGAAAAAGCATCAGATTTTCTAAGTTGTTTCTTTCAAGTACTATGTATGATTTTTTTTTTATAGCTAAGGAAAAGCTCTAGTACAATGATTCAGGCTAAACTGTGGCCACACAATATGGATGCACCATAAGAGGTGGTTTTCATTTGCTCTCTAGCATAGACTTCAGGAGAGAGGCCCATGACCTCAGAAGACAGTAGCCAAGTGGACAGGAATTGATCCAATTCCCTCACATGAGATCTACTCTTATTACCAAGTCCAGAAGCGGGCCAAAAGAGACAGTTGGGTACACTACAATAAGAAGATTCAAATTACACCTTTCAGTCAATAGCGGGGCCCTGACAACCGAAGAAGTGTTATCCCAGAGACATTGTGATGGACGCCATCAAATACAATGAAGWATTTCTAGCAGAAGTCATCTTTCTCTCATGAAAAAAAATTAAGGGATGTTCACATACAAGATCCTCTTGACCATCATTATCTCTGTTTCCCTACTCCGGTAACATCCATTGGGAAAAGATTTCCACGCGTTTTAATTTTTTATGGAGTAGTGACTGTATTATTAAATCCTAGTTAGATGTGCTTGAAGTTAGCATTTCCTAACTTCTTCAGGAAGACTAACAAGTAGAATATAAGTTTCTTTTCTTTTCCTAGGCACTATTTCTGCTATCCTTCTGCACCTACTACTGCAAATGTTGCCACGTCCTTTTCAATCATCTTTATTTTAACACAGTTTCTCTATTTCTAGTGTTAGAACAACAAAATTCAGAAAATAAGGAATATCAGCACTCAACAGCCCAGTAGAAACCTTTTTTTAAGTACTCTCTTTATTAAGTGTGCTTTCCCTCCCTTGTTAATCGAGTGTTGTTCTTATTCTTGTCCATACTACTACATGATGTAAAAAACAGTTGGCCTGAAAGTCCTTTTCCTTTATTTATTTCTTCTAACTCACTAACAAAAAAGACTTTTCAAAGTATTTTTAAACAACCATTCCCATGGAACTGAACGGTACTGCACATGCATTAAAGACCAAATYATGACTAACTCAAGCTGTCATACTTCAAGATTAAATGAAGCGAGGTAAGTGGGACATGTCTAAAAAACCCATGGATGTAGACTGGTATGAATARGAACAAAACCTACTGCTTAATCTTTTTATATAAGAAGGTCTACTATGCGTCTACTAGCTCACATGGAATAAATGCTAATTTGAATGAATGACAGTCTAGATATGAGAGAAATACTTAAGTATTTAAGGGATTTGTTTTATATGTTGTACTGAGTGTACATGGCAGGGTTTGCCAGCGGGGGCTGCCAGGGTGGCTTCTGTAAGGAGAGGCCAGGGCTGCCCCATGCCAGACACAGCCAGTTCCAGTCAGCTCCAACAGACCCACCACAGGGCACAGCTGAACCCAGCAGCCAAACTGGTGGCCCCTCTGGGAAAACATACTTTAAAAGGGCAAAAAGCTGCCCAGCAGTGAGGACTGAGGAAGAAACAGCCCTGTGAACACCAAGGTCAGAGAAGAGGGAGGGGGAGGAAGAGCTGCTCCAGGTGCTGGAGCAGACATTACCCTGCAGCCCATGGAGAGAACGACGGTGGAGCAGATGGATATTTCCTGACAGGAAATGCAGCTGGTAGAGAGCCCACACTGGGCCAATTTTTTTACTGAAGGACTGCAGCCCGTGAGGAGAGCCCATGCTGGAGCAGGGGAACACTGTGAGGAAGAAGGAGTGGCAGAAGGGAGCTGTTATGGACTGACCCCAAACCCATTCCCCATCCCCCTGCACCGCTTAGGGTGGAGGATGTAGAAGAATGATGGAGTGAAGTTGAGCCTTGGGAAAAAGAACCGGGGGGGAAGGTGTTGATTTAATTTGTGGGTTTTCTGTTTCTCACTATCCAAATCTATTTTAATTGGCAATAAATTAAATCAATTTTTCTCAAGTTGAGTCTTTTGCCCATGACAGTAATTGGCAAGTGATCTCCCTGTCTTTATCTCAACCCACGAGCTCTTTCATCCTATTTCCTCCCCCTGTCCTGCTGAGGAGGGGGAGTGAGAGAGTGGCTGGGTGGGCGTCTGGCAGCCAGCCAGCCAAGGTCAACCCACCATAAATATTTGGATATGTATTTTGAAGCCCATTTTAGAAGCTTCTAACAAAATCTTCAGTATTGCTACAACTACAAATAGTTAATAGTTTCAAAGAAGGCAAAAGCCACGCAGTTTTGGAAAGTTATGCAAACAGGATACATTACAGCTAACATCAGATGACAGTCTGAAACATTTCACTCAGAACTTTTTACTTATTTCATTAAAATCACTACCTGGAAGTTCATTAGGATTTATTTCATTACGTCCATTTTGACCAATACCCACAAGATTTCACTGTCAGGTGTTTCACTCACTTTAACAATTCATACTTTCTACTATAACTAGCACTATGTAACACAAGAGTTGTCTTCTAAAGACAAGAATTAGGCGAGGGATGAGTGGAAATCTTAAGCAAGGAAGACCTACCCTCCGTAGAGGAGGAACACATTGGGGAACGCTTAAACAAACTAGACATACACAAGTCCATGAGGTTTCAGGTGCTGAGAGTCATTTCAAGGCCACTCTCTGTTATGTTCAAAAGGTTGTGGCAATTGAGGGAGCCTTCTGAGGACTGAAAGCAAGCAAATATCACTCCTATCTTCAAGGGTGGCAAGAAAGAACATCTAGAGAACTACAAAGTCTCTAGACTCTAGTCTAGAGTCACTTTAATCCCTGGGAAGGTGATGGAGCGACTAATCTGGAAATCATTTCCAAACTCATGGAGGACAAGAAGGTCCTCCATGAGTAGTCAACATGGATTTATGAAGAGGAAATCATGACTGACCAACCTGATAGCCTTCTACAATGAGGTGACTGGCTCAGAGAATAAGGAGAGAGCACTGGATATTGTCTATCTTGACTTTAGCAAGGCTTTCAACTCTCTCTCCCATTACATCCTCACAGACAAAATGATGAAACATAGAATAGATAAGTCAACAGTGAGGTGGATTGAAAAGTGGCTGAATTCCAAGGCTCAAATGGTTGTGATAAGCAGCACAAAATCCAGCTGGAGGCCAGTCACCAGGGGTGCCCCCCATAGGTCAATACTGTGGCCAATACTGTTTAAYGTCTTCATTAATGACCTGGACGATAGGGCAGAGTGCACCCTTAGCAAGTTTACAGATGATACAACACTGGAAGGAATAATATACCAGAAGATTGTGCTGCCACTGAGATGGACCTCAACAGGCTGGAGAAACTTGCAAACAGGAACCTCATGGAAGTCAATACAGGGCAATGCCGCCAAGCCCTGCACATGGGGAGGAATAATCCCTGGCACCAGTACATACTGGGGGCCAAACAGCTGGATAGCAGATCTTCAGAAAAGGATCTGAGTCACAGGGGACCATGAGTTGGCCATAAGCCAGCAATAAGCCCTTATGGGAAAGAACGCCAACAACATCCTGGGTAGCATTAGAAGAGCATTGCCAGCAGGTGGAGGGAACTGAGCCTTCCTCACTACTCAGCATTGGTGAGACAAAATCTGGGGTCCTGAGCCCAGTTCTGGACCTACTGGAGCAGTTCTGGAAAAGGGCCACAAAGTTGACTAAGGGATTGGAGCATTTGTCATACTAGGAGAGGCTGAGAGAGGTGGGATTGCTAAGCCTCAAAGAGAGAAGGTTCAGGAAGGAAACCTTGTCAATGTGCATAAATACCCAATGCGGGGTGGGGGGAGTAATGAAGTCAGAGCCAGACTCTTCTAACGGTGCCCAGCAACAGGACAAGACACAATGGACACAAACTGAAATTCAGGAAATTTTGTTTCTACTTATGAAAAAACTTTTCTACTCCGAGAGTGGTGAAATACTGGCACAGGTTGCCCAGAAAGACTGCGGAGTCTCCATCCTTGGAGATACTCAAAACCCAAGTGGACATGGCTTTTAGCAACACTCTCTAGTTGACCCTGCTTTGAACCGTGTTGTTGGGATTAGGTGATGTCCAGGCATCCTTTCCAGTCTCCACTATTCTGTGATTACTTCCTTCTTTTCTGCCAGAATTAATAGTCACAGTACAGTTTTTAAATTAATTTTTAATGTTTTCTTTCCAGTGCGTGAGCTTGAAGCATGAGCTGTATAGGTAGATATACAAAAGGGTTCTGTGACAGTTGTCCCTGGAGCACATAAGACCAGTCCATTAGAAAGGAATAAAAGGGATCAAGAAACAAAAAAAAGCAATAGATTTAAAGCATACACTAGTAAGCAGTAACCTGAAACCTACTGCACGATTTAAGCAAGCAGTGTTATCCATTCTTTTCTGAATGTTCTACTCAGAGCACAAAATATTTTCCTTACTGATTCTATTATATTGGAGGTGAGGCATACAGCAGCAAACACAGAGAGGATGCTGTCCCTCACAATAAAAAACATGCTGTCTGGTATCAGACATCACATTTTGGAAGAGAAAGGATTTCCCTTCCTATTGCAGAAGTACAGATTGAGGTTTTAGAATTTTAATATTAAACATTATACTGGTGTGCTAATTCTACATAGAATTGCTCAATCTTTCTTTTTTCTTTTTGCCTCATTGTATCGGAAATATTCTTGTGCTTCCAAAAGGCTTTTTTTTTCCTTACGAGTTGGCTAGTTAGTCCATGGGAATGGAATCATGAATGCCTTACCCATATTCTTTTACACACACTGTCCCACTGTAAGATTTCACTGACACTAGTGGAACTGTCCCTTATGTTTATAGATACATGAAACTGGAATTCAGTTCAACACGAAGCCTATACTGAGAATCAACCTCTCTGTTAGCCACTCTTTTAAGCAATATATTGGATTTCAGACAATGACATTCCACAATTTTGCTGAAAAATACCTCTTACAGACAACCATCTTTCCTGGAAGTTAAGCAGTTCCTTATGGTGGGCTTCACTGGGAATCCTGGAAGACACGATGGCTCAATAACTCATGCAGTGAACCTCTGAGGAAGGTGTTCATAATACGCCTTACTCTGTTCCAATCCATTAGCCAGCCAATATATAGGCAAAGTGACTTGCTTAAGATGAACCACTGACTGTGACTTCAGGTCTAAGCTGGGCTCTTCAATGAGCGAGTTCAGCACTAGCCCTCATAAGTTAAGCAGGTTATATAATTTTGGCCACCAAAGTATGAGAATTTCTGGACAACATTATGGCATTTTTACAGAAAATTAAAATTCAGGTATTTTGGATTGTCATGTGTGTAAATGAGTCACAAAAGTGACCAAATTTGAAAACATTTAACTTTTAAATCTTCAGGTGAACAAAGACAACTACAAAATGAAAGCAAAAGAAAATTCAAGTGTCCTGGATACAGACTGCAAACTTCATAATAATAAATATTTGTAAGAATGGCTGGGAAAATATTTACATCCTTCCATCATTATCAATTGCTCAGTTTTATTTAATAATCAGACTTAGCTCCACAGAACTAAATAAGGCAGTAATCACCATGAGACGATCCGTGCTCCAGAAGGTCAAGTAAACATTGTCAAGAACATAATTCAAATAGTCACAGTGTTATTGAAGGGGACTTCAGTACATTCATACTTTCTGACATATTTACCGAACTTTAAGAACAGAAGACAGACAAACATATTTAAATGTCACTGTTTCTTCAAGTCTTACAGGAATGCAGATATCCCGGGTTTTATATCCAAAATGAACCTCTATTTATTTTATATAGTATTTCAATATAATGGTAGCTTTCACTTAAACAATGAGATTTTTGGATCTCTAGACAGAATAAACAAAATACAGCAAACCCTGACCTAACAGTATTTCCTTAAACTAGACCATCTACCTACAAGTAAGGAATACTTCCCTGAAGACTCTGTCAAGCATTAGAGGAAGTTGCTAGCTCTGAATTTTGTAACTTTCAGAAACTTCCCGAGTAGGGAAGCACCCTAATATCCTTGCTTTTCAAAGAGCAATCAACCTTTTCACACAAGCTACCTTTCACTTTAAAATTACTGTTTCCTGATTAGACACATTTAACCGGGGCAGCAGATCATTCTTGTGTTAGTAAAGCTATGCAACCAGATCAACACTGAGACACAATGGACTCAGTGAATGCTCTTTCCACACAGAATATATAAGGCAATAAGATTTAGCTTAAACCTCTTAGGACAATATTTACAGAAAATTTAGGCCTGGATGACACTTGTTCAAAATTCAGCTGCTAACATGGATCCAGCAAATCTTCTAACAGCAGATTGGACTTGTCAGAAATAGCTTTAGGTATACTTTTAACCTGCCTTGAAACAGGGAATGGATTTCATGACTGCCTGCACTCGCTATTTTGAATCATAATAGATGACGTATTTCAACGGCTTAAAATAAGAGCAAGTTTTTGTTTGGTTTTTTTTTAATGCTTATTTAGTACCRAATTAGTACTTTATCTGTTTTAAACTTCCATGACTTTTGTAAGAAGGGCTGCTAGACTAGGCTGTAAACCATTATTTACTAAGAAAAAGAATAAAGTTATTTGGAAAAGAAATTACCAGTTAAGTGTTTGTACTCTCAAAAAGATTTAACCTATTTATTTCTTTTCCAGGCTGAATTAAACTATTTTCATCCAAGCAAAGGTTGGTAAAATTAGTCTAGGTAAGATCAAAATATCGTGGAAACTAGTTAAAACAATAAAGCACATAAAGATTGTGAAAATTAGAAGCTCTTATCAAAAGACTTCACAATTTTGGAATTGCTATGTATTACCAGAGAGGTAACTAATGTAATGACCAAGGTGATACAAATAAATGTTTCATCTTACTTGTCCAGGGCTGTGCTGGTAGGCATGCTCCTGCCAAATCCTCGGACACCCATCTGACAAAAGTATGGAATGCAAGACAGATTGGCAGCAATTATAGCCAACGAATCCGACGCGTTAACAAAGAAACCATTTTGGCCAAGGATCATGTAGCGGTCCTGGAGAAGAAAAGAAATTCGAAAAAGCATCTTAAATTCCATGTTTTGGGGAGTGGTAATTTCTTTTATTAGATCCACTGTGGGTAGGGAAAAAAAGAACAGGCTTTGGGTTACTCGCATCCCTCTTCAGGCAGAATAATTTATTGGCATCATCCTGGCAGGTTTATAATCTCGCTATCACAGCATCACTCCCTCCAGCCTCGCAAATCAAAGCTCCAGATCAGTCCCTGGCTTCAGCCTCCTACATGACACTTCAGTAGGTCTGTTCCTGCCACAGAATGCTAGTGTAGGAGAACCTTTTTGGCAATGACGCGCGCTATACAGGGAGTAGGAGGGTGTTTTGTGTTTACTGACAACAGAAAACAGTTTCTATTCTTCAGAACCTTTTCATCTTTCTCCCAGCCTGTCAGGACAGAAAGTTGTTTCTGTAATACTTTGCTGTTTATAATGCTGATAATACGACATAAAAAAAATTAAAACAAACAGAGATTATGATTCAGTGCTTTATTTAGCTAAAAATCCCTCAATTTACAATTTTAACCAAAAAGGACTTAACTTAGTTACTACTTACTGTGACAAGTCCGTATTATCTATATATGCTGTCTCTTCCTAACCAGGGAATAAAAGTGTTACACCAGTACAAGATAAAAGCAGCCTAATATTTAAAGAATTCTCATTCTGCATTCAAATCCTGCTTGATTTTCAGTCATCTGCAGAGACAAATTACAACATATGTGTCTGATTTATGGGTTGCAAATGCTATCATCTGTACCTGAAAGTAATATTGCCTTCAGCTTTGAGGGCTTACTGAAAAGCAAATAAATTACACTTACATGTCCCATATCTGACCCCAGACAAAACAACAACTATGGTGAAACCTCCAGACAGATCAAAATACTTACTCCGTCAGCATCAAAAGCAGCTCCAAATCCATACTCGCCACCTCTCATAGCCTCCAGCAAGGCAGTTGCATACGTTAAATTGGGATCAGGAGGCTGTCCACCAAAATCCTCCAGAGGAATACAGTTTATTGCAGAATTTGCAGGAGCTCCCAATTCATCACACAGGATTCTTCTCACATAAGGTCCCATAACTGCAAAAACAGAAATCTGCCATGCAATCACAAAAGCATATGCTTGACATTCAAATTTTTTACAGCACCATGGAGACTTGATACAAAACATACTTTCAGCAATTCTATACATCTGTCCTAGCAACAAAAACCAAACTATTATTTCACAGAGGAGTATGTGATTGTCCCCCCAGTAAATAATCAATTGGCAATTCAGCATTAAAAACACAGTTCCCCACTAGTCGAAGTGAAAAAGTAATCACTAAACGGTGAAAGATGCAAGGTTTATTTACCCATTATTAAGTAAAGAAATTATCATACATATAGGGGAGTTTTTCTCACTAGAATAAAAATAAGATGTTATTCTATGTGTCCTGGAACGCAAACAACAGTTTAACACATAGTAGCAAGGAAAGTAAACAGTAGGGGAATACAAATGGGAAATAAACTTCCCTCAACATTCCAATTCATGTTAAAATTACAACAGGTTTGTCCACCAAAGAATTTTACCACATTTTAATTACTACCATGTAGATAATAAATAAAAACTTTCTCAAAACAGACTCCAAAATAACTTCTTTATTTTGTTAAAGATATGGCCAGCTACAACCCCAGCTCATGCTATTATATATCATAATTATTATATGCATCGGCGGCTGAACGGACACTAACAACTGACTGAGCTCTCTGCATCCTTCAGGCAGGTGTGAAGAGGTCACTCGGAGGTAAAAAAAAAGATTGCTCGCTCTCTCGTGCTCTCTCTTTCTCCTACCTTACTCCCAAATCTTGCTAACTGGAGCAACTGTAACCTGAGGTAAAACTATGTGAGAAACTTGTGTTCAAGAAAATTTAGATGCTAATTCTGTAAAACATACAGTAAACAATGATTCAGGTTCTTATCAAGAGTATACTCCTGACAAATTACTCTTTCCTATGCCAATGTTAAACTATCAATGTCTACAGGCATAAAAGCATATTCCAGAGGTGCAGAGCTAAAACAAACTTTGGAAGACAGTTTGCCCACGTACACACGCAGTCCTCTCTAATGTGCACTATATTGTGGCCGGTGACTCACTTTTGGCTAATGCGTCTCATCCAGAAAGTCTTCTGATCTGACACTACCAACTATCTTTGGTAGATTGCTCCAGCGGTTATTCACCGTTACCCACAAACATGTGAGCTACATTTCAATTTGAATTTGTCTGGCCTCAACTTCTCACTATTGATTGTTTTTGGTATTTTCAGGAATAGAAGACTGAGAAATAATTTTTCTGCAGGAAAAAAAAAAAACTTCCTCTGTTGTATAAACAAATACTTTTGTATACACTTAGTGTATATGTACAATGTATTACAGTATAGCTATTTCTCCACCAAGCTACAAAGTCATAAAGCTAGTTCTCTATCACCTTGTAAATAAAGTAAACAAACTCAGTTCTCTAAAATTTTTTTAATGCRTCAGTTTTTCTAACCCTGAGCCAGACTATGCATCTTTTTGACCATGTGTAAAATCCTTCAACACTCAGTTATAGATCTGGACATCAGAGCTCTATGAACTATTTGAGTAACATTCTCTCCAGTACTGTACGTGACAGGAGGCAGTGCCTTCCTCATTGCTCCCTCCGCATTGTTCAAGGACACCATCTGCCCTTTTGCCACAGCCTGGCAAAACTGGGTGTTCACACTGACTGTATGCCCACTATGATCTTTTGAACAGTGACTATCACACTGTACTAGATAAAATGCTTTACCAAAGCTCTGTAAGTCTATCCAGCTCCCTTTATCACTCTGTTTTTTTAATCCCATTAAAGAATGAAACCTGGCTTGTTTGATGGAATTTCTTTTCCATATGATAATGTTGAACAGCATTACTTACACTCCTATCCTTCAAGTCATTATCTGAGGAAATCTTTATTTATTTTTTCATGATGTAGCCTAAGATAGGTCTCATACTGATCTATGTTTCCCCAAGTGACACAGCTTTTATTTTTTTAATATTGGCACAAAATTGGTCCCCTTGCTGTCTTCTGTGACACTTCTTTCATCTTGCCCCTGAAATTTTTGAACAGTTAACGTTAGTGAGACAGAGGTCTCAGCCAACTCTTTAAGGACTCTTGGGTGCAATTTATTCAGACTTAACTAATTTTATACCATTTAGAATTTACTCTTAGTAGAGGCTGCCTTGTAACCTCCTTGGTTACTGCACATTGCAACATACTTCATCACCCTCTCATGGCAAGATTACCTCATCCTGCTTGCTTCCAAATGCAAAAAGAGAACATTTATTGGACACATATGTCTTCACTTCTTTATCAAGAAAGATAAACCTCTTTGCCTAATAAGGAACCTAACCCGTTGTTAAGACTGCCTTTGTTACCAGTTTAATGTTCAAATCCTTTCTTATTACCCTTAACCTTACTAAAAAGTCTGACTTTTAGACGCTGTACCTTTATTGGGAAACTACTGCAATGTACCATCTTTAGTAGGAAGCTATTGCAGTGTACCTACAATTTTGTCCTGATAGCAACTTAAGTTCGTACCTCCATTCATGGCATCAATCCTTATTTTAATCTGGTTGGGTCCGGTCAGCAAATTTCTGATCGCATTGAAGTCAAAGATACTTCGAAGGAGATTGAGGTAGATATCCACAGAATCCACAATTTCCACTAGAAAAATTAGGTAGAAAAAAATCACTACAGTTCACACATGCGAAAATATCTCTTTCAGCACACTTCCACCAGCCATGCACCTCAGCTAAAATCAGTGCATGCAACCTCTACATAATATGAATTTGCTCTGAAGCCCATAGAGGCAAAGTCAAAGACTTCCACTGATTTCAGTGTGGCTACCATGAAGATTTAAGCCTTGCAGAGATCAACAGTTTTGCCTGCTAAAGGGTTGCAGAGATAACGTAAGTTGACAGTTCCTATTTCACTGAAAACATTCATGAGAGTACATTATATCAAAGTAAACTCTTTATTTATCATTCACTAAATCACTGAACAACTTTTCAAGCTAAACAGGTTTATTCTCAGAGGATGGAAGATACCCATGCCGAGTTGAAGCCACACATTCTATTCTTCTATCTGACAGCAGTGTCTATCTGCATCATTCCATCAGGAGAGACATACAGCCTATTCTTCTTGGTCTTGGCACCTGGACTATCTGTCTCCAGTTTGTTGTCAATCGACCACTATACTTTTGCATTTTATATCTCACTGATTTAGGAAAGTTAGGCTCAGATACAACATCTGTTTCTTGCTAAGGTCTTGCTAATTTGAATTCTAAATTCATAAAAGCAGAGAGCAACAATTTTTCTAGTTCTTTTGGATGTAGAACATTAAACTAAAATGAATTAATGAAAGTAAGTCTGTCATAGTGAAAGCAGTTACCAAACAACTGTCAAAAGCCATGCTTCTCAGTCATCTTGGAATGTGTTACTTTTCCTGATTAAATTAAAAAGCATATGTTATACAAATGTCTTTTCATCTGTTTAAATGAGTATCTTGAAATATTTTAGTTACAAGTTAAATTATTACTTAGAATATCAGCCAGTTTGCCTCAGAAACACTGACCTCACCCTAACGCTCTTCTTTAGGATAATATGAAAATGACACAGACATTTTTTGAGCCTGAGAAAAACACTTAGAATAGATTGCCGCAACACACTTGAATGGAGAAAAAAAAAAAAAAAAGGTTCTCAAGGATGAAAAACAACCTGTAAAACCTGTTTGAAAATGATTTAATTCTATGGCATATGTTAAAAGTCTCAAGGATTCACTAAAATTACATTACTGCACATCATCTATGCCCTGCTCCTAAGGATGTTTAAGTAGGCTCTAAGCTTTACATGTATGAACAAATGCCTCAACTTCAGTTGAGCTGCTCACACATGTTAAAATAAAGTGCGTGTAGGATTAAAGTCTAAAAATTATTTTAGCTCCTGCCAAACCTAACTGGTTTACTCTCAGTTGCTCCAACACCTCTGTAGCATTGATTCACAGGAGTTAGTTCATACAACTGAAAAAGCAGAAGTTTTAAATACATCAGATAGTATCCTAAAATACTTTGAAAATTATTTTCATTCTTTCTACACTTCCATTCTGCATTCAGACCTGTGTAAAGTATACTTATTCATGCACTCGTAAGCCAATTACATTGCTTCAGCAGGGATCCCTGGCAGCTCTACTGTCCCAGGATGATGTATTCCGGGCAGAGATAATTGGGAAATGATTTTTCCTTAGAAAAACATTCAGACAAATTGGAATTATTTTTAATCTATTTTTATACTGCCTGTAGGGGGGGGAGGGGTGTCTCATTTTCATTTAGAAAAATACAATTTGGAGAGATTAAAAAGTTGAAAAAGCAAAATTTAAAAAATTAAAACTGTTGCAATCATATGATTCCAGAGTGGTGCTAGAGCTGAATTTTCTTTGTTTTTTGTTTCTCTAAAAAGCCGAACATGTTCTTTGCAATCAAAAAAAAAAGATAATTTAAGGTTTTTTTAAACAAAAACTTTATTTATCAAAATGTACTTTGTCTCAAAATATAATGTTTTGGTGGAGAACAAACTGGCTTTAATTCTAGGACATCAGGAATGAGGAAGAGTTCTTGAGGCCACACAGAGTTTTACAGTATTTGCAATATTGTCTGGACCCCTTCCTTTGCTTTTGACTCCTTCAGGACAAAATGGTTGTGTTAACTCATTTTAAATCAAGTGTAGGCATAAAAGTATTCACGTGCTTAAAATTAAACATGTGCTTAAGCACTCCCTTTACATTTGGAGTCACTGRATGTATACTGCCTTACACATTCCACAACTTTCTTCAGAAAGTGTGAGCAAAGAATAAACTGAGACTCTCACGAACTCTTTTGTCAATTAGACTTCCATGAGCAAACCATTCCTGGTCCAAAAATGTTTGTGTTTGGTGTTTAATTACTAGCAAGCCTAAGCACATATATTTGGCAAAGGTATTTGGCTAAATGATGAGGCCTGATGCACTTAAAATCCATAGCTCAGCTTCCTTATGTGCAAAACAAACGCAACACTCACCTATACTGCCTAATATTTTGAGAACTTGTAGTAAGGCATTTTGCAGAATTAAAGTTCTGTTTAAATAATTACCCATTATCATTCTGCAGCAATTCTAATATTTAGAATCAATGGATGTAGCACGCAAAAAACCACACACTGATAGATACCTCGGAAAGGTTTGAATTTGTTCTCCAGATCAAATTCTTGTCTTCCTAGGCGTGACAAATCAACTCTGAGATCGGGACAAATGGCATATTCCTCCAAGGTTTTGCTGATTTGATAGATTTTATCTGAAACCATATCTGGAGCAGGTCCTATAAGAAAAAAGAATGGGGTGGGTCATTTTTTTTAAATGAAAGTTCCCTACTTAAAAAGTGAGTGCTATAGCAAACATTTTTCTGAATATATTGGAGTTACTAAGGAATAAACCCAAACAAAGAACTACAGTAAATAAGGTCTTTTCTTTCAGTGTAACACAGGTTTAACACATTTTTTGAAAAAATATAACATGGAAATACAGTGCATTACTCACAACATTTTGATTCACATAAAGTATACTTAAATCAATCATTATACAGGGCACGGGGGGACGAGGGAAGCAAAAAACCCACAGCCATCTTTCTTTGGGTTTATTGCTCAAAGTCTACCATTTTTTACTCTACACAGAATCTCAAC
Organism: Phoebastria nigripes; assembly: GCA_035582835.1. NCBI lineage: Eukaryota > Metazoa > Chordata > Aves > Procellariiformes > Diomedeidae > Phoebastria > Phoebastria nigripes. Next base: position 1,627,327 of record JAYKAV010000222.1, on the reverse strand, counting down.
ACATATATTAAAGGAAAGCCTGTTCTTCAGCAGCAGTTTCTGGTGTTTCATAGGGCTTTCTGCAAATGCACACTTGTGAAGGTGAGATAGCTTTGTGTTTCATATTATTTCATTAGACGTAATTATCATTTTAAAAAGTCCTACCAGTTTGACAGTGGTGTTCTCTTGCAGTTTTCCTCCAGTGGCTTAATGAAATGTATCTTTGTTAGAATTCAAAGTACCTTAATTGCTTAACAAGCAATTATGACCTGGAACAGTTATGTCATTCAGAAACAGAAATCACATCTTACTTGTGCACTACTTTTATTGCCAAATGCTGAAGATTGGCTCTATTTTTAAAGATTTTCTGTCAATCAAATAAAAGTTGCAGGCTTGATGCAAAAATTACCAGATGAGCTATGCCATATGTAGTGCAAGAGTTGAGTCTGAGTTACAACAAAAGCCCTTTCTGGCTTATCTGACTCTTCATTGCTTATATGAAAGCCACACTTCCACTCTGAAAAATTACTTCCTTTATTCTCTTTTGCGTGCTCTCTCTCCTCATCCAAAACCTCTGTCTTTTCAGTGCTAATTTCCCACTCCTCTAGCAATGCTGCTATATTCAGTGCAGCTTTGCCATGTAAATTAGTGTGTTCCATCTCAGGTGCAGTGTCCAGATGGTCCACGGCAATACAATAAGTAACAGTCACTTAACTCTTCATTTGGCTTAGAAAATGACTTCTTACTCATCTAATCCAAACCCATCCAAGGGGTGAGGACAGGTTTCATTAGCTCCAGATCATCCTTGATAGATGGATGTATTGTCTACTGATATTTCCAGCTAAGAAGATCCCACAGTGTCACTCTGYGTTCTCTCCTACAGCTGTAGAAACAAACCACTTCTGCCTGACCTGGATCTGCAAAATAGACTGAGTGAGAATGCAGAGCAACAGCAGCCTTCCCTAGGAGCTTGTCGTGGTGCCTAACCATTCTCTTAGTTCAAAAGCCTTGCCTAACACTTAACCCACATTTTCTCAGCTGCAACTTAAACCAACTACTTTTTATTACGACTCTGCTGATTATCGTAAATAATTGAACCTTGTGACCTGTGCTTGAGGAGTGTTTCATATTTAAAGCTTAATAGCCTGTTTGAATTTTCTTTAAAAAGGCAAAGTACACTAAAAAGAATGCCCCACCAACTGTTACCCATTTATCAAACAGATTTTAGGTGTMTGTGGTGTTTTAAAGTTTATAGAGTGCTAATGCATCTAATGGTTTGGCTCTGGTATGTTTGTGCTGTGACCCTGGCTTTCTCACTGTCTGACCTTACACAGTCCCTTTAATCTCTCTGGGATTCAAGCCTATTCTGTTTATAAAATCACACTGGTTTAACCATGCATGTTTTTCAATTAAACAAGGGACAAGGGAGAAGCATCCCCTTCTCAAGTTCTCCCACCTTCAAAACGGGGATGGAAACATTATTTTAAAAGCACTTTCAGCTTTTTCAGATGGAAAGCACTCTACATGTGTGAGGTATACTAGGTGTCAGCAATTGTCACCATGATGTTTTATGGGTGTACAGAGATCTGTAACATAAAACATACATAATGTATAACATACCTACATGTGTTAGCTTGACAAATTTGGAAAACAAGACATTAGCTATATATACAAATTCCATTATTCAACAGTGGAATCGCAATAGTTACAATGGTACAACCCYCTCCCTGGATGAGAGCAGATATTTCCTGGTAAACATGAGAATTGCTTTCTTCCATACAAGACAATGAGTTATACTGCTTACAGCTCTTCTGAAATTACACGCTTTAAAGTAAATGCCAAGACAAGCAACACAGAAATATGAGCAAAACAGAGCTCCCTCATAAGCATCTTTATAAAAAGATCAGAACTGTTACTACGATCTGGCAGACTACATAAAATGCTATAAAAACGGGATGGCAAACCTCTTGTTTATAGAAATCTTACAGCTACCACAAGGACTTCAGTGAACATTTAATGCTTATTGTACAGACCCATGTAAACAAATACACTCCTATTACTGAAAAAAAAAGAGATATGCATATGTTCTTCATAGTTTTAACAGAATAAACAAAAAACACATAGTTAAAGTCAGCTAGTTATCGTTGTCAGCGTATTTTCATCATACCGAGATGCAATGCTGTAATGTGTTATCAAAAAAAAAAAAACCTACCTCCATTGGCAACCTCAAACTTGACTCCAAACTCTCCTCCAGGTCCCCCAGGACTGTGGCTAGCCGTTAGAATAATTCCACCAGCTGCTTTGATCTTTCGGATGATACATGAAACAGCAGGTGTGGATAAGATACCATTCTGTCCAATAACCAATCTGCCGATCTAGGTGGAAAAGGAAGTCAAAGTACTCCGAATGGTACTAAACTTATGAAAATTAATAAACAAACACACACACACATATAGGTATCCATGTATAGGCTAGAAATTGTAAAGTCCTAGTATGCAACCTAGTCTTTTGCAGAGAAATATACGTACATGAGTTGGTTCCATGCTAGTCTGGAGTGCTGACAAAAAATATTGTATCCTGGCACATTCAACCCCTGTGGCCTGTGTACTGACAGTAAAGCAAGAGCACAGCCATGGCAGTGATTTGCAAAGCTCCCAAGCATAGCACTGGGCTATGATCCTGCTATCAAACCTCTCCAGGTATCCCCACGAACCAGCAAATCCCCTCAAATATCAATATAGTTTAGGGCCGACTGTGTGGATTGCAGTTTCTCTTTTTAACTAGCATAAAAGAGAACAGCAAGGAAATTGCCTTTCATGGAGTGGCCTTTCAGTGCAATCACAAATACCACTACATCCTAGGATGTGTAGTCTTTGCAAGTCACATCTCTATTACCAAGACACCCTTGGATGCCCTGCCCTACAGAAAGTATTGCTCCTCCTCCAGCCATCAGTGACTCCTTGGCTATTCCAGATGAAGAGGGTGTGTTTCCCAGGGCACAGCTGAGCAGGGGAAGTTCCCACCATTCTTAAAGTAAAAAAAGCTTTCAGGTGGTGTTATTAAACACTGACTCAATGTGTTTGGTATTATGTGCAGTTCCACTGCAAGGTTCCAATTTCAAAACCTTGCCTTCATCCCCTACACAGACACTACAGTTTCAGCTCAACATAAATAATCTAGAGGCCAACCAGAACTGTATTTACAAAGAAATATGAAAGAGTTCCAGTTCCTGGGAAACAGGCAGATGCAAAAAAAGGAGGGGAGAAGGGGAGGTTAGTGTCACCAGTAAGAACTGAGGCAGCTGCATATGGAGCTTAAAAGGATATTGCCAAAGTTTGGGTTTTTTTAATACCCTCACAAAAAAAAAAAAAACCAAACCACCAAACAAACGAAGAAAAAAAACCCACCACTCTGGAGTAGTAGTTTGGGAAGGTGGGGGAGGGAGGGAGGATATTGAATCCTTCCTACTCCCCATCTAAAAGCAGACTGGGAGTTCAACCTCAGATTTCCTTCTCTAGTTTGAGGGAGATTTGATAGCTCTACTGTCTGTGTGGCAAAGCAACAGCACAGGAGGTGTCACTACCTGCCTCCTTTCTATAAAGAGCTGTTCCTTCATATACAGATGACCACCTTCTGGTCCAGTGCTTGTGTGAGGCCCTTAACAGTTATTTAGAAGTGGGGTTCCAAATAATTTCAGAAAAGCAAAGGATTAATAGATTATTTATTCAGCCTGGGTTTGTGAACTATTTTAATAAAAAAAATAAAGGTTTCTACATTGAAATGATCAACTTCTAAAGTAAGCACAAGTTACTTTTTTGCTAACCCTCACAAAGCACGAACTATGGTTAGCCATTTCTCTTTCACTGAGAATTACAAGATCTGCTTTCAAATTTAAAAAAATGTGCAGAATAATGCATTGTATTAACTGAGATTTCTACCTCAAGATCTGATGATAGGATGATTGTTTGTCTACCTGGTTCTCTTTTCACAGTTTTTGCAGATAATTTTGAAGCCTATGGATTGTTGCTAGAAAACAGGAAAGCTATCAAAATTTTAAGTACAGTTCATAGAAAATCTTCAAGGCTCATTTCACTTGCTCTTGCTACTATTGGGGAAAATGTTTTGCTTCACTGTCTTTTTTTCTCCCAGGTTGCAACAATTCTGAAGGAAATGAAAAAMGAAAAAGTTAAGAAACAAAAAATTTTGGTTTCTCATTTTTCTACTATGAAGAAAATATTTTCCAGGGAAAACAAGTATCCTTTTCAGGAGAAAAAATGCAAATCAGCAGAATCCACATTTTCTGTTTCAATAGATTATTTTAAAGCAGCGCTTCCACTGGCATGATCAGTTGGTGTGGGTGGAATGTATACACAGTTAACACATATACCACACAGCTGAACCTCATTTCTGCCCATTTCAGTGGTATTGAACAATTTTATTTCCTATTTAAGCTTAACAACACAGTTTCATTCATATGACTGAATGATTAAAAGCAATACCATTTTCCTTATTATAGAACCTGATGCCGACTATAACATAAATACCTTTGATTATTTGTGGAACAAAACAGACTAGTGAATACAGTTTTCCTTGAAGAACAGATTGAATGTTATGCTTGTGCACTGTGACAGCATTTACTTGCAAGACTCTGTATCACTTTCTGACTTTTTGTCTCTCCTGCCTTCCCACTCTTGCTTCTCCCTGAAGGTAAAACTAAGCAGTAATTTACAGCACTTGTATTTGTAAATCTCTCAATCTATCACAATTTACAGACCTTAGGAGCAACAATAAAGGTGTATTTCCTCCACTCCTAGCTCCAACCAAGTGAAGCAGCTGATTAAGTGTTATTTCACTGATTACAGAACAAAATTGGTATCTCTCTTACTGATCAGACTTCTTCACATTTATGTAATGTTCTTCCCGTCTTTTAAAATGCTTTTGAATCTCCAAATGCTACATTTACATTTTATCTATTCAACTGTTTAGAATACTAAACTACTTCAAAAATACTTTCTGTACAACCCTACTTGTTACCACAGAAATGCAATTCCTACGTTGTGCAACAAGGAAGACTCTTTTTTTTTTTTTTWTAAGCAGAAGTGTTTCCAGTGGTTGTGGGCTGACAACTGACACACTTTTACCTCAGAAAATGCGTAGGGTAAAACTCCATCCATCAGGACAGGCACTGAAATCACTAGGAGCTCTAGCACATGCTTTGACACACTTTTAGAATCAAGCTCAAGAAAGAAAACTTTCCATTAGCCACATAATTTACTGTTTTATTTAAAACCAGTGCCATGTAAATAATTTGAAAGAGAAATAGAGATTTTTTTCAAATTGTTCTGAATTTGACTGTGTCCTTTTATGGCTTCTTTCAGTCCATGAAGCAGCTTTTGGACAACATGCCATGTCTTGCAAGACTGTTGTATTTATGCTGTCATTTAATCACTATTGTGAATTGTACTGAAGCATTAGAAAAAACACAGAACATAAGCAAATAGACTTTAACAAACTCTCTTCCAGTCTATACAACAGTCTACCCATGTACCTTTATTATGGAAAGAAAAGCATGATGAAAATAAATACTGAAAATGTTTGTTTTGAATAGTGTCTCTCCCTTTTTTAAACTATGAAGCATGTAGAAAGCTAGAGCAATGACTCAATCTTCCAAATACAGCTGTCAGAAATGGGTGCCAGCTCTTAAAACAGTATTGTGTATGGGTAAGCAAAAGGAAGACAACAGGAATTACATTTTGCAAAATGCTTGAAAACAACAACACTGAATCTATCTTGAGGTACTCAAGCATAAGTGCATTTATACTTGCGTACAGGCTTACCGTGAGCACGTGTTCTCTGTACCTCTAAATCTAAAATAGTGAGGTTTAGATTTTTGCCATCATGCACACCGAAACTGKTTTTTTAAAGTAAGTATAATACTTAGATTATTCAGAATGCACAAATTACCTGGCACTATCTCTTCACCGTATTTTCATTTTTCTCCTGTTCAACAGATGTTGCACAAACCAGTCTTCGCATTTTTCTGGATGCCAAATATTAATAGGAACAGGAGTAATTTGCTTTGCCTTCAACATTTGTCACAAGGCTATTATTTCTATACTACTTAGAAATATTATTAATTATACTACTTTCTATATTTAGTATTCTAAATTAAGGATGTTGAAAGTGAAATTACATGAATGATACACAGATATTTTATTTGCAGTGACTACTGCAAAGAGCTTCACTGTATGTGAGGGTCTTCAGTGCTTTTACAAAACTCCCTGAGGACCATGCAGACCTTAGAAGTGCACACATACTACCCATCTTCCTCTGTTCTCTTCATTTCAGTGGCAAGAATGCACAACCTCATCCTCTCTCAGCCCAGAAGCTATTCATTTTGTTTCTGAACCAAATACTAGATGGACATTTAATTAATTTTAAGTAATGAACACTCAGATTTACAGACTTCTTGCAATCTGGGCTAAAACAGTAACCAAATAATGTCCATATACTGACTCACAATTAAAGTTCCAGCAATATCCTTCTGAAAATCTTGGACAGTTTCATAGCATGGAAAGATTATCTTTGGAATTCAAAAACTTGCATGGCTACAAGATCACAGGCATGTAATGTCTCTTCTAATACTGTGCCCCCACGCCACGTTCTATTTTGTCACTCTGCTTTTAGTAGCAACAGCAGAAACAAAGACCATGATCCTCAGCAAACTGTTACAGCTGAAAGAATAGTCACCCTAACAAGTACTTTACAAGAACATTTTTATGCAATATTACCACTTGCAGCTGTGCATTTTCAGATGATTCAGTTGATTATCATGGAGTCACTTAATGCCTTTTTTTATTATTTTTCCCAGTAATCTCTCACATGCCTCAGTCAATTAAACTCGAAAGAACAAGCATTACGTCCTGGACAGCACGGGGCTGTGCCTCCCTATCTTTTACTATAGTATCCTAAAGATGACTGAGCGCCACACTCAACGTAGAAGCAAATATATCAATCATACAGGTCCAGCGAGGAAAGGCAAGATTTGCATGGAAGACCATGGAAAATAAAAACAACATGGTATTATAAAGAAGAGAACTGGAAAACTCTCTGCCATCTCAAACTTCTACAGCATTACTAGCAACACTCTGTGATCTCTCTAGGATGTTGCTATGACTTTCCATATTCAAAGTATGACCATCAGCTTCTGATCTGCCACTGAGACTCAGACATAGCAGCTTCTCATTTAAACCTATCCTAAACTTTGCATCAAAAATAAGACACCACATCCAGTTGATGGGTCTAATGGAATACTTGCATTTAATTTGTAGTGGAACTGTTACTATAAACAATGGAGCCTTTCACCTCAGTTCTTCCAGACATTAAGGACAAGACACAAGGACACTACTACTGACAGGACACAGGTGAAAAGGGAAATAGAGCCTCAGACACTTTCCTACCACCCCACTTTGCAAAACTGCTTGTTGCAACCCAGAATGGTATAGGACCTGTCTGCCTTTCCTCACACTCCCCCACCCTCCCATGACATGCAGTCCCTTACCCAAATGTGTTTGCTACAGCCCCACCGAAGGGTGACCCTGGTTAGCCACCTTCAGCTCTGAACAGAAAGATCTGGTGGAGCGTGTGCTGATTACACTTGCACAGCATGGACCAGCCTGTAGCTGTTGCCACCAGTGGAAGCCCATGCAGGGTACAGCTGTGGAGTGCGTACCTGCAAGCCCAAGCTGGAGGGCATGAGCCAGAGGGACTGAAGATGAGAAGGCGGCAGGGCAAGCACTGGCAGCTGACCGGGCAGGGGGCCTCATCTCATTCCTTGTACTGGGGCCTATGCCAACTGTGCTAGGCTGTTAACGCAGGGGGAATGCGGGGTGAGTCACCAAATTAGAACATGGGGAACCTAGCAACTCTAAAGGGCAATACATTTACAGTTGATAATAGAAAATCCCTTTTATTTTTGTACTCAGCAGGCACAATTAACCATAACACTTGGTATGTGTCTTCCAGGAAGGAGATTCAAGTTCAGTTTATCAGCACTACGTGGCTATCCCTCTCCTGGCACTCTGGGGTGGCTAAAGGTTTTGAATGCAACTTCAAGGCTTCCACACATTTCATCTGATCCTGCCTACACCAGCTCACTTCTTTCCTTGTGATACTGGCTACATGCCTTCTAATGACATTAACCTCATCCAAAGGGAGAGATCTTTGCCCTCAGGAGTATTCCCTTCCTCTCCCCCTAATTACATAGTGCAGCACTAAATAATGCCTTCAGGGAGGTTTAGATATTTTCCCAGCAGGTGTATTTTAACAGCCAAAGAATAAAACATACAAACAGTATTCACTAAGTAAATGTGAGGCTTATGCATTTACAGGGTGCTTGAGAGAAATGGGGGTGAGAGTGAGCAGGGTGACRATGGTAGAGAGGGGATGGAGCATCAGCACATGGAAATGGGAAGCCTTTTCAGTATCAGTAGCATGCAACAGCTGACCTGCTGAATTTGTGAGGACTGTGTCATTAGTAAGAGTATCATGCTTGAATTCAGGTATTTGTGGGAACTGTGAGCAGAAAAGCTTGGGTTTTGGCTTCAGAAAACACTAGGGAGAAACTGTGTTTCCAAGAAACTTGCAGTAACTTAAGAAAGGGGAAGCACTACTACAGCAAGGTGCCAGAAACATGTCAAACTGGAAATCTCCTGAGGTCAAAAAGACCTGATTTTCAGGGGAAACGGAGCAAAATGGGGAACATGACAGAAGCATCAGGAAGGAGGCAAGCTGACAGGAAAAATTAGTCAGGAAGGAGTCTTCAACACAGCATAACCTGGCTGACAAGCCCCTGGTCTTCTAAACCCTAAACTTCTTGTCTTCCTCAGCACCTCAGTCCTTGTGGTCACCTTGTGGCTGTAACCCACTCTGTAGTTCCTACCAGTGTGCAAGGGCAGGCAAGGACCTCAGCCTCGGCAGGGCAGCTCTTGCTGCAGGGCTCTTGCTTTAGCTGTTGCTGCGCTTTATCCCGCCTGGTCAACAGGTACAATTCCAGCAGCGAGGCTTTCTCCACCGACCTACACRGGGGAAGGGGCTAGGGAGCAGCACTCCTCTGGGCCCCCTCCTGCCTTCCTCACAACGCCCCACACACCAGCCCGCTCCCGCTGGTCTGCTCCCTGCACACTTGCTCCCCTCCGCTGCAGATGAAACACCACCATGCTACCCTCCCCAGTGTCCCCACCTGCGCCAGTGTCCCCCCCGACAGCCCTCCTCACACCCTGGGCCACATAAGCACTGGCCTCTACCAAGCCCCTGTGCGAACAGTGAGTTTGCAAAAGCTAGCCAGTATGTAACACAGCCAGTCTCTCTGAAATCTCAGGTATCACTCAGCATCTGCTTGACAGTATCAGCGTGGTGAGAACGTGCTTTAGAAATAAATTTAAAATACTCATTATTTATACCAGGCTGGCTAATCCATACAGCTTGTATGTGACAACAGATCAGCAGGGAAAATTCAGACACATATGGAGATTCACTTCAAAGCTGACAGATCTGGTTATAAAACAGGACTGCATTTAAAGAATGGAGCTTTTGAAAAAAATTAAGAAAAAGTGAATTCACTACAAAAAAACCCCTATAAAATTGTATCACTTCTTTTGCCAGATCTGGAGAATCAATTTAGCCATCATAACGAGAGACAGCAGTTTCAACTCTGCTTTGAAGTAGAAAAGTTTCTGTAACCCATCTGATCACGGAAACTTCAAGCCTAGAGTCACTGGTATTTGCAGCTTTCTGTACATACACACCGACACATGAATATGCATGTATCTACCAGAAGATATCAGTTTTCTTCCCGAGTTCCTTCCTATTTTCAAAACTGCACAAGAAGAGCTGTAACCCATCTGATCACAGAGGTATGTGCCACTGTTGTCTTCCTGCATTTCGTAATTTGTTCGCAAGTAAACAATAGGTAAGAACGATTATTTTCTTAAGATGCAGCCAAAATGCTGAACTCCTCTTGCTTCAATAATACGATTTTCCTTGAATATTTTTAAAAGATCCTGAGCAGTAGATATACGCCTGATACCTCTGTTTCCCACATACTTATTTTTAATTCTGCTGCATTTTCTCCTGCGGAGTCAACCGTGTTTTTCAGCTCCCATTCCTGCCTCAGTCTAAAATAAGGTGTGAACCACTATGGCATGGCCAGCGGTCTCCTGAGGTTATCGCCATCCCCTCCGTTACACAGACAAAACCAGCCACGCCAAAGCCTGGCGGTGCCGCCTAAAGGACGTACGAGCCGGCACCGGCTGACTCGGGCATCGGCCGCGCAGACCACCGAAACACAGCCGGACGCGAAGTCCCTCTTATTTTTATTTGTATATTCAGCGCTACCCGGGTTATGACATCCAAACGTTCTCCCCCGTTCCTACGGGGCTGCTCCGCGCTCCCTCACCGCAGGGAGGAGCCGGTGCCGGTGCCGGCACGGCGCGGACCCCGCTGCGCGGAGGCGAAGGGGGACGCCCGCCCCAAGGGGCCCGGCCAGCGGCAGTGAGCGGGAAGGCCGCCCCGAGGGGACGGACTGAGGGCAGCGGGGAGGGTGGGGGGGCCCGCTTACCCCGTTGGCCGCGGCCATCTGGACGACGATCTCGATGGCCGTCTTGCTGAAGTACCTGCCGTCGCTGCCCACCACCATGGTGCAGCCCTGCCGGTCGCGGAGGTCGACGGAGGAGAGGAGGCTCTGCACGAAGTTGGGCAGGTAGTTGCGCTGGCTCTCGAAGAGCCCCGTGGGCCGCCGCAGCCCCCCGCCGCCCGTCGGCCGCTGGTCCTCGTAGGGCGCCGTCTGCACCGTCAGCACCGGGATGGGGGTCCTCTCCATGGCGGCGCCCCGCGGTGGCCCGCTGCCGCCCGCCCGGCTGTGGCTCCGCTGGGGCGCGGGAGCCCCTCACGCAGGCTGCCTCGCCGGCGGCGGGGAGCAGAGAGGCGTTTCCCTGCCGCGGGCTGGCGCGGGGTCGGCCTCCCTCACGGCCGGCCCCCGCGGGGCCGGAGGCGGGCTCGCTCAGCCCCCGGCAGCCCGCCGGCGGGAGCCCGGCGCCGCGGGGCAGCCGGGGCGGGCGCGGGGTGCGCGCCGCCCCTTCCCCCGCCCGGCGGGGCCCCCGCCGGCGCCTGCCGCCCGCAAGGACGCCCGGCGCTTGCCAGTCCGCTGCCATCAGCATGCGGCGGCCCCGGCCAAAAATAACCCTGGAAAGCGAAGCCGAGAATCGCGGTCTCCTGCCAGGGGTGTAACTAGAGGCAGGGGGGAGAGGGCGAGCCAGCACGGCACACTTGCTCGGGGGGATCACGCTCTGTCAGCGCCGGAGCCGTCCCCACCGACCCCCGCCGGCTGGCTGCCTCCCTCCCGGCCAGCAGAAGGGCAGCCGCCGTGCCTCGGGAGCCGCGTACCTCTGGGCGGCATGAAAACGAGCCGGCGGTCTCTCCCCGTCGCTAGCACCTCCCAGCCGAAGGTGGGGGCAGCACCCATACGGAGCGGAGAATCAGGCCCCAGGCTGGAGTAAGGCCGGGAGGTGGGACTGCCCCGTTTTGCAGGCCAGAAAACAGAAAAACAGGCAGTTAAAGAATGAACAAGTTCTTTCACTACTAAACCTTAAGCGAGGGGAATCTTATCTTTTTTTTTTTTTTTTTTTTT
>JAYKAV010000222.1:1457385-1615643 GCA_035582835.1 Phoebastria nigripes | reverse complement strand
TTTTTTTTTTACTATATTGCTCGAAAGCAAGTTTTTTGTGTAGTAAGCAAGCTTACAGAGGGGTTTTGGTTTTGTTTTTTTAACAAAAACTCAGCAGGAGCTGAGTACTACAGCAAGGGTCTGGTCTGATTGTAGAATAACTGATCATGCTGGTTTCTGTCCAGGCTTACTCCCTGTGAGGCCGAGCAACCCTCCGAAGGTGTCTTTCCCTTTGAAATACTGTAAGGTATTTCATACGGATRTGGTGAGGCTGAGTTCACTGTCATACGTGTTCATTCTGCTTAAGTTCATTCTGCARAGGTGGGGCACTGGCAATTGCAAAGATGCCTGACATTTCCCAGTATAAAGGCTGTGTTTACAGATGCCTATGACTGTCAAACATCAGCTGAAATTTTGCATCCAAATGCTTGTTTCACGCTGGGGCCACACAACAATATTTTGCCGGGACAACTCTGTTGGCTGGAGAGTTGGAAAAAATAGTCATGTAACCTAGATGTCATTCTTGTGCTTAAGAAATGCCTGGTGTAGACCTGCACCTGAGCAGACAAAAATAATTTTGTAAGGCATTCTTCAGGTCTCTACAAAGGTGTCTGCTCATAAACTGCTCAGAAGCATGATGGAGTGTCATGGCTCAACAAGACAATGCGTTAGCTGCGTGACAGGAGGTGGCCAGGCAAACATGGGGTAAAATGCTTTTTTTTGTTACGTAGACTAAGAGCTCATTAAGAGTCAGTGGGAGTCACCTGATGAATGGTAACCAGAGGAACTCAGTGGTGGTTTTGAGCCCTATCTCTGCAGACTCTTTAGCGGTTCATAGCAGATAGAGTATGATAGTTTAAGATACGATTGTCTGCTACTCATCCATCCCTTTGGCAGTGACCGCTGCCTTCACAGTAGAACAYTATACATGCTACAGTAGGCAAGGCCCAACAGTTTCGTTTAAATAAACTAATCCACTGAAGCAGAACAGGAATTCTAGCTTTGTGGAAGGAACACCTACATACTGGGCCATATACTCTGGCAGAGGGCCAGAACAGATACAGGGAAGCAGTAATCTCTCCTTTCTCTTTTGTTAGACCTCTTAGTCTGTAGTCACATTTGTGGCTTCCTGTACTGATTCAGAATTGTAAATAGCAAAAGGAAAAATTCTGCAGTATGGAAATGCCAGTTCTCACATCCCTAATGTAAACGAGGCACAGCTATAGGTGAGGTTGTTACACCTTGAACACATTGTGTTCAGCATTTGGAAGAAAATATATCAGTTTGAATCAGTTTTAAAAACTCTGCAAACACTGACATTCCCAGAATGTACGTTTAAGAGGGACAATCAGTGACAGTTTTCCAGAAGTGTTTGTCTTTACCCATATCATTTACATAAACAGTGCTGAAGAATAAAGAAAAAGTGTGTTTTGCAGTCCTTTCAAGCACCATCTTGACAATGGCTCTACCAGGAGTGTAATAGGTTGTGAACAGCACTGTAAATTTTTTAGTTCAAACTCAGGCTCTGCTTGAGATAAGTCCAAGCAAAAGTTTATGTAACCCCTCTTTTACTGTGATTCCTCCTGTAATACTTTGCAAAACTCAGGTTCCCAAAGTCATGCTACTTCATGAGAAGCTCAGGTTTTGTTTAAAAAAAAAAAAAAATTACCAGCCTTCATTGTAGCAGTGCAAAGCATGAAAAAGTTAATGTAGAGAGCCTTAACATTCTAGTACAAAAGCTGAAGAAAAAGAACAATTTTTTACATTTTTTAGTAAATGCTTCAATTTTCAAGTACCTGGATTAGCATTATGTTGATGCTTTTATGCATGGGGATGCACTTCAAATTCTTCTTTATAGCAACACAAGTCCCACAAGCAGTTCTGCTCTCAGCAGATTTCATTGGAAAGGGGAGGTCTCTGTAAATGGCCGGTATTGCAGTGCATTAAGTGATTACTGCTATGTATCTCTAACAAAGGAATAATTACAATATGGGATGATGTTAAAAGCCTGGAATGCCTTTTTGGAAAATGACAGCTAAATATATTCTTAGTATTACCATAGTGTGTTGTGAGTTAGTTTTTAAAAGGTTGTTAAGATAAAAAACAACTTAATGGAGTGATATGATACATCTTAAATTTGTTCCATTTCCAAGTAAAAAAATTAGCTTTCTGACTGCCAATTTTGCGAGCTTGGTTTGACATATGCTATCTAGTTCGGGAACATTTTCAACCCTTACTTTGATTCTTAAAGCTTTTTAATTCCCGAGCCTTAAGATGTTTACCATAGCTCATTTGTCTTGTGCAATTGACTGACTCAATGTTAATTACTTTAAGAGCCATTGGTTTTGTGTTTCCTCAGCTTTTTTTTACCAGAATTGTACTGGTGCCTTTCTTTGTCCCTTTAGGTCCAATTTTTTCATGCACTGAGCTGGGCATTGGGTTGTTGTCTATGTTGACTGAAAGGAAAGAAATGTGTCCCACAGCGACAGAAGTCCTCTATAGCCACACAGTTACTTCTAATTCAGTTGACCTGGTGACCAGAAGTGTCCCCTCTGCAAGATGGCAGAAACTACTAATGGGTCTTCTTGAAGGTAGATTATGGAAGCCCAGCCCAGCTCTGATTTGATGCTAATATACAAGAAATTGCTATGAACCTGAAGCTTACTTTCTGTTAAGGAAAAATCTTTTGTATCAGCTTGCAAGCGTTGTGGCAGAACTGTACCAGCACCATGAACTGAGCAGGTTTTGCTCCTTCAGCTGCACTACTAAGATCACAATTCAGCGCTAGTATAATACCCGAGTTTTAGACGGAAACATATTTTTATAATTGTTTCATACAATATGTGTTTGCGATAGAAATGTGGTTACTCAAAATTAATTCAGCCATTCCCCGTGGTGCCATATTTTGCAGCTCAAATTCTCATTCAGCCACTGGACTGGATTTTCCAAWTACTCTTATAGTGCAGTTATCATTTGAAGAATGACATACAGTAGTGTTATTATAAGATGAAGATTGTTAACCTGAGCTATTGAAAAAAGCATTTTGCAAAAAAGTTCTAAAAATAAAATGTTGGCGTATCAAAACCACTCAAAGAAAATGGCTAATTTCAATTAATATATTGTTTTTCTAATAAAAGCAAAAATAGTTTTAAAACCCAGTGCTTCCAATTGAGGCATTTCCTACTTGTGAATACTTCATTTTCTTTGACTTGCAATGACTTTGTTTCAAAATGTAAATTACTTAGGAGTTAAAAAAATTAAAATTGAAAATTTTTTAGATATTTTGACTGACTTAATCGGTCCTGTCTTTCAGTTCACAAATGAAAGCTTTTCTATCTCAGCCTTGCTATAATGTTTAGAAAAGGCAGAAAAAGTGTGTTTTGTACTCTTATAGGAAAATTAGTTCCTTATAGCAGAGCTTTATTGAGAAGTAGTATTTATGATCTGGTGGATACCATAACTCAGTGAGGTTGTTTTCTGGAAATCATACTTAATCACCAGAAAAGGCTATATTTCACCACAGCTGTAAGTCTCTAATTACTGTGAAATAGGGCAATTGTTCTAAGGAACATTTTCACACAAACTTACATGCAAATTGATTTACAAAGCCCAAACAGGAAAAATTCCCTGAAAACGTAATTCCCATAATTGACAACTGATTTACTGCTATGTCAGCAACTCATGATGTTGTATAAGTCAGGTCTGACTTACAAAATTGGCTGTTACTATCCGTCAAATCAGGAGAAACAAGGAAGGAAGGAAGGGACTGAGGAAGGGAGGAAGATCACCAATCATTAACCTAACAGAGAAAGCAACTTTTGTAAAAAGAGCTTCCCCTAAAATACCCAAAGACTCAGTTGCAGAAAGTTTATTCAAATAGTTTTGTGCATAGCAGAGAAAATCGAGATGAATATCCATTCCAAAACTCTAACAATATGCCCACTCAAATTAGTGCTTTGGATATCTTAGAATCACTAGCAATTTTTCATTTTCCAGTGTTACTGACAGACCAGTCCCATCATTCTTGTTTTCAACAAGTAATTCCATAGAAATACTCAGGCAAGCATGTTGAATGCTAGGCCACAAGGTGTTATGCAAGGGTATGAACAACAGATCCATCATGTGATGGATCTTGCCAGTGTGGGGAAGAAGCAGAATCCGAACACAGACCCAAGCAACTGTCTTTGTCCCCGCTCTAGTCCTGCCCCAGTTAGTTCAGCAGCTCCATTGCCGGTTTAGCCTCCGCTGCTAGGACTGGAACGAGCAGGGGAAGCAGCTGACACTTTAATTCTCCTATCGCCTTAACAGCAGCTTGGAATGTGACTTACCAGCACGGCACAGGAAACAAAATGTAATTCCTGGGAGTCGAAGTAAGCCCTCTCTCCAGTCCTTCAAGGGGGTATGCAATTCTCCTCCGAGTATGTCGCCTCACTAGCGAGAGCACCATTCTACTTATTTACACAGCTTTCTTAGATCCGTCACCTGTTATCCACTCCTTGTAGATTAAGGGAAGTAATAACAGAAGTGTTAAAGTCCTACTCCACATGCTAGGTTTGCTAAATGGCTGTGTAGACCAAAAGAGGCACTGCTGTGCAACAGCTTTTGCTGATGTCTGAAACCCACGACATAGTGGATATACTTCTGCACAAATTACAGCTTCTCATTAGGCAGCCTGTCTGGATTGGCACAGCGGGAAACAAGGGGTGGAATAAATGATGCATTGATAAAAAGGCTGTAAGTAATATATGATTCAAGTTTTTCCCAGTATTGTTCAGTAACCCTTGTTTAACAGCTGCTAGATTCAATCATTCAAATAAGCTGTAAAATTTGTACAATTCTTTGGGCACATGCTAGCCACCAATATTAGGAGTCAGGACATCTGCAGAGGACACCTTCTGGGAAGAAAGTCTGTATTTTTCACTTCAGTTCATGTTGGGATTTATATACAGATGTGAGATGATTTTTTTTTCTGTGTGGGAATCAAAAATAAATTAATACCAGAAAGTTCAGGATAGAACGATGAACCGTCAGCACATGCAATGTTTGTTGCTGTCATTTAATTAAGTACAGATTGGAAAGTAACATGATTCAAGGATGGAAAGAGCTATGATGAGGTTGGGGAAGGGAAAGGCTAGGGACAGGAAAGAGCTACACAGTCTAGTGGTCTCCTCTCTCGTGGGAGAAGGCAGTTGGAGAGGATACTCTGCAGTACGATTCCCTCCTGCTACCCCATGAATATGCTTCAATGTCATTAATGCCCAGAATGAATGTAGCAGAGATGCAATCCCAAAAAACCAAAGATGTCTGACATGGATCCCATGTGAGTTCTTCACAAAATCTGGAAATATACTTAAGCCATCTAAAATATTACCATTCTCAAATATTAACATTTTGTAATTAACTAATTAAATTCCTGCTCAGGAAGTGACAGATTCTCTGAGTCCAACACAAGCTTTGTGTGGAAGTGCTGAATATGGAAAGATGTTTCACACCCTTAGTTTTGTCCACTGTCAAGAGATTCATACTCTTTCTTACTGCCAATAAGTAAGTTAATTAATCATACTATATGTAAAATTAAGTGTGCAGTCACCACAGTCTCGCTAGACTATGTGATGGAGATATATTCTGTTTAAGGAGCTGTTTGTGCTGCCAAGTAAACAACGTGTCGTCAAGGCCTGATTTAGCAATAGCTTACTCCATATACACTGTGGAAGCCTTACACTTCCATTTATGGCTATTTACCAATTATGTCACAAGTTAAGAGTGGAAACTTTATCCATATGATTGGCATTCTGGCACATGATATGCAAAGAATAAAACACAACCTACAACCAGGTCCTACTGCAGCAGATCTGCAGATTTCAGGTCTGATTTTCAGAGGTGTGAGAAATAGGCACTACCACTGCCTCCAGTGAGAGTGACACAAGACTAGGCCCTCCAGGCTGTAATGCTCAGATGACATCATGTTCTATAACCATGACAAAATACACCTTACAGATACTGCCAGCTGAATGGCCACTTCCACATGATCACCCACTTGTGCACTGCAGAATCCTGGCAGACAAATTACTTCATGGTCCACTCCTTACAAGCTAGCACATTCTCTATGTATGCTTGTACTTTTCAGTGGTGGAATTACTGAGTAAAATGAAAATCTCAGCTGAGACACAATGGTTTGATCCTGGGAGCTGGGCAGTGATAATACAGAAGTGAAACATACATTCTCAAGTATATCCTGGCTATCTATCTACCAGCCCCAGGGATGCTAGTAGTAAAGGTAACAGAGGAAATGCTGGTTTTCTTGCTGTACTAACAGATGGGTACATGAAGCAGAGACTGAATTTATAGTACAGATCTACTGTCCATCCATTTAAAAAGCCCAGGATTTTTAATATTAAGTCAAAGCATATATACAAAGTTTAAAAATGCAGAGCAAGAAATGTTCCCCCGACACTCCTCCTGATAATAAACACATCTGAAGGAAGATACACACTCAACATAATGATTGTTTGGCACAGGGATTCCTTGCCTTATATACACTGGCTTCTACAACGATATATCAAGGTAGGAAAAGCAAACCATCATCACCCCTGCTCTGAGTCACAGTGTCTCTGACAAGGACTTAAGACTGAAACTGTTCAGGAATACAACAAAAACGGAAGAAGAAAGCAGCGTGGAAAAACAGCTCCTTGGAATGTGGAGACAAAAAAAAAAAAAGGATTTTAATACCAGTTTTCTTTCTGAGTTTTTGGGGAAATCACTATACTTTTAAGTCCCTCAGTTCACCATCCAAGTTCACTGACGTTTTAGAAAGCACTTTGAGACTTAGGGATTAAAATGCCCTATTTTAAGAAAGGATCCCAGACAGAATTCTAGCAATTCCTTAGTAAGTGTCCATATCACGGTTTTGATCGCTTTGCATAGTTGCTTAAAGGTTTCCTTTGTTTGTTTTTGCACCCACTGAAAAAGACATTGTTAACTTCACTCTTCACTGCCTGCTGTTTCCGGCCTGCTATTTGGGGGAATATTATTGGACAAAGCACTTGGGATTTTTCTCTTTTTAAGAGTTCCCCTCTCTCTCATGTCAAGGGTGAAGTAATTTTTCAGCATACATACTCTAAATTCTAGCTCACAAATTGATTTTGCCAGGAAACTTATTTTATCTTCTGACTATAGCTGGTGAAAAGAAGAAAAATTTCTTACAGCAATATACTGTGTCAGCTAAACAACCTCTCCGTATTCAAGTGGCTCTCATTGTTTCTTTGGCCACCAATRAGGTTAGATAGACATAAAAGCAGTACTTTGGTAAAAATAATCCAGAAAGAACCATTGACTTTAAGATCCAGAAAAAAATCAGACAAAATGAGTCAAAGGTATAATTTCAAGATGCCTCAAGACATCTGCATCTGAGTCCTGATTTGCGGCGGCAAAACCCACCCAGCTGCAGGTGCCACCAGCAATGTGGAAAGTGGTCGAGCAGCGCCTCCTTCTGTGGGCATGTCTGGTCTAGCTTAAAGCCTGCTCTTTGAGGGTCTGCCCACAGAAAAAGTCTGATTTATTTTTCCCTTCCGTAACCTACCATATCCTCTGGCTCATCTCTGAGAAGTTTGCTCTCAGTTCTCACGACCTGCAAGGCAGGAAGGGTGCTTAATTAGGGATATCCATTTGGATGTATGTCTTTGGGCACTTGTGGTCAGACAAACTAGCCTTTCGGTTTTGATGTGTCTTCTGCTCCTGGTCTTGCCTGACCTTTCATCTGGCCTCAGATAAATCCAGGGTAACTTCAGATTTTCTTATTTAGATTCTGTGAAAGTGTGAGTGGAACAAAAATTTGATGCACTCTGGAAAATGAGCATAGCTGTACTTGGCAGTTGCAATAGAAAGTTAGATAAAATAAAATAAAATGTCAATTGCAGGTGTTAAGTAGGACATTTCCTTAAGATTGCCAGAGGCACTGAGTTAATGTATCTATTAACACCTGCAGTCCACATCTGGGTTGAGGTCTGTGGAGCCTACTGCTGCAGAAATGAATCTGTCGTGGAACTGGCTTGAACAAGTCTGTCTTATTTAGACCACAATGCTTTTAGAGAAGTAACATGCTGCTTTATTTCTTTACTCTAGAATTACAGTTCTTTTTCCCAGGAGGGTCCCCTTGCACAGAAGTGGAGGGCTGTTTCTACCTACCACTTTTACCGAGGGTGCTGGTTTGACTTGCTCTTGTTGGCCTTTGCCTGCCAGGTTTTACTTTGCATCAGATTATGTCAATGACACCACTTCCCTTCCAGCTTCTCCCATGGACACCAGCAAACATCCTACCAAAGTGGTGGTTTCCTGGGGTTTCTGGACCTTTATTTTTAGCTTTTCTCCAGTGTTGAATCTATCCCTGCCTTACCACAAAATAATTCTTCTGGGGTGATCTTGGTCCAAAGTTCACAAGCTTGTCTTTCAGCCTTCCTAAGATCACATTCAAGTGGAAAGGGCTGGAAGCATACTTTAAAACATATGACAGTTTAACTTTTCTTCTTTATAATACACATTGTTATAACACAGACAGTTAAAAAGAGGTTCACATAAACCTGAAGTGGGTCTTTGTGGACCCCACATCACTTTTTCTTAGTATTATATCTTAATCAAGGGTGTATTATGGCATAGCCTCATTTCTCATCCATCCTACCCTYTGCCAGCAGTGCTGTATGCATCCTTTCCTGCACGCCAAACCTTGCGCAGAATGCAGCATCCCTGGTTTAACATTTGTGGTTTTCCTGGTTTTCTGCTGCATTATTCGACAATCCTGTCCAGAGCATGTGCCATCTAACAGCCGTCAGTGTAATTGCCTTTAAATGATGCAAAGCAGGGGTGCATTATTTGACAGTTCTTCAAAGAGTATAAATTGATGCAGCTTTATTGATATCTACAGGGCTAAACCGAGCAATAGGAGCTATAACTCACACCACGCATGATATATTACAGATGTGAATGATACCTCAAGATTTCATGCATCACTGTCCATCCTGTAGCACCAAGAATACTTGTGGGGAAAAAATGAACTACAAAGATAACACTCACTCCACTGTGTTTGAAGAAGATGATTAAAGTTATCCCTCTTCCTATGGTGATGGGGGTGGAAAGCTAAAGCTTATCTTGCAATGATGTCAGCAAAGTCCTTTATCAAAAAAAAATGGTCAGAATTCTCTTAGTTTTAGAAGAAAGAGAAAAGCATTTGGCAGGAAAAAAAATCTCACTATGATTTTAGACTGAACCATCAGTAAAAAGACACAGGCTTTTTATTCTTCATAAACCCTCTCCTTTACTACCTGGAAAAGAGCATAAAACCAAAATCAGATACAGAATTTCCTAGGAGAAAACTAAAACTGCATTGTTGCAGAGTGAAGAACAAACAGTTGCTAAAATAAATATTACCACTAGATGACAGCAAATACTCGTTTTCTGTGACACTTCCTTCCCTGTGAGCAGCTCGATTACTAGAAGGCAAAAATAGGCAAAGAAATCCTGTGTTAAGGGAGGAGCTGGGATAAATCCCAATTTGGAAACAAATTCTATTCCCCCTGGACACAAGAGCAGAGTTCTTCATTGACTAAAATTCACTTACTGGGCTGTAAATTCTTTGTTTCAGCCCGAGTAGCATGCTGCTTTATAGTCCTGACTTTGAAGAGCTGTCCTCTGAGGTATTAGGCTTTATGATGTTCTTGTTTGCAAACCAGAACTCCAGAAACTGTGTCAGTTTTGATTTTTACTCACCCTCCTTCAATTCCTCTAAGGCAGATGCTGATCCCACAGGGATGTTTTCAGGAACAGGCAGTGGAATTTTTAAAAAGAAGCAAATAAAAATATTACAATTAAGAAGTTTTTTTTATTCAGGCCATTATTTATGAGCAGCCTGATCTAGTTGAAGATGTCCCTGCTCACTATAGGGGTGTTGGACTAGACAACCTTTAAAGGATCCTTCCAAGCCAAACTATTCTATGTTTCTATGATTCTATGATTATGACTGGGTCCTTCTGGAAAATACAGTTTTAATGTCATATCAACACAGCCTTTGTTCAGGTAACCCCCAATACATGGATGGCAGCCCTATCAGTGTAAGGCAGGCATCAGAGTTTCCAAGCAACCTTAAATGGATAATACCAAAGTTCAGCTTCTAGAGGAAATGGGACTTTACTTCAGCTAACTAGCCTTTCTTTGTATTAGGGAAGGAACTGCCACAAAAGGTATCCGTAGAAGAAAGGCTTTTTGAAAAAAGAAAAAAAAAAATGTAGAAGAAGGGCTTGTTGTAAGGTAGGCACAGTTTTGGCAACAGGAAGAGTCATCCACAAAGATGCAACCTTCTCTACTTGCCTTCTGCAAGTAAAAAAAAAGAGAAGCTGTTCCTAGCAGAGGGAAGCCAGCCCATAAGGCAATTTATAAATTAGGAAAGCAAAATTAATTCTTAGGAAAGCAGAGCAATTAACACAAGCAGATTTGCCTCACACTTGGTTTTCTGAAGAATAGTTTTCTAATAAAACTGAAAGTAAAAATGGGTCTTTTTAAAGTTTTTAAACTCAAATTTCCCCCCTCCCCAAAGTCTGCTGTCATATGTGAGGCTATCCATTCCTCAGCCCTGTAAACTAATCCGTTTGACAGCAGCTAAAATAAATAGGGAACTCATTAATATCGACACTCAGATAATTTTAAAGGTACTGTATAACATATGTGACCTTTCTGGAAAATATCGCAGAGGAAAACATGGAAATATGTAAGTGAAATGAAGTTTGAAACCTCAAAGACTTCAATCCATAAAACCCAGAAATACTTCAGAACTAGCAATGAATGTGGGCAGTCATTGCTTATAAAATAGGGTGCAGACAGAGTGGGTGTTCCCAGGGATGGAGCAAGGGCAGAAGAAAATGCTGGAGGCAGAAATGACAACTAGCTCTGAGTGCTAGCACAACGTTTATAATGGCCTAGCTTACTCCCTAAAAAGCAAGAGAGGCAACTGTGCTGCTGAAATTCCTAAACTCTGCTGGCTACTGTCCTTGGCTGAGGCTCACTGCCCCAGGAAGGGAAAAGCCCTATGCTGGCAATGGGACGACTGCTCTTTTTACTCTGTGCAAAATCCGCATCCTGCACAAGATGTTGTGGATGTTACTATACTAACATCCAGTAAAACTGAATGTTAGTTAACACTGGACATTACTATAACATGTGTTGTCCCTCTGGACTGCTGGAGAAAGACTTTTTGGAGGTATTAATTATGTAAGTCAGAGAGAATAAATGTGAAAACCATGGTTTTACAACTTGATTTTTAGTTCTCTGCTGCTTCTCTTGCACTTGAGGTTCCCAAACTGGTTTACAAAACCATCATACACGAGTAGTAATACAATGACCATAGCAAGCAATTCCTAACTGGTGGGTAGCTCACATTAGGCTCAGGACTCTAAATGCCTCCCTGGGAAACACTCGGCCTCACAGCACACTGCAAGCACAACCTCTTTCCCTGCCAAAGGACTTGGGGTGCCAGGAACAGGTCTTGCAACAAGAGATTCCCTGTCTCAAGCCACACAGCTGCATTCTGGCCTTCACAGAAAAATATTTGACTGCCACTACATTGCACAGTAATTGACACATCTCCCAAATGATAAACACTAATTTGTAACGGACAAAGGTTTATCTGACCCCTCAGCTAATGGTGAGTGAGATACAGGGACAGTCTCTTTCCTCCTGCAGAGAAGGAACAAGTTGCTTTGCTAGAAAAAGTAGTGCAACTACAAGACTTAAGGGCTTAATGAAACTGTCACACATTTTTATGTTTAGAAAGTCTGAGAGTCCGTTTTAAGTAAGTACAGAAAACATGGAAGTGCTTTCTCTTCCCTGCCACGTGCCATCCCTTGCATACTCAGAAGTCTTAACAGCTCAGTTAGAGGTTTGCATACGGAAAAGACTCAGACCCTGGGAGACAGCACAAGGTACGGACAGAAATTTATTAGGGATCGGTCTTATCCAGACCTGGGATCTCGGAGCAAGTGTGAAATATGTGTGGGGCATGCATCTCAGGCGTGAAACGTGAGACAGGGTTGTGACATGTGCCCGTGGGAGAGTGCTGTGTGCTCTGGAAGGAGAGAAAGAAGTAGATATGAAAGGTAACGCGGCATGTAAAAATGCAGTGCACCCAGTTAGAAGAGAGCAGGTGTTTATAACCAGCATTGCGTCCCGGCGCCACAGCTGATGGCCGGCCGCGTAGGGATCACCGTTACGATCCTCTCCAGCAGGCCCCGGGTACACGGCTGCGGGGAGGGCTCCGCAAGTGCAAACGGACCCACCCCTTGCTCACCTCCGCCGCCGCAGAGATCCTGGGCAGCGGGTCGGGACGGGCAGGTCCCAAGTGCTAACCCGTGGCAGCGCCGTGCGCCCCGGATCCCGGAGTACGCGCAGAAGCTGCTGGCTTCGCCATTAMGCGAAATGCCAGGCTCCGAGGTGAAGTCTGGGACCGTGCTGGTGCGGTGCACCCCGCACTCGCCTCCGGTTAACCCGCTCTGCGGGCAAAAAACCCTCCGGGCGGAGCGCCTGACCGGCACAGCCGCGTTGGGTGGAAATACCGAGATACCGGGTTAGAGAGGCGGCGATGCGCCGTCTGCCAGCTGAGTGCTGAGACAGCCTCAGGAGAAACCCGGGAGCGGAGCAGAGGGGAGSGGAGAGGAGGACCCACCGTCCCCGACGCATCCCGCCGTTCGGAGGTATCCCCCCGGCAGCTGAACACCGCAGCGGTGGAAGGGAAGGGCGGGGGGGAGCCGGCACCACGGGCAGCCAGCGCGCGGGGGGAAGGATAAGCCTCCTTCGCAGAAACAAGGGGTTTCAGGAGTAGGTGCGAATCGTGCGATTAACACTTACTCAATTGTACGGGCTAAATTACCGTTCTGCAGTGGGGGGACCGTACGCCCCTTGTTATTGGGCAAAATGAGTATTCTGGGAGCGGGTACTCTGAAAGGACCATCTTGGGTGGATAGCTGGGGTAAATGCGAAATCGGTAGTCCTCCTGTTACAGGAGGACATCATCACCCACAACATCCTTCTCTCTAAATTGGAGAAGTATGGATTTGATGGGTGGGCTGTTCAGTGGACGAGTAATTGGTTGGATGGTCGCATCCAGAGGGTAGTGGTCAACATCTCAATGTCCAGATGGAGATCGGTGACGAGTGGCGTCCCGCAGGGGTCCATATTGGGACCAGTACTGTTTAATAGCTTCATCAATGACATAGTGGGAGCAAGTGCACCCTCAGCACGTTTGCAGATGACACCAAGCTGAGTGGTGCGGTCGACACGCCTGAGGGATGGGATGTCATCCAGAGGGACCTGGACAAGCTTGAGAAGTGGGCCTGTGTGAACCTCATGAGGTTCAACAAGGCCAAGTGCAAGGTCCTGCACCTGGGTCGGGGCAACCCCYGGTATCACTACAGGCTGGGGGGTGAAGGGACTGAGAGCAGCTCTGACAAGAAGGACTTGGGGGTACTGGTGGATGAAAAACTGGTCATGAGCCAGCAACATGCGCTCGCAGCCCAGAAGGCCAACCATATCCTGGGCTGCATCAAAAGAAGCGTGGCCAGCAGGTCAAGGGATTCTGCCCCCTCTACTCTGCTCTGGTGAGACCCCACCTGGAGTACTGCATCCAGCTCTGGGGTCCTCAGCACAAGAAAGACATGGACCTGTTGGAGTGGGTCCAGAGGAGGGCCACAAAAATGGTCAGGGGGATGGAACACCTCTCCTATGAAGAAAGGCTGAGAGAGTTGGGGTTGTTCAGCTTAGAGAAGAGAAGGCTTCRGGGACACCTTACTGCAGTCTTTCAATACTTAAAGGGGGCTTATAAGAAAGATGGGAACAAACTTTTTAGCAGGGCCTGTTGCGACAGGACAAGGGGGAATGGCTTTAAACTAAAAGAGGGTAGATTTAGACTAGATATAAGGAAGAAATTTTTTACGCTGAGGGTGGTTGAACACTGGCACAGGTTGCCCAGGGAGGTGGTAGATGCCCCACCCCTGGAAACATTCAAGGTCAGGTTGGATGGGGCTCTGAGCAACCTGATCTAGGTGAAGATGCCCCTGCCCATGGCAGGGGGGGTTGGACTAGATGACCTTTAAAGGTCCCTTCCAACCCAAACTATTCTATGATTCCATGATTCYGTGATTCTAAAGACAAATTGCACACGATTAAGCCTACAAATATACTACAAATAGCCCCACCCTTGCCCAATGATTAATATTATCCGTTAATATTCATTTGTATAAGCTATGTGCTCCTGCTATAAAACCTGTGACAGAATTAATCAAACAAACAGAGCAATGGGGTATTACAGAAAAAAAAAAAAGAAACATTCACCATATAACAGCCTAGGATGGCCTGTTAAAAAAAATATTGATTATCGGGGTTGATATAAAAAAGCTGTCCTTTCCACTGCCTCTGTTGCCAGCATCGTAGATACAGTCAATACAATAAATTCACGTGCTTTTCCATGGGTGGGAGTGCCAGGTATAAAACATATGTTCTTTGTGATCACAATACAAGAGCAAGATAAATCAAAGTTTGCTTTTACCTGGGGTACAATATAATACACCTTTAACCGCCTGTCCCAAGGTTTTAAACACAGCCCCACCATTGCCCTTACTGTGTTAGCTAAACAACTGGAATCCACCATCCTCCCACCTGAAGTAACTGTTTCTCAATATACAGTTGATATCTTAATCAGAGGTCCAGATAAGGAAATAGTTCACCAAACTGTTTTTAGGTACTTGATGGACAGGAGGGCGGAAAACTGCCTGGATCTGTTTCAGTGGAGATAAAAAATATTCTGGCACCTTCTGATAAAAAAAATAAAAAGGGGTTGTGGGCTTTACCCGGGTCCTGCGGGTTTTGGAGTCACACATGCTGGGTGCCTGTATTCCTGCGAGACCCCTGTGTGATTTGCTGAAGAAAAATGCGGTGTGGAATTGGGAAGAAAAAACATTGTGAAGCATCCAGTGTTTTAGAAGATGAAACTTTTACTTATGAGTCTATGGGGCCTGTCCTCTCAACCGCCCCTTTACACTGCGGAATATCAATGGGGATGATGGCAACAAGAAGGGCAAGGTGAAAAGGATTGTCCTACTACCGCTGGCTGTAAATCCTGGCCGGTCTCCCTCTGGGAAAGTGCTGCTGGCGGCACAGGCAGAGCTGCTGCCCTGGACTGGTCACTGGAGGAAGGGGAATCAAGCTCTGTGTACCCACTCCTGATGACATTAACCAGTGAGCCGTTTCCCCTGGGGCAGCACAAAAAACTACCATGCAGATGTATGGGGGAAACACTGGGAAAAGATCTGTAGCGCAATCTGGGAACATATCCATAGGACATGTACATGCCCACAAAAAAGAAAAAAAACCTGAAAACCTTCAGGAAAGTGATATCAGATGGTCAACGGTTTGCCTGGAGTAAATGGTGGGGCAGCATGGCTAGGAAGGGGCTACATGAATGTCTAGGAGGCACTGGTGGTTATGATTTGTTTTGGTGGGCAGCGAGGAGAGGGTGACCTGCAACAAAAAGTCTGGCTGAGCAAATTGTGCACCCCTGCCATTTTTGCCAAGCAACGGTACTGTACATGCCAAAAGGACAACAGCTGGCCAGTCTCAGGGAAGGTAAACTACTCTGGAAAACCTATATTTGTCCCTTAAAGTGAGCACCAGAAGGCTGGAAATGCACCCTCAAGGAGCAGGAATAGTGGCACGGGGGATGTGCACCCCACCCAAGCTGCAACTCACTCAGCTGCCAGTCTGTTCCTTCTCTGCAAACCTGAGAAACACCTCTGTCAACAGGTCAAGGTTTAAGAATAAAGAAGTGCAAACCTGGTGTGGCTGGGACGGAGTGCATGGATTTTCCACCTGCGGTGGAAAGGGGACAACAGCAGGAGGGACTCTAGTCCCGCCTCCCAGTGGGAATCCACCATGGGGAGTAGTACACTGGCTAAACCAGTGGCAAACTCCTGTGAAAAGTTGCATACAAAGGGACAACAGTGGTACAAAATCCTGTTAAAGCTGAGGTAAAACCTCACCAAAGCCCTGGAGCTGAGGTTGTGGTTAAACATGCAATTTGGTGTCCACTGGGTGACCCTTGTTTCACAACAGAAAAGAAGTGCAGGATGCTGCTGACACCAAAGGCAGTAGGTCAGCCATAACTTGGGCTTGCATTATGCCCAAGACCTCCAAGTCTTATGTCCAAATTTTCTTCTCTTGCAGGAAAATGTGGAGTTACCTGACCACTGTGGGAGCATTGGTGGTTGGGGCACAGCCCCAAAACCATCCTCCTGTGGGTTCACCTTGCCTGTGGAGCAGCTCAGGTATTGAAGATAACCACTACCCAACTTCACAGCCACAGTTAGACTCTGCTCTGCTACCGGTGTCTGGCAACATGTCTGTGGTAACAAGACTTGAGTATATGATGGTTTTTGGGGCAGAGTATCCACCTTCAATACCATTTGCTTCAAAGACAATATAAATTTTGGACCTGGAAGCATTTGCCATTGTAATGTGATGTGTTTTTGACCAAACCACCAAAAAAGTTGTTAGGTAATCTCTCACATGACTGAGCAGGAGATACCTTATTTTGCACCATTTAACACATCAGTAGTGATTGGAGTAATCTTCAACATGCTATATAACTCTCTCAAACTAAGCAACAAGGTTACTCAACATATGTCTGAAACTGGAAAATGCTTAGGGGAAAGAGAAATGAAAATTATATACAGTAGTATTACACTGATTCAGTTAGTGAGGTGGAAACCACCCTTATTCAGCATCATTGATACGATATTTTTAAAAGCTGGTCACTGAAAGCTACCAATGTACTGTGATTGATGTTACACCTATGTTAATAATCATTGTATTGTTATTTGTAGAAACTTGGTCATTGGTTTGTTATCTTAAAGCTCAAATAGTACATGTGAATAAAATATTAATTCAAGTTAAATCACACACCAAACTATTACAAATTGCCATGTTTTCCATTATACATGTGCTCACTCTCACAGTGCATAAGCAAGAGGGCTGGTCATTCACACAACAAATTAATGAATGAAGCTTACAGTGCAACAATGGTTAACAATGGTTAAATGTTGGTCTGAGCCAAGGGATCAATGAGCTCCTGCAATGGGAGAAGGGCCAGGCAAGGGGCAGGCAGGGGCTGGGCAGGGGCTCCATGCTCACAAAGCTCGGGGAAGAGCCATGGCCATGGCTGTTGCAAAGGAAGCTGAACTTGGCTCTACGTAAAGGACCCGGAGGGAGGTCTTGAGTCTCGATAAACAGCTGGTCGGAGACTGCTGGACTTGGACAAATAGTTTGTCTTGTTTCTARACCTACATCTTCTAAAAAGTATGCTGTCAACGTACATGGAAAGTGTTACCCACCGAGGAGGTATGTTTCATCTGCAAGCATACATTAGCATTGGACTTCCCTTAACCTGCCAGGCAATTAGCACAAGTTAAAAGTCAGCTTCCAAGGAAGTACGAAGCGTGGATCCTCCAGGGAATGCAGTGAGTGTTGTTTGGTGGCTACCCTGGTAAACAGAACCAGTCCTTCACTTTGACGAACTCCATACCACAGACACTCTTGAAGCATGCAAAAAGATCTAAGAGATTTTGAATTTATAATGGCATTATAGTTATACATTGTTAGCAAGTAATTGTAGTGTTGTTTTTTTGAAAAACTTTCTCCATAAGGAAAGATTCAATGCTGTGAATCTGAGCAACCTATTGTGAATTAAAACAAACTTCTGCTCTGGACAAAACATAGAGAACTATAGTCTTTCGTGTTGCATTCCACTGAAAATGAAATTATAAAAATACCAATATCTTAGTAATTTTAAGAGTATAAAAATCATTATTAGATGCTCATTCCTATTAAAAAGAAGTTTCAAACAAGAACAGTACAGCAAAAGTAATAAAGAAACCAGTTAGCAAGCTAACTGTGCTTGTAGATGGGATTGAAATCCTGTTATGAGCGCCATGTGAAACTAGTAGATATTTCAGACTACCTGAGCAAGGACAGTAAGATCACTGGGACTTTCCACTATGCTTGAAGATTGGAAGCATTCGTCTACATTTTAGACCAATATTTATGAGTAAATGCAAGTGGCAAGTCTTTTACTCCTTTCTTAACTCACAATACATTTCCTGCTCTGCTTGATGCTTGATCTGTTACAGCTCAGTTCTTTCCCCCAAATTTCCCTGGATGTCCATGGCTGCAGGACTTAGACCAAGCTGCATTGGAGCCCTGACGCCTCTGTGAAGCTGCTGGCCCTAACCAGACTTGGACTTCCTCATTGCTCCGTCTCCCCACTGCGTGTCCGTGGCTGGAAGAATGGAAAGACCATATGTAGGGCATTGGGATGCGAGTGTAACCGTATCATCCTGCGGTATGGCACTGCCACCACCAGTAACAGGCCATCAGCTTCGTACTGAGTGTGCAGGGCCTCAGGGCTGAGGTTCGTCACGCCTGCTCTGGCTGATCTTTTCTTGACCTGCCCGCAGCTTGGTGTTGTTTGGGTTACCTGTGACAGCAGTTTCTCTAACTGACCAGGTGTCTATTGCTAATTTGTTTACTTTTTTATCCTTGTATGTTACAACCATAGCTTTTTATAGCTAGCAGTACAAGCTGCCATTCCTTGCAGAATGAGATATTTATGGCTGTAATGTAACGATGCAGCATAGAGAAACACATGCCTGATACGGTACCAGTGACCTTGAGAAGTGGAGACAAGGTTGTGGTGTAGAGGAGTACAGGCATGGGGTGATAAGAGATGGGGCACAGGCCTAGCACTGGAGACCCCATAATGATTCACCCAGAGTCAGTTAAAACAATGCAGACCTGGACCCGGATAAAACTGGGTTTAAGGGTAAAATAAAGAGAACAAATGCATGGTATCTAACATTTGTAAGCATGTATAGCAAATTGGGATGCAATGTGGAGCTGCAGAGCAGTGAAGGAAGAGCAAAGCATGGTAGCAAACATAGAAAAATGATGCTCAAGTCAA
This sequence comes from Phoebastria nigripes, assembly GCA_035582835.1. Lineage (NCBI taxonomy): Eukaryota > Metazoa > Chordata > Aves > Procellariiformes > Diomedeidae > Phoebastria > Phoebastria nigripes. The sequence continues at coordinate 1,596,619 of JAYKAV010000222.1, read as the reverse complement.
TCTGAGAGGGAGGAAGAAGAAACGACAGACGCTACTCRGGCCAGCGCTCCCGGTAGCATGGGAAGCGCCCTGGGTGGAGGTGTGGCTGCCACCACTGCATGTGGGCTTTGCAGGGGGGCCGGGCTGATGCGGGCAGTGGAGAAGCAGGGTGCTGCATGGGGACAGCAGGCAGCTGGGACCCCAGACTGAGCTGTCCTGTCCCATCCGGCCACATCCTGCCCACAGGGGACAGGACGGGACATGGATGACCACCCACTGCCACCACCCCATCCCGCTGCAGYGGAAGGGCATGGAGGGAGGTCATTATACTTCAGGATTAGAAAGTAAGAATCTAGTGAAAATCTAGCAAATTCAGAACTGCTTAAATTTTAAAGGGCATCATAGACCAGAAAAAATAAACCTCATCCATCTCCCTGGGTAATTCCTGAAAATTAAACACACCAGTTGATATAAACAAATGGCAAGATGGTTACTGCATTTCTGTTGTTTATTTTCRAGTTTAACAGAGCCTGTAAAAACATGTGGAAAGTAGAATACAATGGAGAAAATGCCGTTTTGGAAAGATGATTGCTGTAGACCTCTGAAGTTCGTGAGGGTGCAGAGATGATCAAATCATTGCAATTTGCCTCTAGGAGAGAAACTCCTTCTCTGCCTCTGCAGAGAGCACATACCTAGTGCTTAACGTGTCTTGGAGCTGGAGGGGAGTGAAGCATTGTTATCCTGGGAGTTATTTTGGCTCGGAAGCAGGCCCAGATGTGGATGGCTGCCCCGCAGCCATGACGGCCACCTTTTCCTCATGAGAAGGGGCAGCTCACTCTCTGCTGTGCCCCTCTTGGGACCTGAATGGGAAGAAATGCTAATGCTTTTCCTCACCAGACCCCTCCTCGCTCCCCCGCCGCCCCGAGCATCCCTCAGCCGCCCCACCGTCCATGCCACTGCCACCCCGGGACAGGGCTGAGCAGTGCCCGCCTGCTCCCTCCAGCCTCCTGCACAACTTCAGTTTAACCTAGTTCCAGTTCCCTGGAGAAGGGCATGCTTGATATAACCAGTAACAAACACTGAAAGCATCCAGCAATCAGTTCACTATGGGCAGCTTTTACTGGAGCTGTGTCATTTACCTTTCCTCCTCTTTTCATTTTGGCATGACACAAGAACAAGAGTTAGCGCCCCAGGCTGGACATATAAGAACAGACCAGAAAAGGTCAGTTAAATAAATATCCAAGAAAAGAAAACAGCAATCTTCTTGAGAGAAGAGGATAAAGAGCCGGCCCTCGGCTGTGTTACCAGTGTCATTATGTGTGAACAGAATAGAGGACAAGACAGAGTGGGCATCCTGACAACTGGCAAGGATGGAGAGGTGCACATCCTCATCCTGCCTGGGAGCTGCTCTCTGTCCCAAGGGCTCCCTGGAAATACGCAAGGAGAGAAGAGGAGAGACAAAGCTGTGCACATTGGCTAAAGCTTCTCTGACACCACCTCTGCCAGCAGTGCAGGGAAAGTCCTACAGAGGAAGAATGAGTAACAGCAAGATGAGCTATACAGAAGAAGATTCCCAGCTACAGAGATGCCCCATTAACAGCAATAAAAAAAAAAAAAAAAATAGTATACCGACAGTCGTCGTAGGATTTTTGGAGTATATGGTTGGTGAGCAAATATAAAAAATAAGCATCTACAATATGACAGTAAGTGTGTAAGACATCTATGGCTTGTGCCCTTGACTCATGGTTGAAGCTCTTCTTACTAAATCTCTGAACGTTTTTTTCAAATGGAAAATGAATGATCAATTGGGCATTTCAGAGATTAATGTTTCTAAAGATAACAGAGTTCTTCAATTACATGAGGCATTTATAAGATAAAAGGTATTTGATCACCTTCTCTGTGAAGAATGAAGTATAAGCAGCAGAAAATACACATGTATTATCCACAATTTTGCATTTACATGATGTTTATAACTCAACCCGTAACACTGATGGGAATCATTTGACTAATTTTCATGCAGGACTAAGTGTCATTTATTCAATCCAAAACATGTATCAGTGTGAGAGTATGCGTTAGTTTTCAAAATTAAGATATGAAACTGCTACGGGAAACCATCACAGTGTTGCCCAACAATAAACCCATCTCACTCAAATGCCACCAATTCTCTGCTACACAGAAAGCAACATTGTAAGTAGACTGTTCTTTCTTTTTACCTTGCCTTAGTTTACAGAAATAGTTAATTTCTGGAAACTTCTTCCAGCTATCTAAAACTACTTATAATGTGAGGAATGCAGTCATGTCTGCTAATGTATCCACTGGGAGACTGAAGAGCTCTATCGTATTGGACCCATGACTTCATATATTAATCAAAAGAGACACCAACTCCTGGCAGTGAGAGATTAACAATGTCTCTTTCCTCAGCTGTTTGGAAACAAGTTCCAAGCTCATTTACTTTAGTAGAAGCAAAAAGAAATTTTTTAAGATGGCTGGTAAGGGAATGGCCTCCTTTCTTTCTTTCTTTCTTTCAGTTTGATGCACCTTTTATCCTAAAGCAAATGTTAGGTATGTGACAAGTGACACACCACTAGCACTGAAAACAAATTTCTACTTATCCAGACACATCAGCAAGCATCCATGTAGCACTGTAGCTAAGAGTCCTTTCTTCAGAATATCTGCTGCATGTCCTAGAATTATCTTTTGGAACATTTTTAATTCCACCTTCTTGCATTCACTCATTTCACATTCATCCAGCTGTAGTCAACATATCCCTCTAAAGCTAAGAGGTGAACAACAACCACTGGAGAAGGTACAGGGCAAGAAGTTCAACTCTAAACTGTAAAAGTAATGAGCACAGAGATAAAAGCTTCAAACTAAGTTTTCAAGACAAGCACCTGAACACAGTGTCAGGGAACCCCATAACAAATCACCCAAGGGCAGTCTAGACAACACAGTGAAAATGTGCTGCCCACAGTCCCCCAAATTCTGAACTGGCAGGGGCATGGCTTAGAAGATCTATGAGGTCAGCTACATCTTTCAACACTTTGGCTATGTGACTGAACACTGCATTCATAGCTATTATGCAGAAAGTATATATTCCACGTGGTCTTGAGCCTCTGCTATCTATGTATTTTTAGTTTCATTTATACAACAGGTTTAGCAGTACCTAGGATGGATGTATACATTCAGAAATCACAAAACAAGTGGAAAGAGATGGAAGACAGTTTAATAGTAAACACTAAATACTTTTCACTGTGATTACATCACTGGCAATAATCACTGTTACTTCATTTCCAATCGTACAAGAGAGTTAGCTGGAGAAAGCACTAGGCTTCAAACATGTTTACCATATTCCTACTGTGATACTTCATGTACAGCATAAACAAGTCTTTTGCCTATCTGCATTTCTGCACAGGTAAATGATGTTACTGACATAACTTAAGCCAAATCCAAAATGGCAGAATTCTTTGTGTTTGATTCTAGACCGTAAGAGCTAATCTTTAAACAGTAGGTCAGCTGGGATTCTTAGGAGGACTTCAGGATTTAACTGTTGTGTAAACTGCAAGAGGAAAAAGGAACTACTATACTACATGTCATTCAGTCTTTTCTGTCATAAAAAGCTTGCAGGGTTAAGCAGACATTTCATGGTTTTTGTAGTCTGCTGTCAACTGTTTCCTTGTTTCTCTCCCACAGTGGCTATGAATACTTCTTTGATGGTATCCTTATCCAAGTTCCTGCCTGTACAGAGAAATAAATTAGCTAATTATATTTTACAGTGTATTACAAAAATGCATGCAAGTAGTAACCTGCAAGTCTTCTCAGCAAAGAAAATGTTTATTATACCAATGAGTGAAAACAGAGCAGTATTAAAATTAAGCTCCAGGTAACAAGGTAACTTTAGTTTTTACAGGCAACAACAGACTTCAAGCTGTACAAGTAAGGGAAAGGAGAAAAAATACAGTTTTTCTGGTAGTAAAAACACTTTGCAAAGCAGAGAGTAACACGTAGGAAATAAGAAATGTACCACCTCAGCATTACAAGCTTTTCAGAAACAAAAACAGATTTTATACATTTTAATGGCTATAACCACCTTCCTTACAGTTACTGAACATTTGATCAAACATTCAAACCATTCCCATCACCATATTTGTAATTATGGATTTTAAAAATAACATTAAATATGCCAACATAATTTATGAATACTTAGTATTTTATTTTATTTCACTAAAAGGGATAGTGTAGATTCCTCTCAACTGGAATATAAAACTGCTGGAGGTCTTGATGGATAAACCTTTGACTGCAGGTTACGCTGAACATACTCACTGTTATTATTCTGGCCAGTTTTGGCTGGCTGCTTTTCACTGGACAAATCACAGGACTGCATGCTGAAAGAACAGCTTCTTAAAGTCAAACGAGGAGATACGTAATTTCCTCTTACCTATTAGGACCAGTCTATTTGTTCTCTTTTCATCTTCTTTCCAGGCTACTGCAGTCTCCTCCAGATCATAGAGCTCATGGACACCTTGGACTATCACCTGATGAGATTTGCCTTGAATAGATACCAGTCCCTTATCAGAAAAATAACTGTTAGGATATATAAACAAACCTTTAAAAATGAAACAGGTAAGAGGGGAAAAAACCTTTGCAACTAAGCCAAGCAGGGAAAAATATTCCTGGCAACTATGCACCAGTTAGTCAAAATAACCATGTAGTATGATCGCGTCTACTTATAACATCTATTCTCACATCTCCGTATTTTTTTAAAGACTAATAGTTAGACTTTGCCATACTCTGCCTTTGGTTCCTCATTTGGTCAGTATCTAGCATGTTTGAGCAAAAATAAAAAGTTGTCTGCTACTATGCCACTTTGGATATATGTATGGTGTATGATATATGTGTCTATGAAAGCCTGATTGCCTATCAAAGATGATGTATAATGAGCAAAAATGTTTGATCTCAGATTATTGTGATTAAGCTGTCATGCTCAGCATTTTCACTATTCTGAAACAGAATCTTTGAATACTGGAGAAAGAACAAACACTTGTGAGGTAAAATGACTAGCAACAGAATTAGAAGGGATTACTGTCAGAGTTAGCCCATTAACCCACATATCAAAGTTGTGTTAAAAGAGTTTTCATCACTTCATGTAAAACTTTATAAAATATTTCAGTAGAACACATTCTGTAAAACATGTCTCATACTTCCCTGAAGGAAAAAAAGAGTTAAAAATATTTCATGAAAAAAGGTCTGCATTCGACATATTAGTTGGAATTCTATGACTATCACTGCTAAAAGGATTATGACCGCAGGTAAGATATAAATATAAAAGCAACAAACTTTGGAATCCATTCTATGATTACCTGGGGTTCACTTGCTTTGGTGTATTTTGTCTGTGACTGAGGGCAAGCACACAGCTTATCACAGGCCTCAGATCTCCTAAAGAATTACTTTGATTCCAATGCTCAATGCAACAAAAATGTACTTGTGCATAATAGTACTGTTTTCAGACAGCTTAAGATGCATCCATGGCTATTTTCTTCTATTTGTCAGGAAAAAGAAGACAAGGATATTCTCGTTTTGTTGCTGAAAGAGCAAGAATACAACCCTTCTTCCAATTAAATGAAAATAACTGTGTCGCTATCCATGACGCACAAGTGTTGTCAGAAAACAAACCAGCGCGTATCTTCTTGTATTTCTTACAGCCTACCAAATGACAGACTTGATTCTCATTTCTTTGTGATTTACCTGGCTGCTTGGTATAAGGAAAATGAAAATATATCCTAAACTGTCACCTATACTCCTCTCAAAACCATGCAACTGAAAAACATATGAAGTGCCCATGAAGATTAATACTTAGGGGCTGCATCTTTAAAACTACAGTCTGACAATACTGTAAAAAGCTTTAAGTGTAGACCACAACTAGTATTGCACTGCTATTTTACGCCAAATTCAACTTCTGCATATTATGCCAACAATTATAATTACAGATAGCAATCTATAGTTACATCCCTAGATAAGGAGACATTTATGTGAGATGGATGGAACCTTTCAAAGCAATGGAGGTAAAAAATGAAAAAGTGATTTAATTATGTCCTGATTATTAACTCTGCCACTAATGTTTGGGAATGTACATCCTTCCTCTCAATTCAGAACAAGCAAGATCAATGTTTGCTTCTCTGTCAGCTACCTCCTTTTGAGTTGTTCCACCAGCCAGCAGGTAACAAACTGTCTCTACACAGAACAATGACAAATTGCTATTCTCCATTTTGTCTGCTCTGCTACAGTGATCCAATGGCGCCTTGGATAGGTCTGTAACTGACAGCACACTGCAGTTTTTTAGGCATAAAAGAGGAAAAGCACAAAACAAAGAATTTGGTCATTTCTGACTAACCTTCAGTCTTATGATGTCCATGGTGCGTCCAGTCTTATCTTTCACATTCTTCTCCCACAGAAGATTCTATGAAAAGGAAAAATGTTTTCATAAACAGAACGGCATGGGATGATTTTCTATAAAATGCCACAATGATTTTTCAGTTGACAGTGATGTATTACTTACCTGAATAAAGAGATTTAGGTTTTCTTCTTTTATGTTTCCTGGAACTTCAAATGTTACTGTAATTATACCCTGCAAATGGAAAGTCCCGCTTATTATTAGCAAACTGAATAAACATTTCATTACATTAATTTCAAAAAGTGTTCTTTGTAACTTGGCCTCATAAAAAAGCAGTTATATACCCATGTCAAATTTAAAAAAAAAATTATCCATTTCTATTCTGCTCTAATTTGCTGTATTATGCTATACTTTTTGGCTCTGTTTGGGTGTGCACTTAAGGGGCCTATGCAATACTTTGAATAGTTTAATACAATCAGCTTCTACCGCGTAATTCTTTGCTGTAGCTGATGTTTGTTCTCAAAGAAAGCCTAAGAATTTTAATTCTTATAGGCTAGTAAGCTCAATCTTTCTAATATGTTTAAGAATGCTATTTTCTTGGCATACTGATCTTTGTCACAATTTCTGATCTTCATCACAATTCTATCAGACAAAAATTAATCAACATATTTTTCACCTATCCATACTTTCCTGTTACGAAAAGCTTTTTATAAATAGACTATGTAGGAATAGATTCTAAAAATAAAAGATGTCTGAAGTGATGTTTTATTCCAAAATAATAATAATAATAATAAAAAATAAATGTGTAGTTTAAAATTAACACTTATTACAAAATAAAGGAAATAAAGTGTCTTAAACTTATTTTTGTCACTATAACCTCTCAATGGCATAGAAGAACATAGAGAATTACTTTTTGTACAACCTAAAATTCTTTCAAATGATTACTGCTTTCAGATGACTAGTCTAACTTAAGAAAAAAATACAGAACATAACAGATCAGAATAGACTATTTCAGTTGCAAAGGACCTACAACAATCATCTAGCCCAGCTGCCTGATCACTTCAGGGCTGACCAAAAGCTACAGCATGTTGTTAAGGGCATTGTCCAAATGCCTCTTAAACACTGACAGGCTTGGGGCATCATCCACCTCTCTAGGAAGCCTGTTCCAGTGTTTGACCACCCTCTTGGTAAAGAAATGCTCCCTAATGTCCAGTCTAAACCTCCCCTGTCTCAGCTTTGAATCGTTCCCACGCATCCTGTCACTGGATCCCAGGGAGACAAGCTCAGCACCTCCCTCTCCACTTCCCCTCCTCAGGAAGCTGTAGAAAGCAATGAGGTCGCCCCTCAGCCTCCTTCTCTCCAAACTAGACAAGCCCAAAGTCCTCAGCCGCTCCTCATAGGACATTCCTTCCAGCCCTTTCATCAGCTTTGTTGCCCTCCTCCGGACACATTCGAGGACCTTCACATCCTTCTTAAACGGTGGGGCCCAGAACTGCACACAGTACTCAAGGCGAGGCCGCACCAATGCTGAATACAGCGGGATAATCACCTCTCTTGACCRGCTGGTTATGCTGTGTTTGAGGCACCCCAGGATGCGGTTTGCCCTCTTGGCTGCCAGGGCACGCTGCACACTCATATTGAGCCTGCTGTCAACCAGCAACCCCAGATGCCTTTCTGCAGGGCTGCTCTCCAGCCACTCCTCTCCCAGTTTATACTTGTGCCCAGCTTTAGTCCATCCCAGGCGCAGAATCCAGCATTTGGACTTGTTAAATTGCATCCCATTAACCATTGCCCAATGCTCCAATCTGTCTAGATCCCTCTGCAAGGCCTCTTGTCCCTCAAGAGAGTCAACAGCACCTCCCAGTTTAGTATCATCCGCAAACCTGCTAATGGTGCATTCAACTCCTGCATCCAGATTGTTGATAAATATCTTGAACAGGACTGGCCCTAGAATTGAACCCTGAGAAACACTGCTGGTGACCAGTCACTAGCCAGATGTAGCCCCATTCACTACAACTCTTTGAGCTCTGCCCTTCAGCCAGTTCTTCACCTAGCACACCGTGAACCCACTCATCCCACAGTTGGACAACTTGGCCAGAAGGATGCTGTGAGGGACCCTATCAAAAGCCTGACTAAAATCCAGAAAAACTACATCCACCACCTTCCCTTCATCCACTAGGCCAGTGAACTTACCACAGAAGGATATCAAATTAGTTAAACAGGACTTTCCTTTTGTGAACCCATGTTGACTGTGCCTGATGATTGCATTATTCTTTAAATGCCTTTCAATAGTACCCAGTATAATCTTCTCTATAATTTTTCCAGGAACGGAGGTTAGACTAACAGGTAGTTAGTCTGTAGTTCCCTGGATCTTCCCTCACGCCCTTTTTATAGATGGCAGATAGCTTCTGCAGTGGCTGTGGTGGTGCTGGGAAGCTGGAGGAGGGCACTTGCAAAAGTAGGAAACTCTGGGATTTACTGATGAAGGGGTATGCTGAGCTTGATCCCTCTGATCCCACAAAAAAGACTTCTGTGGAGGCACTGAGAAGAAGGGGCAATCAACTGTGATCACTTTGACTCCTGCTGTGTTTACAGGCAAGGGGTAAGGGACCCCAAAAAGGCTGAGGCCACAGACCAAAAGCTCTGACAGCTAGGCACAGTCACCATTGCCCCTCTGGTATCACCTGATAACCTGGTAGGACATCCTATTGATCAAGGAGTGACCCAGAGTATCATACTGGGGGGAACATGCCAGAGGCAGGTCTGAGATCAGCCTCACGGCAAAGCATGACAAAATTGCAGTTGTGAAAGTGTCAGGAGGGGATGAAAAATCTCCATGCTCTCACCCTACACATTGGGACTTGGAAAGGGGAAAAGAAGTCCTTCAAAGATGTACACCTGGGAGCTAAGGAATAACAAGCTCAAGAGAAAGGTCAGAGCTCAGTTAATATGGTTATAGGATGTGAAGCAAGCTCTGGGAAATCTAAGCCATCTGATATATCATCTTACTCCCCAACTGTGTAAGTGCCCATGTTATATCAAATGAACACTGGTCACCACGCATTTGATTCTGGATGAAACTACAGCTGTTGGACTCAGAAACCAACTGGATATCCAATAGTGGTGTTACTCTGTGTTTGTACTGTTTAACTCTTTGCTTGAATATTTGCTTGTATACTAAGACATGATGAGTAAATTAAACAACCGAGTGTCTTGGTTTGTTTTTTTGCAGGAACAAGGCCTGAATTTTACAGTAAGCAATGCTAACCTTACTAATCTACACCAAAGGGTGGAATCTACAATGGAAACACTTAAATTCAAACCCTTATGATACTAACCTCCATCATCCGCTTGGCAGGAGATGGGGGTTAAACACAACAGTTTTTAACATGTATATTCAGACTGTTACAACATTAACCCCTACAGTCTAACTCTCAGCAGCAAGGAGTGGAATATGTACTAGGTGTACATTCAGTTTCTGATGGTATTAAGGGTAGAGTCTATAACCCATATATGTTCACACAGCTCTTCAAGTATGTGTAAGCTTACAAGGCTTATGTAGCAGGGGTCTGCAGTGCTGAGGGGTGTGGGAGGAGGCCAGCAGCTGCCTTGTGTGTCTCACAACCTGTTCCAGCCAGCTCTGAAACCATACAACAGTGAAAAAAAAAACATCCCACACATCTTCAGGTAGAGAAACACATGGCACCCTGTTAGAGAGACAGACACCTCCAGCTATTTGGGACTGAAGACTCTTTGGAGGAGGCATGCCATGCCATGCCAAAGGGGGTACATACACCCCTTAGAGACTGCAGCTTGTTTACCCACAGAGCAGGGGCACTCCACAGGTACTGAGGGCCCTGCATGAACTACAGGGAAGGAACCCTAAGGAACAGAGCAGCGATGAGGAACAGAAAATCATTACACAAACACCTCCAACCTCCTATGCCACATGTGGCCTTGCTGGGAGAACTTCGATGGACTAAGTGTAACCCACTGAAAAAAATAGGGAAAGTTGGGGGAGAGAGGAAGAGAGAAGATGTTCATGTAAGTGTTTGTGTAATTGTTTTGCACTTCTTTTTTTCAGTACTCAAATCAGTAATTTTAAGTTTTTGTTGCCTGGCAATAAATTCAGTAAGTCCCTGACTTAAGACTGTTCTGCTTTTGAGAAGGGTCTAAGCAGAAGAAGATACTGTGATCATAACATTTGGAAAACAAACAAAAAAGAAAAAGAAAATTAAAAGGGAGCCTTTCTAGTAAAACTTGTACATCATGGACAAAACAGGTGCTTAAAAGTGGCAATTAGCATAGAACAGTTTATATTCTGTAGGGATGATGGACCAGACCCTTTTTCCTTAATTCATCTTTGAAATTAGATATGTTGATCACAAAAAATACTGTATTTGCTCAAATAAAAGCCACAAAGGCAGAAATGCTATTTGCAGTTGCATTATGCTAGCATCATTGTATTGCACACAGGGAGAGAAAAGATTCTGCCCTGATGAACGCACATTGGGTTGAGTACTGGGGGGGTGGGGTGCGCAGGAATACATTTTAGAGTTTAATTTGACATACTAAAAATAACATCAACAGAACTATTTCTTTTTTTTTTTAGCATACATGTGCTTACAGGATTGATACCTAGTTTATAGGGCAGAATCTACCTCATTGTTACAAGTTAAATTGTTGCTATTTCTTGTGAAAACAATGGGAAGCACTCATAGAATGGAAATCTACACATGCTTAACTACTCAGTGAAGTTTTATTACAGGTTTAAAGAATGCAGAGTCATGAATAACACCTCCCTGATATCTACATACACAGACAACACTTGGACAGAAAACCTACAGGATAAAGACTAGCTACAAATTTAGGACTTGATTCTGCAAATATTAAAAAGAGTAGTGCTATTTGTCTGTTTCAGTAACACTCTCCATGTGAACCAATGAATGATGTGACTGTCTGGAGCAGTGGAAGCCTATAAGCTATTTTTGAAAGTAAGACTTGCTATGCCCATTTAGAATCTATCTACAACAAAGCACATTCCTGTATGTATTCAATGTAATCTTCCAAACATCTTAAAACACATTACTCCCTAACTGAAACCTTCTGAAAAGGTAACATGATTAGCATGCAATGCTTGCAATTACCCTGAACAACCTTGTTGTTACAAAAAGATTGAAGCAGTAGTTTTGGTAATTACCTTATCTAGATGTGCATGTGTTGTCTTTACATGCTCAAGCTTTTTCTGCAAACTGAAAATAAGTGAAGTTAAATGTCGCATTTGAGTAGGATGGACAAAATGTCATTATTTCAAAATTTAAATAAACTCTTCATTATTGCAGAGCAAAACTAAAATATCAAAGATAGACTGTATACTCAGAGTAAGCTTCAACTGTTAATTCAGTTTTAATCTCAAAATAGATATGTTTAATTATACGGGTTTGATCTAGTTAATGATTTGTGTTAGAACATTAGGTTTCTAAAATATAAACACAATTATAATAATGATTTGCAGTATCTTTGGGATTTTAAATGTTTACACTTCAAGAAGTACAACACCCTTGATATTCCTTCGCGTATGAACAAAAGGCAAACTACATCATTAAAGCAAGAAGGGAAAATCACTAGAATCTGTCTATTCATTAGACACTGATTTTTTGAAAATACTTTAGAAGGATGATTTGAGAAGCAAGAAGAAAAAAAATGTACAAMGCTGCTGCTTGTGAGAATTAAATCTGTAACACTAAGTGAAATACTATATCATAGAATACCGGGTTGGAAGGGACCTCAAGGATCATCTGGTCCAACCTTTCTTGGCAAAAGCACAGTCTAGACAAGATGGCCCAGCACCCTGTCCAGCCGAATCTTAAAAGTGTCCAATGTTGGGGAATCCACCACTTCCTTGGGGAGATTATTCTAATGGCTGATTGTTCTCATTGTGAAAAATTTTCCTCGTGTCCAGTTACTCCCTGGGAGTAACTTGTACCCATTACCCCTCGTCTTTTCCATGTGAGTCCTTGTAGAAAGGGAGTCTCCATCTTCTTTGCAGCCACCCTTTACGTATGGGAACATGGTGATAAGGTCTCCCCTAAGCCTTCTTTTCTCAAGGCTGAACAAACCCAGTTCTCTCAGCCTTTCCCCATACGGCAGGCTTCCCAGGCCTTTGATCAGCTTTGTGGCCCTTCTCTGGACCCTCTCCAGCCTGTCCACATCTTTTTTATACAGCGGGGACCAAAACTGAACACAGTATTCCAGGGGTGGCTTGACAAGCGCTGAGTAGCGTGGGATAATGCCTTCTTTATCTCTGCTGGTGGTGCCCTTGTTGCTGCAACCCAGCATCCTGTTGGCTTCCTTTGCCGCAGCAGCACACTGTTCACTCATACTGAGCTTGTTGTCCACCAGCACCCCCGGGTCCCTTTCCACAGAGCTGCTCCCCAGCCAGGGAGATCCCAGCCTGTGCTGCACTCCTGGATGCCCAGGTGCAAGACGTTACACTTGTCCTTGTTGAACTTCACAAGGTTCTTGTTAGCACACTCTTCCAGCCTATCCAGGTCTTCTTGCAGCGTGGCTATCCCTCCCGAAGCATCCACTTCCCCACTCATCGGCAAATTTCATCAGCGTACACCTGATCCCATCACCCAGATCACTTATGAAGATATTAAACAGCATTGGGCCCAATATCGATCCCTGGAGGACCCCACTTGTGAGAGGTTGCCAGTTTGAAAAGGAGCTATTTACCACCACCCTCCGGGTGCGGCCTGTCAGCCAGTTCCCTACCCACCACACAGACCACTTGTCTAGACCATAACACATCAGCTTCTCTAGGAGGAAGCCGTGGGAAGCCGTATCGAAAGCCTTGGAGAAATCCAGGTAAACAATGTCCACCGCTCACCCCACATCAACCAAGCAGGTTACTTTGTCGTAGAAGGCGATCGGGTTTGGCAAGCACGATTTGCCCGTGGTGAATCCCTGCTGGCTTTTCCCAGTCACAAGCTTTATTTGACTTGTGATAGCCCCCCGGAGGATTCGTTCCATAATTTTCCCAGGGACTGAAGTAGGACTGATGGGCTTATAATTTCCTGGATCCTCCTTTAAGCCCTTCTTGTAGATGGGGGCGACATTTGCCTTCTTCCAGTCTTCTCAAAGAATATGGGGAGTGGCCTCGCAACAATGTCAGCTAGCTCTCTTAACACCCTCGGGTGGATAGCGTCAGGGCCCATCAATTCGTAGGGGTCAAGCTCCTGTAATAGTTCAGATACCAACTCTTCCTTCAGTGACGGTGGGTCTGTGTTTGCCTCAACCTGGATTTTTGTTCCCAAGGCTTGGGGCCCAACAGTGCTGGTAAAGACAGAGGTGAAGAAAGTGTTGACAACCTCTGCCTTTTCAGTGTTGTTGGTGACTAATTCACCTCTCCTGTTTAACAGCAGGCCAATATTTTCCTTCTGGTTCTGCTTGTTGTTTATGTTCCTGAAGAACCCTTTCTTACAGTTTTTGACATCTCTGGCCAATTTCAATTCCAGCTGAGCTTTTGCTTTTCTAACTGCATCTCTGCATGCCCTGGCAATGCTCCCCAATACCTTAATGGGTATTCGTCTGCTTTTCTCTCTCTGGTACACTTCTCTCTTGGTTTTGAGCAGACTCAGAAGCTCACAGTTAAGCCAAGGGGTCTCTTGCTCCGCCTACTTCCCTTACCTTTAAAGGGGATGAACTGTTTTTGTGCTTCCAGGAGAGCGTTCTTGAAAAACTCCCAGCACTTGCTAGCTCCTTTATCCTCCATGGAAGATTCCCACGGAATCCCTCCCAATTGAGCTCTGAGCTCAATTTCACTGTATAGAGCTCAAATAAAATCAAAAGAAATGGAACTTCATCTAAGCAGTCTACAACCTTCTCAGTGCTTTTAGATTTGTCTTTAAATGCTGCAATTTTGGAGTGTTTCCTCTGTTTTAACACCAAACATTGAGAACCTCTAAAGGAACTATGATTGAGAGAAGAGGGAAGACTAGACCAAGGAAAGGAAGATTTTTTTTTTTTGTCAGCTCCTTAAGGACTTCCTCAGATTTGCAGGGCACAGCACTTCTTAGTAAACCTTGCAGAATGCCACCTAATATTACAGCTAATCAGATCTAACTGTGAATTGCCATTGTCAAGAACGATCCTTTTCTGGTTCACTTGTTCTTACTGCTTTCTCTCGGTTGTGTGGCTCCAGGATGAGTCAGTTTAGCGAGCTGATCCATCATAAGAACTCAGAACATGGGTTAATGATGTGGTTTATGACCTAATAGTTATCTATTGGCCATAAAGGATATATTGGCCTTCCTCCTGCCTTAACTTTCTTTTGGATGCCTATTCTGATACCTCCCTGATGCTGCCATTGGTACAGATCTAACTGGTACACTCAAGGGGCTCAAAAGAAACAAACACTACTGTTCACAGATCAGACAAAAGCCAGTGCCAGCAAAAAGAAAGGGCAGCCGAGAGTCAGGAAATGCAGGCTATCCTTTGGATAGTACTGCACCAGTCCATTGGGAAATCTCATGAGCACATCTCATCTACTAGAAGTTACTAGCTTGCATCTTCTGCAATTTCTCCCTTTAGTGAATAAGGAAGTGGCTTTTTTGTGAATAAGTACGTTCCTTTACCTGAAGTGCACAGTGTGCATCCAGGAAGAAAACTGAAGCTGATACCGCCCCCCGTTGCATATTCCCTCCTTTCCTTTACAATTGCTCCCGTACTCCTTGCTCTCTTCGCTGAACAATTTCAGCGCACAAAGTGAACGGAAAGCCCTTCTCCCCTCGCCTCTAATTTTACTTTTCCACCCATCTAGCATACCAAACTCACATTTGGCGTTTAAAAAAAAAAAAAAAAAGAACCTAGAACACAGTAACCACAATTTGCAGTGGCTTCGTTTGTTGTGAAACCTCAATCCCTCATTGTTTTCCGTGAAAACTAAGCAGGCCTCTAGTTCATCATGATGTGAAGTGAGAAAAATTCTGAAATCCTTTAAGTTTTAAGAGAACCAGAAAAGAGTGTACAAATGTGTTCTACTACTACTATTAAAGCAAAACTCATATTTTGGGAAAAAAAGCCAACCAACCATGCACACTCTGGCTCATTTCACTTGACAAAGTCAAAAAGCTTTTGTTGCACGCATTTCAAGTGGACAAAATTCTCAGTCTCAGATTACCACTTATAAAGTGAGAATTTTAAGTAAGTGACTTTTCCAACAGAAACTCAGAGGCAAATTTGAGCCAGGATTTGAGTGTATCTACTTCATGCATGTATTTATACAATGGGCAATATTTCTAATGAAAGACAGTGAAATTATCACCGTACCTTATTCCAGATAAACTGTCAAAAGCATGCAGGTCCAAGACATTGGAGAGATCAACTCTAAACAGGGGGAAGAAAGAAAGCTTTGTATTTTTGCTGTATTTAAATATTGTGTATGCTTAAACAGTTATTTTTAAAATGGTTCTCTGAAGCTTATGTTTGTTTTCCCATCTATCATTCTAATGCCATCAATCCTTAGCCTTATTTTTGGATGTTGGCAGTTGGTATTGTCTTCTACAAGGAAATGCAGTTTTTATTTACACAGTAATATGTCAGCACAGAAACATAATTTTAAAAAATATAGTAGAATACAAGGTATTTCCAAGAAAGATGATAAAATCCCTCATACTGGATGCCTGAATAATAACTGATTTTCCCTAAATGGGAAAAGGAACCCTGAAGTTCTTCCTAGGAATTAATCTGCACCCTTAATATTTACTAATACAGACCCTTCTCTCAACACACAAACCCCTGGAATATATGTAGCTTCTACTGACACACTGTTAGCAAACAAAACTGAAATACGCTATGAGGCAAGTGCTGCTCTGAAGAATTTCAGCTCTTACATCTGAAACTTAGACAAATGAGAAATGTAATATGGAACAGACAGCACTGATCATATTTACTTGTAAGAACAGCTACCTGTAAACTTGCATAAGAAGCTTTTTTTATAAAAGCAATATAGACTATATGTTTCACTGCTAACAGCAACTGACAGTTTTCTAAATGCATTTAACAATATGTGGCTAAATACAAGRAATATATGAGAGGTTAAAAACAAACAAACAAACAAACCAACGCAAAAAAGATCTCTGGAGTATAGCCGGTATTATTAAACTTTTACACCCAACAGTAGCTTTACAAAGCAGTTTCTAAGATGAAAGGTTTATAATGTAAAACACATAAATAACACCTCTCTAAAGTTCATGACCAACTCAGTGCTAGTTGTTTGTTCTCAGCAGTGTTCTGAAAAATCATATAGAAACACTCAAGAAAGTGCTACATTGGTCCCTTTTACATGTGGGCTTTTGAGGGACAAAAACTGCATTTCCTTGTAGGAGACAAAACCCCTAATTAAAGAAGATATGGCCTCAAATAACATGTTAATAAATTAATTTTGTGCTTATTTCACTTTTGGAATGTTTAATCACGGGAGAGACAGTATGTGTCATTCACTACAGAATATTTACTAGTAACAGAAGAGTTGTCATTTAAGACTGCATCTGAGGTCCACTTAATCTAATATCCAAAATGTAATGCTGGCTGTCATCAGACACCAGAGAATGGTACAGATGTGGATACTACATTTCACATATTGGATCTCTTCCTAATGGACATGGACAGATACTGATTTAAGACTCAAAGCAGGAAGTTTAATATCCTCTTCAAAATTGTTAGCCGTGCTGTTAGCCTTTACAGAAACCTTTTTTTTTTTCATGTTACAAAAATCTTGCACTGATTTCCTATGGCAGTCAGACCCATGCATATGCAATTTATGAGTGATTTAACTTTATCGTTAGAGTTGGCTTCTTTTCCCCCTCCAAAGCATTTCACTGACCATATTATTTAAATACTAACTTAGTAATACTGAATTTACAGAATAGGACAAATTAACAAAAGTCTAAAATTTTGCAGCAGAATCTAGCGTGACTATTTACACATTAAAACTCTTAACATATCAAAAAAGCTGGTGAACATTAAAAGCTTGATTATCAGAATTACTCACAAGTTTATCCACACTTGCTGTTTTGAACATAAGTCTCTAAATGACAATAAATCCATTGAAAAAAATAACTTTTTATGTAATAGAGACAGATGCTAACTTAAGAGAAACGATTTACTGAGGATCACTAGAAGGGCAATAAATGAATCAATATGAAACATCTCTCAGTAACAGAATTTGTGATCCCCTCYATAATATTGTTTATTCTTGTTCTAAGCATTCTTCAACAGAATTTGCAAGTTAACAAGAAAGGAGTGTGAAGCTGTCAAAGCTACTTAAACATTTCACCGTCCTCCTTGAACAAAGTAATGAAAACAACTGAGAATAATCCTTATAAACTAACATGATAGTCACTGAAGAGAATGCTTTTCATAGTGCAATCGTTCAACAGCAGGGCATAAAACTTCCAGTGATCAGACTGCAGACAGAATTTCAAATAAGTTGAAGTCAACAGAAATGTTAACAAGATTAACATTTTTGGAAATGTAAACCGAGCTGACCTTTAGATTAAAGTCAGACAAGCACCCATCTTCAAGACCCTGGGTTACCAAATAAAATACATTTTCTACAGTCACTGATTGATCCTATCTCATCAGCCAACAACAGCAAATATTTTTTCTACACTTTCCAACCACATTTGGCAATAACTTTAAAAAAACAAGTATACTTTATTAAGATTATGTCTACTATTTTCCCTTCAAAAATTGCTCAAAACAGGAACCTGTATTATAGGAACATTTATCACAATATAGTCAAATAATTGATGTAATAGCACACAAATCAGTCCTAGCAGTCTGAAAGATACGCTGCTCTCCTAATGTCCCTGGGAATACCATTTCCATTTAATTCCTTATTAAAGAAGAAATGAGAGTCAGAATTTCAATGAAAAATAGCAGAAACAATGCAACTACTTTTCCTTCTTACAAACGCCCTTGCACTGCTCTCAGAGTAATTTTGTAGTAACAACTTATCCACAGCAGCCATCATAAGTGAGAAAAATCTTTAAGCTGACACAACAGAAAAAAAACCACTACAGTGCACGAGATCAATGATTAGCTTAGATACAACTTGGCCTTACAAGTTGTTCTTTAGATACAAGATCTGGTTAACAAGTTACGAGAAACTTTCAATTTCTACCTATAACACTCCCTTAAAAATCTGCTACATTTTTTGAATATGCTGAAGCCAATTAAACTACATCTATATTAACATTTTTCAGGAACTTCTCAAATGCTACTACTCCATAAATGGCAACATGACTAAAATGCAACTTTAATAATTAAAAGCCATATTCATATTAAACTTAGAACAAAATGCAGGTTTTGGAAAAATAAGTGCCCAAGCTTTTGTAAAATCCACTTCTCACGTAAAAAAGAAATATTTACGGTTATATTGCTAAGTCCAACAAAACCCACTAGTGATAAGCTCTGTAAGCTAAGCTACATCTTAATAGGGATTTTTTTTAAACTACTTATACTCTAGAGTGTAGGATGTGAACAGCAACAAAGAAAAATGTATTTTTACTTCTTTAAAAAAATTCCTTTATCTAAATGCTTATTAGTAAAATAAATGTTGAGTTAAATATTTCTAATTCAACAGTTTTCCTTTAACCAAACTGACCTAATAGCATACTTAAATCTGTCACAAAAGAAGCAGGATCTGGTACCTAGTAATAGTGGCCATTTAATACCTTGATCTTTGTGTCTCTAGAATTTTAACAAGTCCATTTATTGACCTAAAATAAAATAGAAAAATCAGAAGTTAGATGAAAATGCAACTGTAATACATTGCTTGAACAACTTAACCATGGAAAGCAGCATGAGAAGTAGCACCCCAACAATAACCCCAACTCTGTTATCAACTTGCTGAACAAAGCAACAGACACCCCAACAAGACCTCGTTTTTATGACTTTTTCATATCGTAAGTAAGGGCTGGGGAATGTCACAAGTTCTGACAACAAAATACTACCAGTAAGAATAGCGTTTTCCTGTGCAAGACTCCTCATGGTACACTCTGCTGGCTCTAAGCATTTTTACTTTCAGAATTCAAACCACTAATAGAGTTGTAAAGAATTTCAAAATTTCAATGTTTCGTCTTGGTTATCACGGTACTGATAGAAAAAGATGGGACAAGCCTTTGATCGTTAATTTCATTCAGACCATTGGTTCTTCTACACCCAAGACCATTATTTGGGACTTCATACATGTTTGTATTCGCTAGTGAACTCTTATCTACTAGCACATTTTTCTTCCCTGATGCTAATTCAGAAAAATGGGAACAGCTGCCCAAAAATATAAGAATGTGGACACTTAAGACAAAGGCCTGTCCTTAGCAGGTAACATGAAATCTTACCTAGATAGACAAACTTCTGTAAGTATATAAAAGTGCTTATATAAGCACATAAAAGTATTGAAATGCCTTTAGAAAGGGGCAGTCTCTTTTTCCCTGCTGAGCTAATGAGTTATGTCAGTATAAACATGAGATTTAACTTCTGTATTAACAGCATGAAGGAAGTAACTATGCTTAAATAAAAATAACCTTTAAGCCAGTACAGTGTTACAGTTATGCCAAAACTTTCATACCTGACAGATGTTCTGACTTTATTCAATTCTTCGCCTGAAACCAAATCTGTTTTATTGATGATTATAAGATCAGCTAATGCAACCTGCCTAAGCATTAAGTGGGAGGGGGAAAAAAAGAGACAACATGAACAAATACTTTTTCGGTAAGGCAGTAACACCATCTCTCCCATAGCACCAAAAAATAGTATGAACATCGTTAGTACAGAAAGGCAAGCATTAATCAAACTAGAACATCATAGAGTATGACTACAATACTACTGTCTTCTTGAGGTGCTCTTCTGTGCCATAAGAGGAGTCTACCAAGCTACAAAGGCCTGCTAGTTTTTGGTGGGGTTTTGGGGGTTTTTTTGTTTTGTTTTGTTTTAAAGAAGTCATATAATCCACAGTGCTTTGTAATTTAGGAACTTCACAAGCCCCTATTTCTCTTGCATGTACTCTTCACAAAGTCATACTTGAAGCCTCTTTGCTTTATGAAGACTTCTGTTGTTACAATTACCCTTAATCATTGTGGCTCCATACCTAGCAAAAAATATTCCTGTATCTCCAGTTCTACTTTGAGCATCTGTTAGATGCTAGCATGCAATTCTTTCTTCCCCCCAACACAGGTGATTTTCCTTCACTTACGTAAAACCCCATCCCTCTTAAAATACTTATTAGAAGAGTCAGATCTTGACAAAAAGACCAAACGGAGCACAAAGTCACTTTTTTATTTCCTACCTCATTACACCAATCTACCTTGGTTTAAAAGCAAAGGAGGAGAGAAAAGCCTTATAAAAGAAAAAGAAGCCATTTCTAATGAACTTCTATACAGCACAGTTCCGAACTGTGATATGTAAAATTAATTTATATATCCATACCGAGACGCTTCATTGACAAGGCCTTCTGGCTTTTCCTCTGTCAAGTGCTATACAAAAATTAAAACAATTGGATTAAACATATTCAAATGACGTTTAAATTCATTTACATTTAAAGGAAGTCAAAACCAATTCAGCTGACGTGTATTTTTCAACAAGGTATTGAGGAGGATGGCATCTAGAATTTTTCTATAAAATGATGGTGACAAAGAACATTCATACATTCACCATTTCAGCGGCTTATCATTTCTTTTATGAAAACTCTTCTCTTTTAATGAATTTTATGACTAGAGTGCTAAAGAGTTGGAAAACTGTATTATAGTATTTATTTTTAATTACTCTTCAGATTTATGATGAAGTAAAAAAAGTCACCATGACATATAGTAACCATGGAAAAACATATCTGAAAAAATGAAAGTACAGTATCTTTTCTAATGAGTGTGATGTTGACTAACTGTTAAAGATGAGTTAGGCTTGCAGTACAGGATTTTATATACATAACTGCATACTCCCTTTCTCTGAAAGATTTGACAAACTGTACTTTTATAGTAAAAATTCATAACTCTTTTTCTGGGTTTATACTAATAAACCACTACTCCTTGGCAAGTCTGCCCAACATCAGTGTTTGTGGCCTATTTAAGCTGTAACTGGGCAGAAGAGTCAGTCAGCACTGACCAAAGCAGCATCTTCTGGTCATGCTGCAGGAGTTTAGTATCTTAACCATCTGCAGCTTTGTGCTCTACCTGTTTGCCCAAGCTAATGTCCTCACAGAATAATTACTGAAAGGGAAAAAAAATGCCTGCATCTCAAGCAACAGCATGAAGTTTAGCAACATAAAGCCTTACTTTCATCAATAATTTAGGTAGAGCAACAGACTTTACACTGAAGCAGCATGGGTTCAGCTGCAAGTTATTTTCTGCCCACTCTGCCATGGAGGCAGCAATCTCCAGGAGAGAAGCATCACAGACACCCGCAGGCAGCAGAACTTCAAATTGGTGCTGTAATATTAGTAAGAGCTCACCTCTTACACCTGACATCTCTGGGAAGATTAGAGAGTCCTGTGCATTCCTTTGTCAGCTCTAAATGTACTAGCAAAACTATTTTTACATCTGGTTTTAAAGACACAAGAATACCAAATGAAAGTGGAATTGTCATGGGAAATATATAAATTAAAAAAACCAGGCATCTAATATTATTTGACTTGAAAAACAAAACTAGATTATTGCATACTGTCAGTCTGTCACCTTAAAAAAAAAAAAAAAAAACACAAAACAAAACAAAAAAACCAAAACTATTTCCTGATTGTGCACAACCTAAGCAGAGCGTAACAACAGGATGACTGGGAGGGAACCTCCCCTGTGACCTTTTCTTTGCAATCCTCTGTGCATTGATTCTATTGAATTAAATGTTGTCAGATTTGTTGCCCTGAAAAGGACAATGCCAGTAGCGCAGATGTCAAGTCCTGAAAGTAGAGAACTGTCACTTCAAGTTGTCCAACTGTTTGCCCGTAATTAAAAAAAATGAGTATTTTGGATTGCTGGGTGACAAATCCATTAGAGTGATAACCCATGATATCAATTACCCCTTCAGTTTCAATTTGGCTGACTGGTCACAGGGTACTATTTGTCACCTTTTCTTGTGATGGGTTGGTTCTTTGAAGCATGACACCCTTAAATTGCTGCCTATTATCTCAATGTCATTACCTGTATGGCTTTCAGAATTCTTTGAATCACAAGCAGCTGTTGAGGTCAAGCTTTGCAACCAGAGGAACTGCACAAGTTAGCAAGTCCTTTATACAAAGCAAAAGTTATTTACTTGGCATATAACTGAGAAAGTCTGAAGTTTCTATTATTCTGAGTGGATGTCAGTGTTGTACAGGCTTACTGATTAAATAATGTAAGAGTTTTCAGGGAGTTGTCAAAGATAATAATGGATAGAAAAGCTGAATGTTTCAAAACATTTTTGTGTTGCTTCTGACATACTACTTGAAAGTTTAAATATTAAAAATTTTATTTTTAAAACAATAATAATTCAGTGCTGCTGTGTGCAACACAATTATATTTGATTCAAGCCAATAAATCAGCATTGCATGAAGAGAAAGATAAACA
Source organism: Phoebastria nigripes (assembly GCA_035582835.1). Taxonomy (NCBI): domain Eukaryota; kingdom Metazoa; phylum Chordata; class Aves; order Procellariiformes; family Diomedeidae; genus Phoebastria; species Phoebastria nigripes. The sequence continues at coordinate 1,573,654 of JAYKAV010000222.1, read as the reverse complement.
GAACAACATTTTTGTAAGTAATAAAACACATCTGAATTAGTATGAGGGCACTCAGCTGAAAAGGGGGCTGACTTAAGACATGCTATGGTTTCCTGTGATAGTTGAGCTGATTTAAAAGTCCGTTCCTGCTTCAAAGGGCAAACCAGCTCTCAGCCCCTTCCCCTAATTCTTCTCCCAACTCCTCCGTAAAAGTCCTTGCAAAACACGATGGGTTAACTCGCAAAACTGGCTTGTTACGGGGTTAGCTTAGTTCCGCCCTGGTGCAACACAAATTGACAAGAGGACAGGACTGCCCCCTTTTGCTAAATCAGCTGTTAGATCAGCTCAACTGAAACAAGAAACCCAAACAGTCCAAACAAAATAAAATCTTAAAAAGGAGGGATCACTTCCTTATTTTTTAACCATTATTCTTCAGTTTTCTCAGCTTTTTGCAGCCATTGTAAAATACAGAGATATTAAAAATACTTTCACAGCATGATGGGATTTTTATACCATGGAGGCATCTTTTCTTATGGTCACTTTTATTTTGAATCCTGCAAAATCAATACCTAATCAAAGTAGTCACTTCCTAAGTTACTATGTTGCAAATAATTATTTTTATGACTAGCTATTACAAAAAAAGTTGAACTATTTGATTTAATCACAATTTCTGCTGTTATCCAACCTCACTGTTCTATAGGTCTCTTCTTACATTACACTTTATATAGATTACTCTAATACCTGCTCTTTTTGTCTAATACCTGCTTTTTTTGCCATGTAATGAAGTAATCTTTTAATCTGAAATGGCATCTAGACACCTGGCTCTCTCATCTCTCCTCACCACAGTTGCCATTACATTAGCACCTTCCCCAATTTGAGCCCTAACTCCCTTGTTACCACACTGGCATCAGAGGTCTGTTCTTTACTCCTCTCCTTTCAATTAACATGGACCAATGACACTCTGTAAGACAAATTTCTCCACTGGTTTATAGTAATCCAAATGCCTATTTGGAATACAACCAAGATTCTTGAGTGAACTGATAGAACTAGAAGGAATCAAGTATCTAGCAACCTGACAATACTTAGTAGACATGCTGCTGTGTCAGTAAGAATCTGGATTCCTATGAATATCAGTACTTCCTTGTTCCCATTCAAAACATAGTACTAATGCACCACAGCAAGTGAACTACATCCTCATCCATTGTAAGAATTAAAGCAATTGTAAAAATATAATTCATCTGAATGAACATTACTGCAATAGCTGTTTTAATGTTGCAGTTTTAAACCATGTAACAAATCCGGTAAGTTACCTGCAATCCATGCTTTGCGTCAACAACAGATACAATACCTAAAAGAGAACATTAAAATGGAATAGAAATATGCTGAAAGCAGCTAACAATTTAACAACTTGTAAACTTCCTGTACAATTACTGAATTAACAGTATCATCACATTTACAACCACTTATAATACTTTCCATGCTTCCAGTGTATCCTGAACATTAGACTTGTCGCCTAATTAGTTTCTTATTTGTTACTCGTATCTGTGGTAAAAAAATGTCTACTAAACCAGGTGAGAGAAATTCTTACAAGGTGGATGCCTCTCCTCCTTCTTCCACAACAGCAAATTGTCAGAGGTATGCTTTTACATGTTATCAAAACAAATTAAGGGGACTGACTGAGGTATACCGTTATTCTGATTGTAAGTGACCGGGAATCTGCAATTCTCTGGCAGAAACTTAGGAAGCTGTTTCCTATTCAACTGAACGTTTCCTTGGCTAGATGGGTATTTTACAGACTGACCAAAGTGTTAGTAGGATTTTTTTTTTTTAAGCCAAAAAGTAAGGTTTTCTTCCTACATTAAAAAAAAAAAAAAAAAAAAACATTCAACATGCTCTTTGACTACATATAGTGATGATTTACATTACAGTAAACTCAGATTTTTAATGGAACACAGCAAATACTAGAGCTAATAAGAGAACAATTAGGCAAAGAAGGCAGAAAAAAGGCAGAAGAGTGCAGATGTTGACAAGAGTTCAGAAAAAAAGAAACAATTTAGGAAACACTGCATTGGGAAAAAAACCATAATGAGAGCTATAATATTACTCGTAAATAATGTTTTATAACATCTAACTAATGAGGTTTTTTCCCCCCCTTACACCACAATCAAGATCTCTCCATATCTGATCCCTTAGCAAAACATTACACAACTTTTGTTGGATTTAGCAAACTGAAACAGCTCACCAAGTAGATAAACAAGCATCAGAATAAGCAAGTGGATCTTTGTGGTCAAATCTGGGGATGTGAGAATCAAGATCATGTAATTCAAACATTTTATGAAACCTTGCCTTAAATGATAAGGATACATTACAATAAATCCAGATATGGAATTCCAATACATTGGAAAACAAGCTTGCACTTCTTACCATCAAGATAGATGTCACTTCCCAGCTCAGAATCAACCCAGAACATGGAGGCCACAGCTCCTAAGAAGCGCACCACATTTAGTTGCAAAATTGACATCTCCCAGTAAACTATCAATATTCAAACATTTCATAGAAAAACTCTATTTGTAGTGCTGTACTTGAAACTCCGCTCTTCCAAACTCAGAAAGCATCATAGATGTCAAATACCCAACCACACATTTGATCTAACAACTACCAAAGTATTATACTTGTGTGCATATCAACAGGTATGACTACAAAAAGCTTTAAAAATCTCACAATTTCAGATGCATGTAAGTTGTCTAAATTACCTTTAGTCAGTAATATCAATTATCTGTCATTACTATACTCCAAGGCTCCCCCATTTCTAAAAAAAAACCTGTTCTCTCTCTCTTCACCTTTCAGTCACTGCTTCTAGGTCATGGCACACACACACACACAAAAAAAGAGGAGATAAAAAAGAAGATAAAAGAGTTGAAAGATTGAACTGGCACATTTGGGAGAAACCAGCTCCCTCCTAGGGACCTTCTCTTCTTCACTGGCTTCTATAAACTCTCCTATGCAATTTCTTACATCATAAATCAACAAGATGAAGAAAGTCAAGAATAACCAGATATAGAAAATAATGTTTTCCTTAACAATCCCAGGTCTGCACAGTAAAGCTTCTAGCTTTAGATAATTTTAAGATAAACTGAGTTAAGAAATATCTAATGCACATTCAATTTGCAAACAGATACTGTACTGGAAGGGAAGTTTACAAGGGTAAATCATGCCTGATCAATCTGTGAAGGCCATTCCTGGCCTTCTGTGAAAAAATTATTGTATCTGTGGACAAGGGGAGAGCACCTCATGCCATTTACATCACCTCTAGCAAATTTTTCAACGCTGTCTTTGAAGATATTCTAGTAACCAAGTTGGAACATTACCAGTCTGAATGGAAAGACAACTAGGTAAAACTGGCTGGACAGTTAAGCTCTAACAGTTGCAGTTAATGGGTCATACCCTACCTGGAAGTCAGTAGTAAGTAGGRTACTGCAGGGGTCTATCCTGGGACCTGTCCTGTTCAACGTCTCTACCAGGAAGCCGGGAGGGGATGGAAGACATGCCTGTCAAGTTTGCAGAGAACACCAAATTCGGAAAGGAACAGTTGATATACCTAAGGGCAGGGCTATCTTTCAGAGGGACCTGGCCAGGCAGGAAGGAATGGCCAATGAGAACCTGATGAAATTCAGCAAGGAAAAATGTTGAGTCGTACACGTAAGAACAAAGAGCACCTAGCAATGATACAGGCTAGGGACAGACTGGCTGGGGAGCAGGTCTACGGGAGAAGTTCCTGGGGGTCCTAGTAGGCAGCAAGCCGAGCAAGCAGTGTGCCCTGGGATCAGAGAAGGCCAAAAGCACCAAAGCTGCTGGAACAGAAGCATGGCTGAGGAAGGTTATTCTCCTGTATTTAGCACCTTCAAGCCCACATCTGGCTAGCACTTCCAGCATGGAGATTCCCCATACAGGAAAGACACCAATAAACTGGAGTGAGTTCAGCGTAGGATCACCAAGACAGTTGAGGCCGAAGCACAGGCCCGACGAGGAAAGGCGGGGGAACTGGGTTCGTTCAGCCTGGAGAAGGGACAGCTTCTGGGGAACCTAAGAGCAGCCTCCCTGGTACCTACAGGTGAGTCACAGAGAAGACTGAGCCAGTATGTCGCAGAAGGATGAGAGCCAGTAGGTGGCAGAAGGATGAGAGACAACTGTAGTAAATTGAAGTAAGAGAGGTTCAGACCACATATATCAGAAAAATGTTTTTTGACCATGAAAAGTCAGGCACAGAACAGGCTGCCTGGAGAGGCTTTACCATGTTTATCCTCAGAAGACGGAGATATACGACTTGATATCCCAAACAACCTGGTCTTGTCTTATAGCTGACCCTGCTTTGGGCAGGAGGTTGGACCACAGACCTCCTAACATCCCTTCCAAACTGAATTATTCTATGATTATATGATTCTAGTATATTTTACRTGCTAGACCTCACCACCCACTGTATTTCCATCCAGATGAGTTGCTTCCGGAAACACGTAGCACTCTCTCTTCTTTGTATAGTCATTTGTATTTCTTCAGAATGTAAAATGGAACATACTAAACTGACAAGACTTGAGCAAAAAAGAATCCACAAGTATTTGGACAACTGGGACGACATTCTATCAAGGGCTTGGAATCTGTGACCTGATACCTTTGTACTACACATGGTCTAGGAGCATGCTACTCCTGTTTTCTGCTAAAACGGCCATGTAAAATGGATTCTAGCAACTGTAGGATGTGCTGTATAATTATCTAAAAAAAGAATAATCATAATTTGTTATGAAACAAACCAATTTAACATAGATCAGTGCCACAATATGAAGGACAGGAGAAGCTGACAGCAACGAGAGTCCTTGGTTTTTTTCAATTATCAGATCCTTAGTTACTGGCAGGCTGTCTAAAAGTATTAAGCACATCAGGAAAAGAAAAAAAAAAAAAAAAAAAAATCAGTACCAAACTCATTCTAACACCTAAAACCGTCCACCTGAAGTGTTAAGATGCAGTCCTCCAAACACCACTCTGTATCAACACCAAACACCTGTCAGTTGTTCACAGTGCTTACTCATGCAAGATATAGCAAGGGTCACAACATCTAATAGTTTTCTGGTATCTATTGATTTTTTTTCCAAAAAGCTTAATAGTTTTCCAATTTGACTCAAACAGAATTTGTATGTAACAGGGGCCAAATCAATGTCCTTTGTTTTGAAGAAAATTACTTTACCATGACAACTATTTAGCTTCGAGCTGGAAAGCGTCAGTCTCCTAAATGGGAAACAACTGAATTTCTGATAAGAATTTCCTTCACTCTCGATCAACAACACATTTTTAACTGAGATGGTTCAGAGAAAATTGTTTTAGATAGCTATTACTAACGTGAGCCGAAGTTTGAACACCTTTTTATGACAAATATCACTAAAGAGCACACAAGGAATTTGTAAGATCTATTATTGTTCTGTACCTACCAGAATAATGTATTAGTCTGTTTCACAGCATATTTTATGACTTCACAAAATATAAGGCCTATCACAACCAATGTAACAATACATCAGATGCTAATAATTTGTACTTTAGACGGAGCAATGTAGAACAGCAAAAGCCTACTGAAAACTACTAGTTTCAGAGTGTGCTTCTCTTCTCCAAGCCCAGTGTCTTCTCTTGATAGAAATATATTTTAACTGGATTTCTGTTAAGCTTTAGAGTCAATTTAGAGCAAGTTCAAAAAAACAAAACAAAACACCCAACCAAACAACCCCACCCGCAACCCTGCTTCTGCACCTTATCCAATTCAGTTTTAGTCTATACAGCAATCAAAGCATGTGCCTGACAACTCACCACTTTATGTTACATTTTGCACAGTGAACTGACTGGTGAGCAAATAAGCACTTCATAAAAACAGAACAATTATCATGGTTATGAAAACCATAATGTGAGCTACCTGGATCTGCCAAACCAGTTGTTTCTAACAATACATAGTCAAATTTTCCTCTCCTTTGCATCAGGTTCTCAATAGCCTTCACACCATTGTCCCTGTAAGAAGAAACAATTAAACCTGAGAACAGAGAAAACAAGCTAAAACACGTATAAACATGCAGAACACAGTGTCAGTACCATCAAAGCAAAGGCCTGAGTCAGGACTTACAGTTTACAATGACAATTCAGTCATCACGCTGCTGCTTTAGTATTAGGCAAATTGTAGTTTTCTGTTTCATTTTAGTCTGAAAGCAGTATTTGCCTACTCCTGACAGGCTAAGAAAGGTGATTTAAATGAAGATTTGTTTTCAAACACTGAAAACCCTGTAAAGGACAGTAGGGCTGTGTAAATATGTAACAATTTGGTTTGGCAGCTGAGATTACAGTAAGAAAGGGGGCATGTGGAGGGGGGTAGTGGAACTGAACCATGTTCTCCTGCCTTTCCACCTCACCTACAGCAAAATTAAGATGTGTCATTTACTTAAATCTCAGCTGATGAAGTCAGGCTGAAGCAGAAATGTATGGCATTTTATATAAGAAACCAATGTATATAAAACATAGCAGCAATGGCAGCTTTCCTTACACCCCAGTAGAACACAATGCAATAGGGTCTTCTGTTTTCCACTTACTAACCCAATTTAAGGCACAGGACCAGTTCTTCCAAATTTTCAGGAAAAACAGGCCATCACCTTTGTTACAAACTTAGCACAAACAATCCAGCATTCAAACAAACAAGGTAAAAACATGTCAAAGAAACAAATACACTCTTGCTTTTTAACGTGACGATCAGCTTACAGTTTGGAGTATTGTGTTTCGTTAGGTCACCAAAAGGTTCTCCCTCCACCCTTTCTGAGGTATACAATATTTAAGAATTAACCTTCTCCCTCCACCCTTTCTGAGGTATACAATATTTAAGAATTAACCAACATACAGAGAAAGAAACACAGAGTAATGTGGAAATTAGGAAACTCGAGTCCTAGTTCCAGCCTCCCTGAATCTTTAGCTCTTTATATAAAAGCTTATAATACTAACAGAAGAGGGAGAGCTCCCTACCCTGCAATACCCCAATTGTGTATAAGTTGGTATTTAGATTATTTTTCTGAAGGACACTAAGTCCAAATCCAGTAAGGCAGCAAAAGGAAATAAATTTCTATCTCCCAAATTCCAGTTCTTGTTTCATCTGACAAAAGAAGTCCCAATCAATACTACCGTCAGTTTTAGGAATCAAATCCTGGATGTCTTCTCCTTTTCTCAATTCCCCCAAAACCCACTGCAAGAACTTGTATAATAGTCCCTCCTTACTTTACTGAACAGCACAGGCAGCCGTTTCTGAGCTCCAGCCATTCTTCATAGAGTTCTCCCCCTTGACTGATTGCCAGGGATTTCTCCAATGCACTTCCTGGAAATATAAGTAGTACTATAATTTTAATCTACAAATTTGCATGACAATGCCTACAAAAGAGATAGGAAAGATTCAAGTTGGTATACATTTTTACTCTTGGATTATATTTTTTTCTTCTGAGACCATGTTGCTGACACGTTCTTTAGAAATTAGTGTCTTCCATTTTATGAGAAATTTAAAAGCCAATGTCAAGTCGGTTCAACAAAGACCAAAACCCAGACGATGAAAGTACAGCATAAGTGCCACAAACTTTGCTAAAAGAAAGGGAAGTCAACCCCTACCTCCATATCAAATGAGGGCTCTGTCTATACATTTTATTCTAGGCTCCATGACCAGAAAAGTGGCATGCATCTTTGTTGATGAAAACAAACAAACAAAAAAACCCACCACCACCACAGTGCAAACTGTAAGCAACACTGACTATGGTACAGATATGAAATTATAGCCATAACAGTTAAAAATCCTGAGAAGGAAAGCAAAGAGTTCAAAGAACCACTGGCACCAAGCACACATCTCCCCATTTTCTTGGTCTAGGATAATTTGTGATCTGTAAGTGGCTGAGGGGAAAGAAAAGAAAATAAAATATTATCTACCAACATTATTTTAATTTCCATTTGCTTGAAACTGAGTAGGACAAATGGAGGTACAGCATTTCCAACAGGGTGATATATTCATTTACTTGACTCTGAGGAACTCAGTTTATGTACAAAACAGATTAATGCATAGCATTATTTTATGAACACCAGCCAAAAGACTTTTTGCCCTTCTGAAGTCTGAGGTATGTCAATAATTTCAGTAATGGATTTAAAACTACAATGTTCTTGATTTCCAGAAATTTTATATATTTGCCATTTTAAGGCTAAAAAAATGTTTCTGCAGGTTTACATACCTTCTCCAAACTCATTCAGAATAACTGCTATTCTTTTATTATGCTGTTCTGTCAGTATGTAATTTAGAAGAGTTGTTTTCCCAGCTCCTAGAACACAGACCATATTGCTATTAAAATGTTAAAAAAAAGCTTAAATTTTCAAATAAAAAGCAAATACTGTTGTGCACATGCAGACTTCAGACAAATCTGATCTGAAAGACGAGTTTTCATTCTTGTATCCTGCATTCTATTATAACACTGTAAAAATTAATTTGTAGAGATATTTGACCCCATGGAACTATCAGCACATTAAATCTCAGCTTTAAAAGACCCATAGTTTTCTTCACTAAGTGTCAATGCTTGATAAACTTACAAGTCCCCTACCAGCTGGGCAGTCTTCTCCTAGAAAACTCATTTTTACGTTTCTCTTAACAAAAGGCACACTTATTCTTCTCCCCCCCCCACTGCTTTTTCTGACCAGCTCTTTTGTCATCAGTAATCACTGATGCGTGACTAACTGCCATTAGCTTAGTCACTGTTAAGCAAGGTGTTCACAACTTCTGTAATACCACATTACTAACAGTTTCCTCCCATGCACAAGATCACAACTAGGGGAATTTGGTAAAGCAACCTTCCTTCCCTGCCCTTAGGCTTTTTTGAGAGAGTATGATGCAGTACAAAGTTACAACTTTTAGAACAGTGTTGGCGATCCTAAATTTAACCTGATCTTTACCATATATAACTATATTTGAAGCTCCCAATAACTGTGTTGGTTTAAGAGAGGGAAGCCAAACCTCACATTTGTGAGATTGCAATTCAGCCTGCATTTAACTGAGGCAAATAAGTTACACTATTCTGACATCAAGTGGCAAAAAGCGATTTGTCAAACACGACGAGAACAAATCGGACCCCGAAAACAGGCTGGTAAAAGCAGCAACAGGAGCTTGTACAGCTGTTCCAAGTCGTTCTGCAAATCTAACTGGAACCGCACAACAGCGGCTGAGAACGCGGTGAAGCGCTGAATGGGCAGCGCTAAGGACTCCCTTCTGCAACGCCACCAGGGTCTCGCTTGCTCACCCAGCTCGTGGGCAGGGAGGCTGCTGTCAGACCTGCCGGGGCACTTCTCCGCCCGCCCGGCGGTGCGCGGGCCGCCCTGCAGTCCAGAGCCCCGTCGCAGCCCAGCCTCCCACTTAGGGGTCTCCCGACGCCAACACACCGAAGCCCGCAGGCCGGCCCTACAGCTCTTCCCAGCGCCGGGAAGAGCGGCACGCCGCTGGCAGGGAAGCGGGGCAGGCCGCTCCTCACCCAAGTAGCCCGTGATGATCGTCACGGGGATCTTCCTGCTGGGGCTGGACTCGATCTCCTCCGTGCCGCCGGCGTCTATCGGGACCAGGTCGGGGCAGTCTTCGTCCTCCATGAGAGCGCGGGCCCTGCAGCCCGGCGCAGCCTAGCCAGCCCCGGCTAGGGAAGAGGGAGAGACACAGGGAGGCGATGCGGCCGTGCCAGCCGGGGAGGGCGCAAAGCGCCGCGCTCCCCTCAGCCGCGCTCCCGCACTCCCCCCCCCAACCGCCGCCCGCTTCGCCGAGCCCCTTCGGCCGGGCGCCAGCCGCCACTCACCCGCGCCCGCCTGACGTCACACACCCCACGCCACGAGCAGGACCACCGCGGGCACGCACCACGGCACCCACCCCGCCCGCAGCGCCTCCCTTAGCGCATGCGCCTTGGCCCTCAGGGAGGCCTCCAGCCGGGTTCTGCCGCGCAGGCGCAGCAGGAGGGAAGGCGGGGCGGGGCGGGGCGGGGCGGGGCCTGCGGCGGGGCCCCGCGGAGGGGCGGGGGGGAGGCTGTTAGGCGTCCGTTGACGGCCGGCGGCTGGGCGGCCTGAGGTGGGTCGCAGCGGCGGCGTGCCTCCCGTCAGACAGGGCTCCAGGGGGCCAGGTCCTCCCGTCCACTCCTCCTCCCCAGCCCGGCCTCAGGAACAGAAATGTCGGTTCTGACCCACGGGGAACGCTGAAGACGGCCCGGTCCGGTTAGCAAACCTTGCGTGGGGTGGATGTGCAGTCTTTTATTTATAATCAAATAAAATTAAGCTACAGATTGAATGTTAGCTGTCTCTGTTTTCCATTAGATACTGTGAGGAGGCATGTACGTGTGTGAGACGTATCTATGGTTAATYTTAACAGTGTTGTGAACTCCCTAGCTTTTTGTGAACCAGAGGTTTAGCATATTGGTAATACATATTCCATTTCTTCATGTCAAAAGGTGTAAAAGTAATAGTACTGGGGGTGGCACGCAGAAGAGATTTGCCTGATGCATACTTACATACGCATACTCCTCAAAACCCAGGTGTGGTTCTCTGCTCCCAATATAAGGTCCAGTAACACAGGTCTGGGTATGGACTGATAAAGCATGTTGGGCTTCATCTTGTTTGTATGTTTGTTGGCTTATATGGCGGTAAATATACTTAGTATTTATCCTTGAATCTTCTTGTGTAGGTTAAAACATTCCTTTAATACTGATGATATTTGATGATATTCCACTCTAAATAGTTTGCTTTTACTTTAGTCATTCTGATTATAAAAAGCATGTAAAACTCCAGTCTAAAAAAATGATCAAATAACTTATATAATCCATTAATTCAGCTTGTCCTTGGAGATACAACTGTATTTATTCCAACAGAAATACCTATAGCTACATGATTGTCCAGATAATAAGTTCAAAAGCAAATTATTAAAATCTTGATTTGTGAGAGAAATGCGGTTTTTTGCTTTGGTTGTAGTTAGAATAACTTATGTTGTCCCACACTGTAAATCTTCTGCCAGCTCTGTGGAATGTCAGCAGCGGCACAAGTGTGAACCTTTTGAGCCTAGCAAGGTGACAGGCTTAGGTATCTTTAGTAAACAAGGGTAGCTGACAAGAATCAGTTGTGGAGTTTCTGTTTCCTTAACTGTGGCAGTAAATCTCATCCATTCATTATAGGGTTTAATTATATAGTCTGCTGATTTGTAGAGTTTTAGGACCAATACGCGGTAAATGCATCTTTTCGTGTTCTTGTTTCAACCACTCGGCTTATCCCCTTGTGTGACGCACCCTGTTTTAAAGAAGAAACCTGATCAGTTTTTCAAAGCTGATTCTGTTAGAACCCTGACCAATGTTGTGTATGGTTTTGCTGTCCTGAGACTGCTCAACTTTACATAGTTCTGTTATTAAGGGATATATTAAGAAAAATTTTAAGATTTTCACTGCAAGAAAGCTGTGGGGTAAAGGAAGGAAAAATCAGAAAGGTGTTTGGAACTAGCAGCTTAGCATCACAAAGCATATAAAAGGCTGTAAGTTGTATTTCAAAAATGAGACTATTTGTAATACTGAAATTTCGTTTACATGTCAGTGAGACATCTGGTATTGGGGAAGAAAAAGGTGATGAAACCAGTGTCCTGGTTCTTTAAGCTGTTCTGCTTTTCATCAGTTCACGTGACACTGCTCATTATTTTTCTTTTGAACAAAATTACCTAAAATAAATACTGTGGTTTCTGGGTTTCCTTTTGGTTTATTTAAAGTTTATATTCAAACATTATAATTTTGCTGTAAGTATTCACTGTCTTTGCGTTTCTGCTGAATTGTGTAATAATGCCTACTTTGTAAAGATAGATGCAAAACCTGCGTATTTTATTGTGGTGGCAGCTAAAATGAGCATAGCAAACCTAAATCTGGACGGCACAGTTGGAGTGTTCTACTCTAAGATATTTGTAGACCAGATATACAACATCAGAAAGCAGTAAAGTGTTGATGGGTACCTGGCAGTCGTATTTAATTATTACTTCAGGTGGCTGCAATTGAAATAAGCTGGTCCCTTCCCAAATACTGGAGATCTCAGCGCAAGCAAAGCCATTTACTTCAGACTGATTCGGATGATGGACAGAAGTGTTTAAGGCTGTTAGTCTTTGAGGAGAATTGGGGAAGAAGACTGTAAGAGCCATGAAAATAAGGAAGAGGATGCACTAAAGAGCATTGCAACTTACTGATTCCTGATACAGTAGCAAGGGGAGCATGATCTGATTGAAAGAACAGGCAAAGAAAATCATTGGCATTTCAGTATTATGGGGAACATAACAGCCTTAAAGCATCATGGCTGCTGGAGAAGGCGGTTCCTTTAAGGTACTACTAGTCTGTATAGTACGATGTAGTTCAGCATCACAGAGAAAGGATTTGCTGCAAATTCATACAATGATGCCAGATTTTTTCAATTGTAGTTAACCTACAAAACAATGCAGAAACAGAAATTAAGTTCAGTTTTGTGATCAGCTCAGTAGCTGCTGAGCAGGCCCATGTATATCTCAAAATATAAGCTGGTAAGCAGAGGTATAACTTCAGTATGATTTGCATACTCCCCTGGGTACATTTACTTCTTTCCTGCCTGTTATCTGTGTTTAACTATTTCTGTATTAAACTGTCTCTATTTTCTTACCTGTACTTGGATTGACAGCTTCTCCTGACAACTGGACTTTATTTTTCTTTGAAGAATCCAGATTATTCACATGTCGTGTAAGAGAAGGAAGATCTTTTAAAAACACCAACATCACTTAAATCATTGCACCTGCTTTTTAACACCGCTGCTTTTTATGTGCTCAATATGCTGTTATGATGTGAAACTTGGTGAAGCTGAGAACGTTATAATAAAGGTATGGCTTATAGTCAGGATTTAAATATCAACATACATCATCTAGCAAGTTGCCTAATTGTATGTAAGAAGACGGTGACAGTAAGAGAAAATTTTATCAGTGTTGTCTCTGCTTAAGTTCTGTTTGCTACGAAGGTGAGCAAAGAAACATTTGTCTTTGAGAAACTCTCTGTTGAGGATCTGGCCAGTAACATTTGTATTTCTCCAGAAGAATTTTCACAGACAAATGGAAAAAGATGTGCTTTCACATAGTGGGTTTTTTATGAAAAAACAGAAGGCTGCAAAGTGATCTAAGTTCCCTTTCTCCTGTTTCACTAACACAGAAGTGAAACTTAAACCTAGGAGTGATTTTTTAAATTTTTTTTTTTTTAAGGAAGGTTCAGTATTTCATTGCCAATCTATTTAATACATCAGTAGGAGTAATGGAAAATTACACTTTTTTCATTTTTCTGAGATTTAGCGTACTAAATTTCATATAACATTTTTTGTTTAAAACAATCTTGAATAAATCACTTAGTTTTTATTGGATACAGTCGAGATCTATGCCAGTGAGACCACTGAACTTGATGGCGTGTCAGCTTCCTTTAAGGAGAGAGCATCTAGTTGCACTGGCTACATTATACTTTTCTAGCCAGTGATGTTGTAGGAAGGTGGAATATAAAGCAAACATTAACAGGCATTGTGGCTGGCAGGTCCCGAGATCATCACAGTTTTCCTGTTGGTGTGAACCTCCAGGTAATCTTACAAGGTAATCAGATAACAGTCATTCATTGCTGAAGTTATATACCACTGGTGTATTTTGCCAAGGATGCGAACTTACTATTATAAAACATACTGAGAAAACTCCCATGGACTTAACTCAGTTGCCGGTCGAGCATCAAAGGTACAACCTCTACAAATAAGCAGGTGACACTTAAAGCTTCAGCAGGGCTTTGTCATCCATGACTATCCTGGGCCACAAACTTGTGTTTAATGATGGGCGTGATGCTGTAATACTCTATCGTGCAATAGCGTTCTTTGCAGGGATACCAGTGCCGGTGAAGAAGTTACTGCTGATTTACTCTTTTAAGAAAAAGTATGTTTGGAAATGTGTGTCTTAACAGAAAAAAATCCCCTTTTTTGAGGTGGCATGTACCCATGCCATTTATTGTCTCTTCCAGTGTTTCCCCAACTCCGGCTTGCAAACGCCTTCAAAACAATATGCAGCAGTAGCCTTTCTGCCCAGAAGCACATGCCCAAGCTCTGCTGTCGTTACCACCACTCAGCTGCTCTTTGTGGCTGGGCCTGCAGCTCCTCAGCCTGCCCAGGTACAGCAACCAACTGGCCACAGACCCACCACCTCCAGGTCAGGTTGCAAGAAGAAGACTAAAGCGTGGCGAGAGCATTTGAAGCCCAAGTGGAATGAGAGGGAAACGCGGCTTTATGACTGATTCCAGGGCTGAAGTGATGCAGCGATGATTAGGACTGCCATCTGGGATGCATGTGGGTGCAACAGGAGGATGGGGATGAGGAAACGGGGGAATGTAAGCGTGCTTTCTACTGTATTGTATGTAAGACCCACCAACAGCTGCTGCCATCCAAGCAAGCTAAGTTTGGAAAACCGTGGTCTGTTCTGAGTTGCATTGTTTTCTTCACTTTTGATTTTGTGCTGCCTTCACTGGCACCTGGTTTGATAGAATTTTTTTATCTCCTGACTGGAAAGATCTTGTTCTACTTCTTGTTCTGAAGGTGTGATTAGACTTCATGACCTTGTATATAGTAAGTTTGTTTGTTGCAGGAATTCAAACAATAGTGTTTAACAATAAGCCGGAGCAGTACTGTTGACAATACTTAATTGGATAAGATAGTTTAAAAAAATGAGTTTACCGACATTTCATCTGGTAGTACTCCAATGAGTTAAAAGCATGTAAACCTTCTTGATAAAATCCCTTTTTTTTTCTTTTTTTCTTTCTTTTTTTCCCATGAAAAAGGCAATGGAATTGCTGACATAATAGATGAAGAGGAATATTTGATGTGTTTTGCTGCTCATATGCTGAAGTAGGCTGCTGATAATTCAGTTCATCCAAAAAGATGAAAACTTACAATGATCTAAGTGTTTGGTCTGTACCTGCTGAATATACTAGCAGGTTTGGAAACCTTACTTTTGTGTGTTTCCTCAGGCATTTTTTCCTGCATGTGACAAAATATTTCTGAGTAATCCTTTTGTCTATGCTTACCAAGAATGTATGAAACTGCAAAATAAATAGTTGTATCATTCATAAATGGGTATATTTGTGCAGGTTGAGATGTTATCTGCATTGCTGCTAGCTCAATTTGTGTGGCCAGATTCGGCAATCAGGGAAGGTCCTACTTCATGCCACATGAGCTGTTAAGATGAAGCCTGGACTCTTTTTTACAGCTTCAATAAAAAATGAGGTAGTGGTTTCTTCTTGAGTAGTTAGCAGTTCTGGAGATACAGCTAGAAGAAGAAACATCTTCCTCTCTTAAACAAACAAACAAACAAAAAACAACACCCCAAATACAATTAACTTCAGTAAAGGAAGAACATCCAATTCCTTTTGTGGGACCTACGGTGAACAGAACAGGTGTGAAACCCATCTAATACCAAAACTGCTGTCTTAACTGTCTCTACAATCAGACAATGTACAGAATGGTTAATGGAGCTACCTGCTTTTTTTTCATTGCTTACTTTTCTCCTCCTTATCTTGTAAGTTGCTAGAAACAGAGGCATAGCGCTTCCTGGAAGCTTTTGAAATTAAACAATGAAAAGGATGGTACTGTGGATGAGCAGCTCTTCCAGTGACAGGTTATCTATAATGCACAGTTAAGCTACCAGAAAGCAATTTCATGTGATAGCAAGGACATACTGTACTAGTGGAGAACTGCATAACATTTTTTCCTCTGATTTCCCTTCTTTTGTACAGGAGATGGAATGAGGTGGAACTGAAAGCCCACCTCATCATGTGCAAAGAGTACATAAGAAGTGTTTCTTGCCCATCCTGCAGTGGTTTAGACAGCATAGAAAATTGACAAACTGGTGTTTATTTGATGGCTATTTCATGACATCTTAAGGAGAGCATGGTTTATATTAATATCTAAGCTAAAATTCTGAAAAGCAATAAAAGAGAAGAAGCTCCTCTGTCCACCAATTTCCTGTAAGAGCAAAGAGCATAAGCATGCTAGAAAGGCCAAGATGTTAAAATAAATATTTCAGCTGGATTTTGGATGTGTAGCTTTCAATGGTGCTGAGGCCCTCGACTCCAAGTAGAGTAGGTACAAAATGCATACCACTGATCCAGGAAAAAATCAAACATTTGGTGTCTCAGATTAGGCTCTCAAAAATGGATGTGTCCATTTAAATTACATGGGTCTACTAAAATTAAAAGGTGGTTACATTTTTCTTGTTTCTTTCCACTGTTGACACAATGTGATTGCAGCTGCCTGTCAGAAGGCAGGTTGCAAGCTTTCAGTTTCTTGTAGAGCAGTAACACGTCTAATAAAAACGCAGCCAGTTTGTGCACTGAAGAGAGTTGTCAAGGCAGTGACCGTCTTTCAACAGACAGGTGCAAATGCAGACCAGAAGAAAGGTGGTGTGAAGCTGTGTCTTGCCACGGCCAGTATCTCTGACACTCGAGTTTTCTTGTCACCAATACACGTGCCAGATCATGGCTACGTATCAGTGAGTTGTAACTACGTGATACTTAAGTTCAAATTACAGGTAGGTAAATGGACTTAGCTTTATCCTGGTGACATAAAGAAAGGATGGATGTGGTGGGTAAGTTCCATGCAATAAAGTGTCTAATTTATTCTTCCCAAAGCAAATGTTTATTAGTTAATACCATTCTATTAATAGTAGATTTTAATATTTTCTTTCTGAGGTTTTCAGACTTGTATCTGAGATCTTATTCTGCTGTAGATCCTTGTAGGTTTTTTCCCCAAAAATATATCCATATTTGTTTCCATTTTCAACTCTTTTTATTTACTTCTGGTTTTTGTTAAATCTTTCACCTCTTCAGCCTTTCTGCACTTCCCTAACAGCACAGACAGTGCTCTTCAAAGACCGTAGAGGTTAACATCTGTATTTGAGACCACCCATACTTAACAGTGCTCTAGAGAATGGTGAATCCTGCAGAGTAAGAGGTAATTGTTAGTAGCACAATTTTAGGCCTTCACTGTTTGACAGTCTTCCATTCCTTGCCTCAAATCACACTGTTTTCCTCTAGATCCCCTCCAGCTCACTGGGAATGGAGAGATAAGCTATGACTGCCTTTCAACAGGTGAATCCTAATGTTGTTGCCACCAAGGCACGGATTTACTAAAAATAGGACAATCTAAAACTGAATTGCCTCTGCTACCCCAGAATTCACCTGTACAAACCATGTTTGGCTTCTGTTTCCCCTTTCAAATGAAGTCTGAGTTCTGCCTGTCTGCAGAAGCAGTGAAATCTGCACCAAGACTGGGAGAAAAATACCAGTCAGGAAACATCACTCTGTAACACAACCACAAGAAACTTACTAAAAACAGCCTTTTTAAAAAGTTGAGCTGTAAGTGCAGGTGAAGAGAACAGCAGCAGGGCCTGCTTTGTGCCGAGCTGAGCTGGTATCTGGTGTTGGTATGTGTGAGTTTTCCTTATACACTCAAGTAGTTTAGGGGTAAGAGAAACATATATCCTGGGTGCAAGTGTGTATTGGCAAAATATCATCCCAGGTAAAGAGCTGGCATCTATTTACGTCTTAAACCTTACAGTCTCTACCCGCCCGAACAGCTCCATCCACGTGCCAGCGGGGCCGAAGGAAGGACCCCGGCTATTTCCTCTGCCTGAAGGGCGGTGGGCGCCGGCCTGCCCTGACCTGAGCAGCCCTGCCCAGGCCTCCCCTGCCCTGCCCTGCCCTGCCCGGCCCTGCCCAGCCCTGCCCGGCGGCCGCGCCTGCTGCGCGGGGGGAGGACGGGCTGGATCGGCGGCGCCCGGGGGCGGCGCGGGGCCGGTCTGGGGCGCCGCGGCGCCCAGCGGTGCCTGCTGCCTCCTCGCCCGCCCCCGCAGAGCAGCGCTTGCCCCCCGGGCGGGGGTGTCATGACACCAGCACCGCGGTTTCCAAAAGAAAAGGGGTTGGGGAGGTGCGCAAGGATTTCCGCAGCTATGCGCGTTCATCGGTACAAGGTGTGTTCCCTCCTTATTGCGCTTGCCTTCCCCGCTGCTTCCCTCCGGATCCCCCCGAAATATCCACGGGCGGTTCGGGTGTCGCCTGTGTTAAACAGGGAGGTGAAATTCCTGGTCCTTCCCAGTGCCCGGCTGCGCTACCGCCGCGGCGGGCAGCCTGGGGGAGCCACCGGGGAGAGGCGCGGCGCGCCGGGAGCGCCGGGGCTGGGCGCTGCCGGCCGGCAGTGCAGACGCCGGCAGGGGTGAGAAGCCAGCTGTGCACAGGGGCAGATCCCTCCCACCCCGGCCGATTTCGGTGAGGAAGGTGAAATGCGGAAGTTGCCACCCAGAACTGTCAGAAGACGGTCGAGTTTTTAGCCCGGAGCGTGCAATTAAGAAAAATAAATAATTAAAACAAAGCCGCCCTTCGTGCGTACAGCCGGCGTCGGTCCTCGTCGGCAGCCGACACCCGCGGCTGCTCTCCCGCATGGCGACTTTACCCGCCGCAGACAGGAGGGCGTTCGCCCTGAAAATCAACAGGTAAGGGGCTTTCCCCGTACCTCGCCACTATCCCTCGCCAGTCTTAGCCTGAGACCCGGCCAAGGCAGGCGACCGGGCTGCGGGCGCGGGAGCGGGACGGCGCCTCCCGGGGAGACCCCCGGGGCGTGGAGCCATCTGCCAGCCCCAGACAGCCGGCCCGGCCCGGCCCGGCCGCCGCCGCCGCCGCCCGCTGCCGGCCAGCCTGCGGGCGGGCACCCCCTCCTCCTCTGCCTGGCTGCTCCGGCGGCCGGCGAGCGGCGGCCCTCGGCGCGCCCCGCCGGTCCTCTTCCGGCCCCGGGGAGGTGCAGCTCCAGGGTGCGCTTCTGCAACGAAGTCTGCTCTGACGAGGGGTACACAGACGAAGCCGGCTGTGGGTTCGTGTCCTCTGGCAGGGAGGAAGCGTCCAGTCTCACCCCAGGAGTTTGTTCCCCATCTGTTCTGTCCGAGCAAGCCCCGAGCCTGCTGGAGGGGCTGCTCGCTGGCGGCGGGGCGGAGGGGTAGGGTTCCTCCTCCGCACGGAGCGGCAAAATGACCTGGTGCCTAAATTAGCGCTCCTGGGAAATGAGGGGTTTATGTAGGGCATCAACACCGCGGTGACACACATCCCCGGTTTTTTTTTCTGTCCGCCCTTTCATCTATGAAATGAAAAAATCCTCCTGATGATTGAAAATAAATTTACCTCCCCTCTTCCCTCCCTAAACCAAATAAATCAGAGTTCAGCTGTTGGAACACCATACTCTTGCGACTGAGCTTGCTGTCTGCTAGACTTTGGTGTCTTTTCCCAGGGAAGTGCTGACTCTCAGCTGGTCTGTGCTCTGTGGTGGCAGTAAGAAACCAAGACAATTATTTTCATATTGTTAGGTTAAAGGAAAACACAGACCTCCTTTTCAAGAGTCTTGTCATCTGAGACAAAAACTGTGTTTCCAGGGTGTTGATCTAAGTACAAGGTAACTGAGTTTGCTGACACATAAAAGAACAAATAGCATAATGGTAATATAAACTGAGGATAAGTCTCTGTGCCAGAGAGAAAAGTATGCAGAGAAGCTCCACCTCCTCAGCAATTTATTGGAAGACATGGGGTTTGCAGTCACAGAGGATAAAATTAGCTCCGCTGTGATGTGCCTTTCCCATGGCAGAGTACGCATCAGTGTACCTTTCTGTATCCTTTGGGAATTAATTTTAAATTTATGGTGGAATATTCACAAGAGTGAGACATCCTATTGAGAAGCCATCAGATGAGCAGTTCACTACAGGATCCTGCCACGATTCCTGATCATTTGGAGACTTGCTTGAATAAAGAGTGTAACTGGCTGATATTTAGAGGGTTTGGGTTATTTTCTTTCTTCCTATTTTTAGGGTCAGCCTTCTGGCAGCTTTTCCCAGCTGTGGTGATGGTCACTGTTCATCTGTATGACTAAAGCCTTACAAAGTAGTAGAATCATAACAATTACTCTGGCTTCATTTCACAAAGGTTCACAAAAGTTTTGCTAGTAAGAACTGTTGTGAAATTAAACCATTGTTACAATTTTTTAAATTTCTTTTTCTTTTGATTCAGTAGTGAAATATTCAGCATTTTTTGTAGCAAATTAAATGTTCTGATACATTGTTCATCATGTTCTGAATATGATTCCAATTTAACAATCTGCATGTTTATTTTGCAAGTAAGAATATTCTCTTTTACACAGTATGGTAGAAATTACATATATTTGCTAGCAGAACATCATGTTTCCCTTTCTTCAAAAGGAGCAGGTCATTTTTACATGACTCAAGTGCAGTTTGTTCTACTGACAGTAGAGTGATACATCTTCACAAGAAGTGTTTTTAATGTGGTGTTTTGGGTTTTTTTAAAGGAATTTTCAAAATAAGAGGAATAAGAGGTCAGTGTGTTAGCTTTCTTGCCCATACACAAAAGGCTAATTTACAGCTATAAAATTTTGTTCCTCTTTCTTCAGAGTTCCTGTGCTTACTTCTTCAAAATGCAACTCTTAGTGAAAGTTGGACGTTACTGGCAAGGCATTATTTACAGGAGTTATTACATTGCCTGTATAATGACTCTCCATTCACTACAAATTCGCATGCAAGCTCTTCTCTTTCTCGCTCTTTCTCTTGCCAGTGACTTGACTAAGCTATATACTGTTTTTATGAGGCCAGCAGAATTTTAGGCTCTGTACCGGTTCCTCAGTACAACATCAGCCGCCTCCCTGCTAGTTACGTAAGGTGTACCCTGGTGTGTTCGGTGAAACATGATAGATATCTGACCACCTTATGAACTATGCTAAACACTGTTCCATGAAAAATTAGCAATGACATGATCTGAAGTGTTGTGTTAGTGGTCTTGTCATGATTTAGTGTGAGTTATGGATCATGAGCACTGGAGCTGCAGATGCTTCAGGAACAGCTGTTACATGACAAGCATCACATCTGTTTAAAACAAGGTCAAACTTTAAAGTCAGGCCTTCAAATGCCTTCAAACTTGTAAGTTGCATATGCAACCTGCCCACATAACCATGTCTTCCTATCACTTTATTCTTCCTTCCACCCATCTGGTGTCTGTTGCCCCAACCTGTTGCTTCCTGCCTTTTTTAATCCTGCGAAGACTTGCACATATGTTTTTAATGCATGTATGTGAGTAGTTCCTTCTGTTTTAATGGGGTAACTTTTATGTATAATGATGTTCATCTCATATGTAGAAGTGAAGGAGCAAGCCTTTAGTGTTCCTCATGTTAGGCAGCATTCCTACTACTTACCTGTGTATTACCCAGATCTAAGTTGCTGAAAACTGAGCAGGACCTCAGAAAACATCCTCTTTGAATAACATTTTTTTTATTACGTGAGAAATTAAATTCCTGTCCAACTTTATACATTCTTTGAAATGAAGCCTAAAGTATCACTTAAAAGTAAGTTGTAACTGTCTTTCCAAATGGCCTCCTGCATTGGACAAAGGAAGGGGAAGAAAACCTTCATTAATATGGAACAGGGGACCTTTATGGCGTTCACCGAGAGTGTTAGGTGTCTGTGGTGGTTGGAAGCCACCATGGGACATGAAAAAGCAGATCATCCTTGTTGAGTCGAGTCCTAGACAGTAAATGAAAGGTATCTGGATTGCATGGTGTAAATGTGTCTACTTTCCAATCACAGTATTTATACCCAGAAACCAAAAAAGTTGAAAAATAATTTTGTAAACTGCTGAGAAAAAACAACTCATCATTGCTAAAAGTGTGGGCTTTAACATGTACCAGCTGAGCAGTGTACGTCTGAGGAGACCGTAAAAGCTGAATTTTAACCTGTTTGCCTCAGCAGTGTGTTAGGATAAACACAGCATCCACGGAAGAGATTTTCTGGTTTTATTACTTTTATTTAGCTAGTGTAGTTTACTATTTTATCTTCCACGTAGATCTTGCAGTAGTAGTTATTTGTTTTTACTTCAAGTGAAGAAAATTGTGCTTTAGGCACCTGCCTGGGGCCCTGGCCACCAGCGCTATACATTCAAAACATTTCAACACATAAATTACTGAACAGAAAACTATCAAAAGCAGCAATACAGCTCCCTAAAATATCACTTAACTTTCAGTCATGTGACTCATGCAATTAAAAACCCTCCCAATAGACATACTCCTCAACTGTCTCTACAGACAACCAATGTCTGCATTTTACAAGTGTTATAAAACAAATTTTTAGTATTTACTTCTATCATTTCATTTCCTTGTCCCTGAAATTGTCCGGTTGCCAAACAAAATTTTCTTTTCTTGTTCCAGTTTTAAGAAGTGCACTTAAGGATGAGTTTACATGCATAGATTTATATTAAAAAAACCAAACAACCCACACTACCAATATTAAAGCAAACATTTAGCTAAAGATTTCAAATCTTAAAAAGCCTACAGTAAAAGTCAAACCCCTACCTAATTCTCAAATTGTACCATGAATTCTACTTCACATTATCGATGACAATACATTTAAATTATTTCTACCTGAAATGAAAAGGTCAGCTTAAATCGTGTCTTGTACAAAGTCTTGGTTCTGAAGGTTCACAAGAAATTACCCTAAATGGCGAAGGCTGTTGCAGGGGGGTCACGTACAGTGCAAAATTATTTCAGTGGCAGAACAGGCCATTTCCTATGTACTCTGATAGCAGATTCCTGTTCAGTGCAACCCCTTTATGGGGCTGAGACCAGCATCTTTTGATTGAATTTCAATAAAACCCTTGTTATATGGATATAATAAAATGCTAATTACTTAAAAGCATCGTCCAGACTCAGTGTATAGGCCAAGCTATTTCTTTTAATTAATTTTTCTTTTTAAACTTTAAATATATTAAATAAGCTGCAGAGAGAACCTCAGTCCTTTGTATGTACAATAGATTTATGTAGTAAGTATAAAGATCTAATGTATTTAAAAAGATGTGGTAAATTCTCATAGTCAGTTTCTTACATAAAGACATACATTATAAAAACGTTAATAAAATTACCAGTCTGCTAATAGTGAAGGCATTTTACATGTGTTTGCTGCATACCTAAAACACACATTCATACTTTATCAACTTTTAAAAGCTGCTTGTAGATATATCCTTCTTATCAAGTATGAGCCATAGCCTTATAATATGTAATGTCAGGACAGTGGTAGTATTAAAAATACTGTGTTCGTTTACTAAGTCAACCTAATTCAAGAAAGAGAGTCACAAAGGAGAGCACGCTTGATGAAAGGGTTGAATCCTGCTTTAATGAGTTGCAACCTGGGAATCTATCTAAGTGAGTATAACTCAAGTTAATAAGCCTTTGCAGGTTTATATTCAAGACAGTTTTTTCAAACGATCAAATAATAACCCATTTGAATTCATCTAAAATCCATACCATAAATACACAGTGCCTTATGGCTTTTAAGAAAGGTTGAAAAATTCCAATTTGTAATTGCTATGGGAAAAGACTACTTCTTACATACTACATATGTGAAATAGTGGTGGGTTTGTATTTGGTACAGAGAATATTAAACACTAATAACAGATTAAAGATAAAAAAGTAGGATGTATATAAGTTTCATATGTTATGTATAACCATCTGTTAGTAACAGTTTATAGTAAATGGCCAGTTTTCTTAGACTTCCATAAAAATAAATAAGCCGATCTTTTAAATCCTTTGGAGCAAATTACTTGGAGTTGCATGTGCAGAGAGTATAAAGATCAGGTTTGCATCTTAGAACCTTAGAAAGGTTTGGGTTGGAACGAACCTTTAAAGGTCATCTAGTCCAACCCCCCTGCAATGAGCAGGGACATCTTCAACTACTTCAGGTTGCTCAGGGTCCCGTCCAACCTGACCTTGAATGTTTCCAGGGATGGGGCATCTGCCACCTCTCTGGGCAACCTGGTCCAGTGTTTCACCACCCTCATTGTAAAAAATTTCTTCCTTATATCTAATCTGAATCTACCCTCTTTTAGTTTAAAACCATTCCCCCTTGTCCTGTCGCTGCAGGCCCTACTAAAAAGTCTCTCTCTGTCTTTCTTATAATCCCCCCTTAAGTGTTGAAAGGCCGCWGTAAGGTCTCCCTGGAGCCTTCTCTTCTCCAGGCTGAACAACCCCAATTCTTTCAGACTTTCCTCACAGGAGAGGTGTTCCACCCCCCTGATCATTTTTGTGGCCCTCCACTGGACCCGCTCCAACAGGTCCGTGTCTTTCTTATACTGAGGACCCCAGAGCTGGACACAGTACTCCAGGTGGGGTCTCATCAGAGCTGAGTAGAGGGGCAGAATCACCTCCCTCGACCTGCTGGCCACGCTTCTTCTGATGCAGCCCAGGATACGGTTGGCCTTCTGGGCTGCAAGCGCACGTTGCTGGCTCATGTCCAATTTTTCATCCACCAATATCCCGAAGTCCTTCCCTGGAGGGCTGCTCTCAATCCCTTCATCCCCCAGCCTGTAGTGATACCAGGGGTTGCCCCGACCCAGGTGCAGGACCTTGCACTTGGCCTTGTTGAACTTCATGAAGTTCACACGGGCCCACCGCTCAAGCCTGTCAGGGTCCCTCTGGATGGCATCCCTTCCCTCAAGTGAATCAACTGCACCACTCAGCTTGATGTTGTCTGCAAACTAGCAACTGCACTCAGTCCCACTATCTATGTCATTAATGAAGACATTAAATAGTATTGGTCCCTGTACTTACCCTTGAGGAACACCATTTGTCACTGGTTTCCATTAGGTCATTGAGCTGTTCACTGTAACTCTTTAGATGCGGCCATCCAGCTAGTTCCTTATCCAACTAACAGTCCATCCATCAGATCCATGTCTCTCCAATTTAGAGGTAAGAAAATTGTGGGAGACCGTACAGAAGTCCAGGTAGGTGATGTCAGTTGCTCTTCCCTTGTCCACTGATGCAGTCACTCCATTGTAGAAGGCCACTAGATTAGTCAGGTACAATTTGCCGTAGGTGAAGCCATGTTGGCTGTCTTTAATGACCTCACTATATTCCATATGCTTCAACAAAACTTCCAGGAGAATCTGTTCCATGATCTTACCGGGCACTGAGGTAATGCTGACTAGTCTCGTTCCTGCATACTGGTTTTGTTTGAGAGCCTTTTAATTTGGCTATCGGAAATACTGGGGTGGTTGTTTTTCAGGAATATCATTATACTTTTTTCATCTTTCATTAACTTTTATATTCAATTTTTTCCAGTTTTTCAGCTGAGTTCAACATGTGTTTTTTCCCAATTGCCAGAGCATGTATCTCCCATTTCCAGTTTACAGGGATAGATTATAAACTGACCAAAGTATCTGCTCATTTATTTCACAGAATCAAAGAATGAATGAGGTTGGAAGGGACCTCTGGAGGTCATCTGGTCCAACCCCTCTGCTCAAGCAGGGCCACCTAGAGCTGGCTGACCATGTCCAGATGGCTTTTGAAGACCTCCAAGGAGGCAGACTCCACAACCTCTCTGGGCAACCTATGCCAGGGCTCAGTCACCCTCACAGGAAAAAAGTGTTTCAGGTGGAACCTCCTGTGTTTCAGGTTGTGTCCATTGCCTCTGGTACTGTCACTGAGCACCACTAAAAAGAGCCTAGCTCCATCTTCTTTACGCTCTCCCTTCAGACATTTGTATACATTGATAAGATTCCCCCTGAGCCTTCCCCTCTCCAGACTGAACAGTCCCAGATCTCTCAGCCTTTCCTCATAGGAGAGATGCTCCAGTCCCTTCATCACCTTCATGGCCCTTGGCTGGTCTCTCTCCATTATGTCCATATCTCTCTTGTAGTGGGGAGCCCAGACTCGAACACAGATCCCAGGCATGTCTCACCAGCACTGAGCAGAGGGGAAGGATCATCTCCTTCGACCTGCTGGCAATACTCTGCCTAGTGCACTGCAGGATAACATTAGCCTTCCCTGCTGCCAGGGCACATTGTGGGCTCATGTTCAACTTGGCTGAAGTCATGGTCTCCTAGGACCTCCGGGTCCTTTTCTGCAAAGCTGCTTTCCAGCTGGGTGGCCGCCCAGCATATATTGGTGCATGGGGATGTTCCAGGTGCAGGGCTTTGCACTTCTGCTTATTGAACTTCATGAGGTTCCTGTCAGCCCATTTCTCCAGCCCACTGAGGTCCCTCTGAAGGACAGCAAGACCCTCTGGTGCATCAGCCACTCCTCCCAGTTCTGTGTCATCAGCAAACTGGCTGAGGGTACGCTCTGCCCCATCATCCAGATCATTAATGAAGATGTTAAACAGGATTGGACCCAGTATTGACCCCTGGGGTATACTGCTACTTAGTGGTCTCCAACTAGGCTTCATGCCACTGATCACCACCCTCTGGGCCTGGTTGTTCAGCCAGTTTTCAGTCCAACTCATTGTCTGCTCATCCAGCTGGTACTTCACCAGCTTTAGACATAAGTTTCCTTTAGACATATGAAGAACTTAATCACCTAAGTATTACTTCTTCCCAGAAAAAGTCACTCCTGTCTTCCTGACTTACTGCGAGCTGATTTCTACCAGCTTTTTATGGCATCATTGTCTTGATGTCTTCTGGAACTTGTATTCAGCATAAGGAATAGATTGTACGTGGCTCTAAAGCAGGTGCAGAGGAGGGAGAGAAGACCAGGAGCTCTGCTCCTTCATATGCTACTCATAAAGGCCAGTCCCCACTGCAGCCTCTGCACATAGACGCTTTACCTCCCATCCCACCACTGTCTGGATTCAAGGCAACCTGAGTGAGCAGAAAAGATAAGGAGGAATTGAGACCATGGTTTCATCCCTGTTGTATCAGTTATGACTGCTCACTCCATGGGAATGACTAAACAGCCATTAAATGCCTCATATGGCTGTTTCCTTAGTTATATTAACCTGACTCCCTGCTTTTAGGACATTTTCACAGGTACTCCTCCACTCCAAGGGAGAGATGTAACCTGCAGGAGTAACGACCTTCTAAATCTACCACAAAGTCAAGAATATTAAAGCAGGCAAGGGATGGATCCTATCTATTGTAAATAGCTCTAAAGATGATAGAGGGAACTTCCTAATGCCTGTGAGGTTATCTTTTCATCAGCCCTAAAGATAATTCATTTGCCTTTGCTAGGGTGTTTCCAGTGAGCAGTCAAATTAGACTAAATATATGTCAGCGCAGTGCTTCTAAACATGTTTTACAACCACACTTGAGCAAATGACAAGTTTAAGTGGTATACAGTTTGGCTGGTCACTATGTATAATTCAAACCAATATCAGCTGATGTGCATCGCACATTCTGGCATTGATAATTGTTGCATTTAAGCCCAACTATATCAAAGCCAGTCTGCATCCACACAGCCTGTTGAATTATACCTGGGAGTAAACTGTGCTGTAGACCATATGAGCTAGGATGTAGCTGGAGGCCGTTAAGAGAGAGAACTTCATGAAAGGAGGAACACTGCTATAATATTTGTTATGGACTTGGCTTAGATCGCAAGCTGTCATGTTTTATACAAGCACAAAATTAATAAAAAGAAAAGCAAACCATGCGCAAAGCCATGTTTGTGCAAAACTGTGTGTTTGTCCTTAAGATGTTTCTAATTCTGATGGGGAACTGTGTGAACATTGTTTCCTCCTCTAGCAGAGGTGGACTGTAAATCAGTTACAGGAGTAAGCTGAGGAAGAAAGCAATATTATATATCAAGATTATGCCACAGCATATTAGTTCATAGTGGTAATATAGATTCCTGTAAGTATCCACTCATTTTTCAAATATAAGATTATTCAGGACACTCTTACTAGATTTGACATCCTATTGTCCATCACAAAGACTAAACGCACAGACCTTTCCTCTGGTACACTGTGCGAAAGATTACAACATTTCCTGCCTAAAATGCGCCTAACTTTTAGGAAGTAGAAAAGAAGGAGTAAGAAAATGCCCTTTTAACTACTTTTCAGAGGATACAGATGCCCTTGGTTATTCACAGTGATTTACTTTTGGTTTGTATTGTTTACCCCGAACTTTATGATTAYCTTTTCTGGAGTGGTCTGCCTGCTATACAATCAAGGTGATAGTAGCCACTTAAGTAGGGAGTTGATGACAAACACAGGCCCATCCAGCCAAATCTCTATGAAAAATTACAAGTGCAGGAAAGATGGGCTCCATAATATGTGTACTTTTTATCAGCAAGTAAGCAGTTGTAGAAACAAAGCCTTTGGAGAACAGTTGGTCATGCAAGAAGAATACTGTTGTTACCGTTGAGACAGATGTTATTGACAGCTGTTGTTAGCAGGAAGCTAACCTTTTCATCTGACTGCGTACTCAAATTGTGTTTAAAATATAACCACCTATTTTCTATTACAGTTGTTGAAGGCTGGTATTATACTGTACTTACATATCTATGCAATCACTGGAATCAGACATAATAATCCCTGCTACATGATTAGAGTACTGAGGTTTTTGCTTTGTCTCTGGAAGATGGCTGGTGAGCAGGAAATGGACTTTAGGCTCTGAGCAGAAAAGCTGCATTTTAAAATCCTTTTTTTAAGGTCTTATATACCTCTTAGACTTCAGATATCTATGTGCATTGTGAAGTCTAGGCTGCAATTTATGACGAGGTTCTTTTTTTATAGTACAGGAAATCCTAAGCTTACCCAAGAAAAATGTGGTTGCAAATGAGAAACGTCTTCATGTCCACCAGGTCCCATGTATGAACATTCCTTATTTATCTTTCCAAACAGTTTTCATTTTCAGACATGAAGTGAAAACCAGCAAGGAAGAAATATCTGATGTTGTATTTTATACCCTTGACCACTTTTAGGTTTTGTGGTCATTAAAAATTACAGTTCATGAGCATAGTTCAGCATAGTTGTCCTTTTTTCTATTCTGACTTGTTTTTTTTTTTTATTTGATTTGAAAAACACATGCCAGACTATACTGTTGTTTGTAGCAGTAAGAAAATGGATAGCCTGTGAAAAGTGCTTACTTGATAACATACTCACACTAAATGCTTGCCATCATGAATGCAATTACAGAAAAATAGGTCCAGGCCTAGATCAGCTTTTGGCCCAAGTTCATATAAGAAGTCCACAATATTTTTCCTCACAATCTTTGTAGAATAATACTTGCACATGATGAATCACAGAGTTTCCTGAGCTTTAGTAATAATGACCTGGARACTTTTTATAAAGGAGTCAGCACACCTGGACTCGATATTAGTATTTTTCCCTAAAGTCAAGCAAACTGGATTAGGTAAGAGTATATTTTATTTCAGTTGTCACATGATCTGAGCTTTACAATCATTATAATAACAAAACCTTATGTTTAGAACATTGTTAGAGTAAAATTTAACCTTTCCCCAAGCTTGAAATTTTCCAGATGAATTGCCAACTGAAATTCAGTTTGTAACTTAGGATATAAAATGTCTTGCATCATCCAAATGTGTTTGTGAGGGTGTGTAATATAATTTCTATGGAATTTGTACCTGTAGTGATAGCCAGCAGATACAAAAATATATTCTTTTTAACAACATTGTTGTTAACATATGCCAAATTCTGTGGACATTCCTATTTTTAGAAGTGTGAGTGGAAGATCCAGCTTTCAAGTGTATCTTAGTTACTGCTCTGGCTCCCACTGAAGTTGAATCAGAATTCCCCRTTCTGAAAATGGCAGTACCTCTTCATGTACTTGAAATTGGGCCAATTTTTTTTCAGGTATACTGCCCTAATAAAAGATCCTACTTTTTCTAGTTAAACTTACAGCTCTAAAGAAAGAACTTTATTCTAAGAAGTAACTGGAAAAAACCCAACTCATGGTTTTCCTGTCACAGAAAGGTCACACTGAAGCTCCACAAATCTGTGTTCTTAGGAAATGAGGGGCCAAAATATTAACACAAATTATTTTTCCAGTTCTGTGCCATTTGCATTATCTCCTCCTCTGGATTTTGAAGTACTCACAGTATTAAAGACCCATCTGTGAATATATTGTGAATTTCTTTGAAGTTGTCAGTCATGAAAGAGACAAAATACACATTTTTTTCCTTGTTGATAAAAATACCAACCGTGACCTTGATAAAAATAAAATCAACCCTGTAGGAGCAAAAAGAAAAAAATCCCTAGAATAACATTTACATGGTCTTTATTATTATTCTTAATGTTTGACTTTTTTATCACTTATTATTAATAATTGCTTATTAGGAAGAAAGTGAAAATAAAGCACATAAACTATGAAACTTGGTATGGGTTTTACAAAATTATCAGCATTATGGTAGCATTTTCTTAGTGAAGTCCTCGTGAAGGTCAGATAATACGTGTGAGCTGGAAGATAAATCCTTGCATTTATTTCATAATCACCCTGTTGTGAATTGGTAGGGTAGTGCAGAAAAAACAAAAATCTCAAAGCACAAACTGATATCATTCTATTACATTTCAAGTCACAGTATAAAAGGAAGATAGCATGTATGATCACTAATGCTTTTGAAATTGCCTTTATCGTTGTTGTAGAGGATCTAAGATTTTGGAAGACCTTTAAACAGTTTAGCAAGGAACAAGCCAAAAAAAAAAAAAAAAAAAAAAAGAGGTAGGCCCTAACTACAAACTTTTGCCCTGGAATATAGACCTTTAGAGTCTTCTGGAGACTTCAGGGGCACTTTGTTAGAAAGCTTTTCTTCAGCCATCTTGGTTGAAATGAACACTTAATGAGGCACCAATATGAGCTTTAGTACTTCAAGCAGAGAGTGCTCTGAGCCAACAACAGAAAATTATCCTGAGATAAATTGAGTTTAATCCCTTCAGTATGAAAGATTTGTGTATATATTGCTATACGATGATAGATTTTAAGCTAATGGGGACAACAAAAGAATTCTGTTGCTTCTGTTAGCATCATTAATTAGCATCATGTGAAATATTCATTAGAAACTTTGCATTGCATACATAAACTATCATGATCAGTTTAGGTCTATAACAGGATGACAGATAAGACTGGTTCATACCCTCTGCTTTCCAGGAGGTACCACTAAACTATCATATGAAACATTGCACCTAAACCCACTTTCACTGCAAGAGCACAATGTCTTCTCAAATGTTATATCATAGCTTTTCCATATTATCCCTAGAGCACAGTGATTAAAAAGCACATAAAAGCATGGTTCATCAGGACCAAATCCTAAGTCTTCAGTTTCTTTGCGTGGCATGGAAGTATGGTTGTCTTTTTCCTCCACTGCCAGGATTAGAAAATTAATTTTCATGTGTGCATATGTCTCTTCCTGAGGGAGAAACAGCAAAACTGAGTGGCAGTGAAAAATCTTCACTGAATGAATGGCATACATGACCTGGGACAAAAGTAAAAATTGACTTCTTGCCCATTTTACTTTGTAACAAGCTGCCAGCATAATGAAGTCGACGATTTCCTCTCCTAGACTTCTTTCTTTGTTCCTACACCATCTCCTTTGAGAAGATCGTGGTTAAATTTCAACCGTGTCGAATAAGATCTTTATTGCCTTAGCTGATATAGAATCTTAATGTGGTAGACCCCAAAGTAGGGGTGTGCCCAAAGGGCCATCAAGGAAATAGCAGCAAGTTCAGATCGACCACTGCTGTAAACAGTGACTAACAAAGCAGAGCTCCGGTGCATTAAGGACTAATTAGAAACTGAGAAGAAAAACAGGCAGTTCCACTGGCAGTAAGAAAAGGAGTTCTAAGCAAGATTCCCATATTTGCTAGTTAAAGATCTGGATTGTTGCCCAAAACTTTGTGTGTGTTTGTGTGTGGGAGTGGAGGAGAGGGGTGGGTAATTGTTACCTTTTTCTTTTCCAGAGTTTTTTGTTGCTTGTTTTTAGTTGTAACTAGAGAAGTTTCATGTTAGGTCAGAAAAAGAACAAAAGCTAGTTGAGAATTTTCTATGTCAGTGTCAGGTGAGAGGGATTACTCCTCAGGGTAGCCAAGACTGAATATTTTACCTGTTAAGCAAAAGTTTTCACTATTTTACTTTATGATTCCGCCATCTGTATACATTTAAATGTGAATGTTTCTCTGTCCTTGGGGATAGTTCTTATAGTCTCTTTTTATTTCATTTTTTCATCTTTTCTTGCTGTCTAATTGTGTATGCAGCCCTTGCAGAAGACAACTCACTGTTCCTCAGAGTCTGCTGGAAGGGATTGTAAGGGTGTTAAGGATTACTCTTCCTGCCTTCCTCTAGTAGGTAACTTTGGATAACTTGATCCAGTAGGCATGTGAAGCATACTTTTAAAATCAGGTTTTTTCTTAGGAAGTTTCTGATTTCCAGTTAATAGATGATCTTTAAAGCTGTTCTCCTTCTGTTTTCTTTTATTTCTAAATTGCTGTTCTGTGTTTTAAGTTTTCATATTATCTACATACTAGCAAAATACCCATTGTGCCTGCTTTTAAACTACATATTTCAAAGAACTATATTGTTGAGCAGAATTTGCAGTGAAACTACAGAACCAGCTTTATGTGTTATGAGCATTCATATAATTTTAATTATAGAACCCAGCAGTGTTCAGCCATAGGTCTAACATATGTTGGAGAGAGAAAATAAATGGCTATTTTATCTTCCCTTCCTGATACCTCATCTAGGCCCAACCAATAACCCAAATCTCCAAGTTCCCAGTCCTGCAATGAGCTCTGCCCTGAAAAACATCTCAGAATTTGACCTACAAGTTAAATTTAATTTTAAAAACCTCCAGGTGTAGTCTGTAACTTCAGTTACACTGTTGTTTTAATATATTATGCAAACTGTACACTTTACATTGGAGAGTATTTGTGAAATACAGACTATGTCTCAACTTTTTGTTAGTAATTCAGGAGAATTGCTGGAGGATTGCATCTACCAGTGGGACAGACACTGGTGAAATTCTGATTAAGCAGCACCAGTTGTTTCTTTTTTTTTTTTGCTACCCTCAAGTCCCATCCGGGTGGATCAGGAAGTCTGGTGAGTTCCAGCTTTTTCAAGATTTACAACAGAGGAGTATGGCATCGTCATTCAGGTAGGGCCAAGGCAACACAGAGTGGAGCAGTGAATTCCAATTGACATTATTTTGCTCCAACACCATAGAGCAGCCAAGGATCTAAAAAGTCCAGAAGAGCCTTGGGATGCCATCATCTCTCATCTTCCCACAGGTTTACACTATCATCTTGCAACATGCCGTGTGAACGCTGACTAACTGTGAATTCAGCAGTGACTTTTGTGGAAAAAGACTCTCCCAAATCTACACCTTTGTCTTTTCAGCTAGTGTTTCCTCTTTATCCTAAACAAGGGGACAGGTACCAACATGAGAGGTCTGTAGAGCTATTAACACTGCTGAGTCCCATTGCTGGTCTCTGAAAGGCTTGCAGTGGCCCAGATGCTGTTCTGGTAGCTCAGAGACATGATCTACATCTCCAGTGTGCTCTTGTCACTGTGGCATCACCAGATGGCTACTTCCAGTGCCCTGCTGCTGTTGCAGTGGGAACATTTTTCCTAATAGATTATTAGATCTTTCTTGCTTCAATTTAAGCAGATTACTTCTTCTTCACTTTATGGACATGAATTGCTCACTGTTTTCCTTCTAGACTGCTACCTTTTACATAGTCGAGGACAACTGTTGTCTCCCCTCAGTCATCTCTTTTGTAACAACACATCTATTTCTTTTGATCTTTCCTCATGGGTCATCCTTCCCAAAATTTTTAGCATCTGACTGCTCTCTTTTGAAGCCATTTAAATTTGATTACATCTTTCTCTGTGGTCTTCTAAGTGTGTACATCAGCCTAAGCACTGTCTCATTGGCTTAAATAAACAGGAATAACTTCTCTTTTTCCTCACTTATGGTACTTTGTTATTAAGTGTACCAGTATACTCTCTCAGAACCTCTTCTGTGGCATGACTATTTCTTTAGACAGCTCATTTCCCTTTTTGTATTTCTGCATTTGATTTTTTTTTTCTTCCTAAGTTTAGGGGTTTTAGTTTATTTTTATTGAATCTAACTGTGCTGATTTCAGCCTGTTTCTAAAATACGAGATCATTTTGAGTGCTAGTCCTGCCTTTCAGAGCACTCACAAGTCCTTCCAGTCTGATGTGATCCACAAATTTTATTACTATGTTTCCTATACCATCATCAGTGTTGTAAAATAAAATATGGACTGGAACTAGACTGAGGAAAAATTAACTTGCTTCTCACTTACAGTAGTACATTGTTCAAAATCTCTTCACAATCTTCTTTTGAACTATTGATGACTATGCCCTGAATATGTTTTTTCAACCAGTTTTGGAACCAGCTGTGATGATTCCATCTAGCCACTATCTCTTTACTTTGCTTATAGGAATGTCATGAGGGACACTACCAAGAGACTTACTGAAGCCAGTTAAACTCTCACAGAAAAGTATTAGATTGGTTTTACGTGACTACCCTTTGATAAATCCGTATTAGCTGTTCATCATTACCTAATAATTGCCAATAATATACCAATAATTACCAAACTTTTTGGACCATAGCTTACTACAGTCCACAGTTTCTAGTTGCCCACCATACACTTCATCATCAGACTATTAATAAACAGGCATTACTGAGGTGATGTACATTTTAATGTTAAGTATGATTTCATGGTCCCCTTGCTTCAACTGGAGACCACAGTTTGGGACCTGATGTTCCAGCTACTTAGAAGTACTTACAAGTTGATTGTCCAGTAAGTTGCTCTACTACCTTTTTGAGTGTCAGAGACCAGCTGACTGGTCCATGATTATTTAATGGACCTTTTTTGCTCAGCTTTTTCAGTGACTGCTTTGCATTCATCCTTAATCACTTGCCTTCTTTCCTTACTGTTTTTTAGCACAAAGCTAGACCGTCCTTGCTGCTAAGGGTGACTATAAAGCTCTCCTCAGAATCACACAGGGCTGCTGTACAGGAGGGGAGGGTAAAAGTATGGCCATGGCGTAGATGGACTGCAGCCTCCATAAAAGCTGGGACACCACATGTGCTAGGTTAACGTGGACCACCATTTTCCTGTGGGTACCCAGAGAGTGTCTGAGCTAGCTGTTTGATCAGAAAACAGGCATCTCACAGACTACAGCCATTCTGGCATTATCGAAGAGACGTCTAGAAGGACCTCTGTTTCCACCTTAGTTCTCAGGTTTTCAAAATTTTCTATGCTGATCTCTGACTGTAACATCCACCTTTTCTCCTTGTTGGGGTAGCTAACTTGTGCTTTTGGTTTAGCGTGTTTTAGCAGCTGTGCCTTTCCTTCACCTTTTCTTAGTACGTCCTGCCAATAATTTCTGAGCTGGTTCAAACCAACTTTGCTGTCTTCTGTTATTCTCACTGTATTTCTTCTCCCTTTCTTCCTTCAGTGATATGAAAAACATGAAATCAATCAATTGAACTACTCTTAAACTATTTGAAATTCACCTTTATAGATTACAGGATTCTTCTTCCATTGGACTGATTTATTTTGCAGGTTCTTTCTTTGAGTATTGGGGAGACTCTGGAACTAATGTCGGCTCTCTTGAGAAATGCACTTCCTCTCCGTTAGATGGGCTTGCACAGGCTTTTACCAGACAGCAAATTTGGCCCTTCATCCACATGCATGTTTCCTCTTTTGTAGATGC
The DNA here is from genome assembly GCA_035582835.1 of Phoebastria nigripes. Classification (NCBI taxonomy): domain Eukaryota; kingdom Metazoa; phylum Chordata; class Aves; order Procellariiformes; family Diomedeidae; genus Phoebastria; species Phoebastria nigripes. Next base: position 1,538,057 of record JAYKAV010000222.1, on the reverse strand, counting down.
AAATTCATACCATTTCCTTTTCAAAGAGTCTGATGACCCCATATCTGGTGTAATTCAGAGATGTGTTATATCATTGTTTACAGCAGCAACTTCTCCAATACACAGTAACACAGTTTTTCACAGATATTAAGCCAACATCTGCTGCTACATCTATTATTTACATCAGTAACAGATTCTGCACAGGGTACAAACTGACTCAGTTTGAAGGAAAATAATAATTTTTAATAATTTGAGTTTTGTGTTATACCTTGCTACATACATTCATGATCAGAGATTATTTGCAGTGGGAAGATGAGTGACAAGAACCTTGATATACAAGCAGCTTTTCTTTTTAAAATAGAGCAAAAATAGTCTAAGGAATGCACAGACTTCCTCATCTCCCTGCATGGCTTCTTGCTTATATAATTATTGAATAACATTTTAAAAAATTCCATTTCATCCTGTCTGATTTTTGGAATACCACTGATGAGTAGGAATTTCTCTTCCAAATGGATCTCTTTTCTTTCTCTGTAACTCTGGCTTTGCTCTGTCTGCAATTGCTGCTGACTTCAGATTGGAGCAATGTCCCACTCACACCTGGCATGGCCTTTTGACCTACGAGCAACTACTGTTATTCATGCATCTTTTATTTTAGAAATCAGGCCTAATACCTCTAATACCTTTAACACCTTCTGTGAGATGCCTATCTCTTAACACAAGCAGAACTGCATTGAGTGGACTTCAGGGTTTTGTCATGCTTGTTAAGAAAAGCAGTAGTAAGAGATTAAGTGTCAAAGAATAGGTATAGTAGTCGTAGAAATCAAGAGGCCGCAGAGGAGAGAAGGTGCAGACTAAAGAGGCAAACTGTCCTGTGGCATCTGATAATTCTAAGATGCCTATTAATGCTTGCTGGAGTTGGAAGAGAGTCTCATATGGAAGGGAAAGTCTTCTCACCTCTGTATTTTCCTGTCTCCCAGTTGGCTGCCCTGGTGGGCTGCAGGGTTTTTTTTTACTTGGAATCTGCTTAAGTGCATCTTCTTCTTTTAAAAATCTTGTCCTGAATGTTCATGGTGAGCTATATTGTAGATGTTTTGTTAATATTTCATGGCTGATTATTCTTAAATCATATTAAATATTAATTGGGTTTTTTCCATGAAAAATGACCAAGCTACTCTGATGATTACTGACTTTTCAGATTGCGTACATGCAACTGTACTATCATTCTGGGATTTCTGAAGAATTCAGTACTGGCTTCTTTCTGGTCCCATTGAAATCAATTGATTAGCACTTAAGAAGTCTTTTCCTCAAATGTTCAGCTGATACGTATAGGCTGATTTTTAAATTCATGCTTTGGTTTGTGTTGTGCTTTTCACAGCAGACTGCATTATTAACATAAGTCTGGGTTTACACTGCTCAGTGAGTGGYCCTGTCTTGTTTTTATCTCTTGGTCAATTACTAGTTCATTAAAATATTTGCCTCTGTGATGTTCATTTTTCTTTCTCTGCTCTATTATCCTGTATCTTTGCTTTGTACAAAGGAATCTGCAAGTATTGCTGTACAGGTTGCAGTCACACTTCACTTAAAGGCAAGGTTATTCTTTCTTGCATAGCCTTTCCCAGTTGCAAGGAATGCAATACAATGATAGAAATCTGTTGGAGGAGCATCGGAATCTTAATTATATAGGACAGCAAATGTTTTTTGAGGTTTGCATCAACTACAAAACAAGAGGAGTCTAGAACATCGTCAAAATACATTTCTAGACACTGGGACAGGAGACCAAATTGGCTGAAGTTTGGCATTTGGAATTTGTATGGGGATAATTGTAATTATAAGGGTTTTTCTCTGCTTGATTAAAGGCACTCCTCTGCAGAAATAAGAAAGCAATTTACTCTCCAACCAGGCTTTGCGCAGTTCTGTCAACGAAGCTTAAGTACCCCTGGCTTTTCTACTCTTCATCTGGTAAGTTCTGGGTTTATCTTCTTTACACAGGTTTGGCATCTACATTGCTTAATGTTTTTAGGGTAAATTAAGTGATCTTCTCAAGTTGTCTTGCTTTCCACTGGCTTCTGCCTGAAGCTGTTAAAAAACACTCCCTGGTGAGCTGAGGATATTATGCAKTTGAAAAAACTGAGAATGATCCTTGGAGCCTGAAAAAGACAGTCTTTCTGCATACTACTATAAATCAAAGTTAATTAGTAAGCGTTGGCATATATTACATCCTTTTCTTGCTGGAAACATTCAACTGCATCAAGTAAATGCATTGTGTGGTGATCACAGATGATTTGCAAAAGGTCAGTGAATGAAGAGACAAAAAGAAAGGTAGAGAGGCTCAGCTAGCTTGGCTTAATACACAGTTTCCAGAGCTAACAGCAGAGACAGCGCACTGACCTGTTTTTCAGTGCTGTAGAGTAAGCATGTTAAGTGAGAAATGCCAAAGCATGCCCTGATTGGCATAGATATAATTGAGTCAACTGTTATGTGTCTCCGAATCATCTTCAGCCTTCCACATGTAATCCCCTTTTAAAGAAGTCAGACCATATGACACTGCCCTTATGACAAAGGGAAAAAATACCAGATCTTTTTAATTGCCTTTCAGGAGGATGGGTATTCTGCAAACATAGTATGCCACAAGTAAAACTGATAAAGATTTTTATACTCTCCTTCTTCCTCCCCTTTTAATTTTTTCTTATTTTTTCAAGACCCGATAAGTAGAAGCAGGAAAAGTCTTTGAGCACCAGTGATTGTGAAAAATGTAAAACACTAGATGTAAGCAGTTACTTCCTGTGTGTCAGGGCCTCCCGCCACTACTCACTTCCTTAATCTGAAATGCTGTGGTGTTCTAACTTGTTCCTTGCGGTTATTCAGCCTGGGGAGGCTAGGTCCCTTCTTCTACATGCAGACAACTGCTTTTGCTCTTGAGAAACTTGATAACATTTCATTTACCGAGTATTACGCCGTAGCTGCCATTTTGTGTGCTGTCACAATCTACATGCCGCTAATCCATCATCCTTAAAAAGGTATGTTTGCAGTAATGATTTGTGGCATTTTCTGTAGAACAATTGTTTTGCACACTTGTATGATGTGTGAAAAGGAGTGTTTGTTTCTCAGTTGAAACAGTATCTCTGTTTTCTTTGATAATTTGCACCAATCGTTAGGGAGACCATTACCCTCCATATGCATTTACATTTTTCACCATCTTTTTTACATTTGTGTCTAATTTACGATAGTCAAAAGCACACATTTCTAGTGATTAAAGATTATTATTAACATTTCAACTAGAAAAAGTTAGAAGACATAATGAAATGCGATGGATTTGACTTGTCGGAATGGAAAAGTGTGATTTCTGAAAGGAAGTGCAATGCTTAATCAAAAATTAGATTGTATTAAGCAAAAATATTTTGCATGCAAAACATTGCATCTTCAGCAACTGAGAAGCTGTAATATGCTTTTGTATACTTTAATCTTTTTGTGAATTTTACTTTAATCTTTTGTGAATTATTTTTTTTAGTAGATCTTCATATATATATATACTAACATGTAATATTTTACCCACTGGCAGCACAGTAAGTGAACTTCAAGGATATTATGCTGACAATTAATAAAAAATCAGTAGCTGATAAAGATCACTATTTACTCATAACCATTGATCCAGTATGCTCGGCACTACACTAGGTACAAACCAGAGATAGTGCTTAGCCTAAAAATTTATTACCAGCACAGCATATTTCTTCACCTGGCTGCCTCATGATTTGCTGGGCTTACTGTCAGTTTTAGGTTTTCCCTTTGGATAAAAAGAACAAAGAAAGAGAGAGATTTTCCTAAAGGTGTTTTCAGATAATTCAATCAACCCCTTAAACATACAGGCAGAGGGGTGAGCTCGGAGACTTTATTTATGCAGAGACCAATACTGTTTCCCTATAAAAGGGGAACCTGGGGTGGGGGGTGGGGGTTGGTTGTGTTCAAAGGTCTCTACTACATCATTTGCAGGAGTATTTACCACATCTATTTTTTTCAAAAGTTTAAATTCGTTTGCTTCTCCTAGATGTTTTTAGCACATTTCTTCTAAATATGCTTCACTTTCTGCAAGATGTTTCTGGATTTTTGTTAGCTGAATAACTTCCTCACTTACATTTCCAGAATGCTAAAAAGGCTCCAAAACTCGTATTTACCGCTAATCATCTTTAAGTCATCTTCCTATCTACAGTGACTGACGTGGCATATTATGTGCGATCCATTTTAGTTCAGAGTTACCCAGAGCTTTGCCACTGTTGAGCACCTTTGCACGTTTCATAAATTGTAGAATTCCTCATTGACCTATTGAGCTAAAATTCCTGATGTTTTGGGTGTAACACTGTTACATGCAGAGGTCACTTCATGCTCAGGCGAAAATCCTGTCAACCTCCATGAGAGCCTTGCATGAGTAGGACTCAGTAATAATGAGTGAAGACTTCATGATTTTGGCCCACAGATTTTATTTGTGGAGAAGAACACTGGAGTGTAAGGAGGATAGCTCCAGAACGCATGTTGGATGAGACAGTAGCCACAGTAACATTGTATATAAAGGCAGTGTTGATATCAGGGACATTGGGTGCCTTATTTTCCCCACACCCCATCAACAGCACCATAGAGGCAGATTATCTGATCTGTGTTCGGACTATGTATTGCTGGCAGCTTCAGAAAGCAGTCTTGTGAAAGGTATTTGGGCTAATCAGTGCAATGCAATCCTTGCTCTTTACAGACAAGGATGATTTGATAGCTATTTTTTGCTAGAATTCTTCCTCCTAGTAAATAAGTTATTCCAGTGCTATTATTCTAATGCTCTACCTATTTTTTTGTGCTTTTACTGCGCTGAGGTGTCCTCRGCCTTTGTGGAAGTCACAGGACATAAACTATAGGTTTTCTAAAGCTGTAGCTTTTAGATCCATTTGTTACTTGTCAAGAAAATTAACAATATGAGATTCTGGTCTCTGTACTCAGCTGGACAGATGTTTTATTTTCTAAACATATACAGGCTATTTTTGTTGGCTATATAGGAAGTAAAATAATTGTCAGTTTTTTCTATACATAGAATAACATATACTTTTAACATATGAAGTCACATTTCTGTGTATGTGGAACATTTCTAGGTACCATATCAAACAAGATTTTCTGCCTCTGTTTTTGAGACTAAGCAGATAAAAAGAGCCAGACAGCTTCATAGCGTGTATGAGTGGCAGAGCTTGTACTTGTTTAACTTCATTCTGATGGGAGATTCTGTGTAAGAATGCCTGATTAAATGTAATCAGATACAACTGCTCTCTAGCAAGATGTGATGCCATGTTCTGTAGAAATGGTGGATATCTAGGGTTTGCAATAATAACTTTAGTAGTTCCATGTAATCTTTTGTGTAGTTACTGTACTAACCCTTGAAAAATCCAATAAAATTAGAACTCCAATAATACGTAAACCAGTAACATTCAGAGATGGAAAATAATAATTTCTTCTGATTTGGGGTATAGCTTGCCCTCAACTTTGTTTGGAGTAGAAAGCACACAGCATTTCTAATAGTCAGTATCTTTCAGGCACAGCACCTCAAATGAGTGGCATCTTCATGATGGCAGCCATGGTGCTTATAGTTGATCCTTAGCTCAGTATAACTTCTGAGACTTACTGCCTTGGCCTTGTTATTGCTACTGCCTTTTGTCACAGCTCCCTGCCAGCTGCCACTATCATTTTGGTCACCTGCCCTTGTCCTCTGTTATTCCTACCCACTGCTGCCTTTTTCATAACTCTGATTAATACCATGGATTGGAGAAGCAGGGCTGAGTGCACTTCACAGGAATCCAGCAGAACACATCTGAGGGCATCCAGGATGTACCTCAGTCTGCCCTCCTTCTACCAGCATCCAGGAAAGCTCAACAGAGAAAATAGGTGCAAATTTCGATTTAGGTATAGTATCTTCCATTTCTTCTTTGTGTTTTAAAACTTTTCTCTCTTTGTTCCCTTTCTTTTTTCAGCTGAATGTTTTGTTAGCAACTTTTCCCTGCATTAAATGCAGTAGCACTGTATATAAGGTTAGAAGTCTGTTTCCGATGTTTAATAAATAATGCGACAATGACAAGAATTAAATAAATAAGCCTAAATTACACTGTTAGGAAAAACCTTCTGTTATTAAAATAAACATCTCTTTATTTCTTCCATTAGCCTTCCTTTTATGATGCAGTAGACCCAGTAGATTTTGAAGGCTTCCTAATGACGCGGCTGAACAACTTGGACTCAGAACTAGCACAAGAACTTGGTGACTTTCCTGAAGATGACTTGGACATTGTCTTTACACCCAAAGAGTGCAGGACTTTGCAACCCTCTATGCCAGAAGATGGGTAAGGAGACTTTCTCTCCCTCTGAAATGCTGCAGGTTTAAAAATAGTTTTGAAGATGTTGATCCAGACACCTCACTCTGCCATCCATCCAGCTGTTATGCACTTGCTGAACTTCAAATATTTGAACTTTGCCATTGATTCTGTTCAGCCTGTTTGCACACTTAAAATTATGCAAGCGCTTACACGGCTTCCTGAGCTAGCTGGTAGCGGCAGAAGTGAGGTGGGTGTAGACCAGGAAGAAGAGTAAAGAAGGGCAGGAGGGTAGTATGAAAAATAATTTTGTAGCTGTGATCCCAGAGGTGGAAGTTGATCCTGATCATGCAGTAAGCATAGGATTGAGGGTTTCTTCTTTTCTTCTTTTTTTCTTTTTTTTTTTTTTTTGCCAGCTATGTGTTACATGGCATTGATCAGATCACTAAGCATCTCTTTCTCAGTACCTTGCTTGCTTAAATGGGGGGAAATAGTTCATACTTCACAAGATTTGGGGGAAAAAAAAAGTGTTAATTTCTAGTGTAGGAGTCACTTTTGGTTTCAGACTGATATTAATGAAATAATTCCACTATTTTCAACAGGTTTTAAATTAAAATAAGTAGCATGTTTTGATACTGGTGCTTGGCCATCTTGGAAATATTTAAGCTGGTTTGATAAACAGGCAAACTATGGGCAACAGAATTTTTCAGAATGAGAAAAAGGGATGCATTGGAGAGTGTTCTGATGTGGTTTAGGAGAGGCCTATGCATTGTATACAAAATACTCTTCAAGGATTGTTTCACTGTAAATGGTACCTTCAAGTAGAACCACAAAGGCCTATTGAGTTTTGCAAGCAGTAACAGCCAGATAAATGTGAAGTCAGCACCAGTTTAGCCCCAAGCTGCTATGACTGCAAAGACAGCTAACTGTGCAACGTGTTTGGGATGGGGGGCTGGCTCCTTCCAGTATATTCAGGAAATGAACGGCACAGTCTATATTCTCTGCTGTGCTGAACCTGAACACTAAAGGGACAAATAGACTTAGCTTATGGTGTCCTGGCTCACAGCGTAGACCTGCATCCCCCTCGGTTCCTGAAAAAGTTGTTACAGTCTGCTCTAATTTATACCAGCCAGCTGTATAAACTAGAGCCCTATACAACAGCGGTATTTGTTCAGTGTTTTCTGCCCAACATACCAAATGCAATGAAGCTAAGCAGGAACCACAATTTATATGATTTTTGCCAGCTGTGGACTAGCTGAGAACCCCTCTCGCTAAGCAAGGTCCCAGGCTGCAAGTTCCTTCTTGGCCCAATGCATSTCTCAAGAAGTTCAGAACAAAGGTGGTAGAGACAAGGTGCCATGCTAGGTCACCTGAGAACTCTTTGAATCATACAGCTCCTAGGGGATTTTGTAACAGTTGCACAAAAGGTGATTGTCCCTTGAAGTTACTCATAGAAGATGTTCCTATCTTTATCATGAATCCTTGTTTTCCTGTGGACTGGGGAGAGAGAATGGACGTGGGAGACAGTGAATATTTTGGTGCTTGAAGTTCCCATTTATTCAAATGATGGACAAAAGTAGTAAAAAATTATCCAACTTTGAAATGAGATTTAAAAGATAAGATGACCATTTCTCCCGTATTTCCAAAGTTACTTCCCAGCATGCCTGCTGTTTAGAACAGCAGTTATCTATTTGTTTTTCCAGTAGGAGAATGTGTAGACTCACGCTGTACAATCAGTTTTAGGCCTGATTTACACCACAGTGATAGTAAGGGTTTTGTAAGGAGTCTGTGGCAAAGCTCAAATAGTCAATACCAACAAATATGCTTTCAGCAGATTTTCTTACACAGCACCTTCCCATTTAGCCCTTCACACTGCCATTATCAATAATAGTTCTTTCACAGAAAATCCTGGTCAAGGATGCCAGGGTATGTTAGGGAAGATGAGAGCACAGGAGGGGCATGCACCAAAGATTCGCCTGCAGGCAATGCAGTCTGTGGTATCTTCCTGCACCGAGGGCAGGAAACAGATACCACTGACCAAACTGGGTTAATGTGCTGCCTGCTTGCAAACATACGTCCCACCTGAACCAGATGCAGGAAGTGACCATGTGCTGTGTCAGCCCACCAGTGGGAGGGGCACACAGCAGTCTGGTGTTGGCCAAGGCTCCGTCCTGTGGTGCACACATGAACCCAAATCAGTTGTTACCCGGTCTTGGTAACCAGTTGCAAATCTGTTAAGAGTTCTGGGTGGAAAGTGCTAAAAAGTATCATACCTTTCACCCATTCCTGCATTGCATGTGTATCCTACTCTTTTACTCACTTGCATCGGAGGACATAACAGGTGATTTTGGCACAGGTCACTAAAATTTTTTAGAATAGGGGTAGGGGAATAATGCTACCACATCATGGCAGCAAATTCACGGACATCGACTTTAGCTTATAGTATTGCCATTTCAATCAGTATCCAGTCTATCAGGCAGCACTGACAACCCCCTACATTAAATGAGACTTATTTGAAAATCATAAAATTAGATTATGAGATATTCTTAGATCTTTAAGTTTTATTATGCTATCTGATTAAAAGCTGAGGGTCCCTTTTTAGAATTTCTTCATTTCTATGAGAAAGAGAAAATTACACCAAAAACATACAAGAGGCTATGTATTTGCAAGAGTCCAGGAGCTGAGGCCTCTGGAGAAATATCTCTATATGTTGACACTTGTTATCAAGTTTTGAAAATCACAAAGATGGTACCTGGTATAATTTCTTTTATTTTGCTGGATTTTATAGCAACATTGGTCTTATATTCATAAAATGCATAGTGTGGCAAATGGTTACCTCTGTTAAATATATGTTTCTTAATTTATACACACCGTAACAAAAACCTGCATCAGGGAGTTCATGCAATACACAGAATTCTTTAAACCTCAAACAATAGTTTAGCAGTAAAATAAATATACAGGAGAGGACTAATAGAGAGGCCTTTGTCTGAACAGCATGTTTAGATAAATTTCTTTGTCCTTAAGGTATGACCTAGCTACTAAAATTTACATACATTTACATAAATTTACAGTATGTTGCTTTTTCCCCAGGGTTGAACTGGACTCACATGTCAGAGACTGTGTTCAGACGTATATCCGGGAGTGGCTGATTGTGAATCGAAAGTAAGCTATGTACAAGTAAATAAAATAGAACATACCTTGCATCTTATTTGTCAGAGAGGATATGCACACTGTTATAAGTAATCCTAAAGAATAATGATTTGAATCAGTGACTGAAGACAAGAACTGACTTTTCAGTAGTATATATAACTATATTGTTTCGTTTGAGCTGGTGGGCTATAGCTAAATATTGTTGCATCTGCTTCTTAATTATTAGGCACTCTGGGAATTAATTGGGAAGAAATTCACATCAACTGTCTGTAATGATGATTTATCTAAATGAAGAATACTACTACTATTTGATCAGACTAAAAGGAAAGATAACAGGGATAAAGATTACATTTGTATGCTCTTCATTTTCCCCTCCATGCCCCTGAAAATTCAACATGATCTGATTTCTAATGGTGTCTGAAAATGAAATGGAGTGCTAGTAGCAAAAAAATGAGGATTATGGGCTTTCTCAGCAGTGACTGATCATATTCATGGGATTATTAGTGTAACATCCAACTTTACTATTTTAATCAGTAAGTGATTTCTGCATTTGAGGTCAGTGTAATTCAACAACATAATTGGACCTGTAGTCATTACAAGTGACTTAGTTTCCTTTTTTTTTTTTGTTTTNTTTTATTTTATTTTATTTTATTTTATTTTATTTTATCATTTCATTTAATTCCATTTCATGTATTAAATGTGAAGGGAACTTTCAGCCAGTGCTTTCTGTGCAGTGCTGTCTGTCCCCAGACTCTCAGGGGTGTGCTGTGCCAGTGGAGATCGCCTCCTTCCCCATCACCCCCTCCTGTTCTTCAGAAAGAGGTTTTTGGAGCTCTGTTTTTCTGTGCTGCTTCCTGTTCATCTCCTCCTGTGCTCATGCCCTGTTCTTGAGGAGCAGTAGTAGCAGCCGATGGTAGAGTGCTGGCACATTTGCTGCCATTTTGTTGTGCCCCTTTGCCCGCCCTTGCTACTCTCTGTTTTTCTGACCTGATGTACATCAGCAGTCAGTGCGTTACAGGTTGACTCCTGGTGATTGTAGAGGAATTGTATTGTTTAATTGTGCAGCTTGTGCAGGGACGGAGCAGCTGCTGAGGGTTATTAAGAGACTTCCTCCGGGGGTGCTGATGAAATTGCTTTGAGTTCTCAGAACTGTTCCACAGTGAGTCACTAAAAATAAGCTAGCGGGTTTTGCAGGCTCTCCACCTGCACCGCTCAGAGCACAGGCGCTAGCTCTTTCACACAGTGTTGTTCTCAGTGTGCTGTAAAGACACAGCTTTGTCTGTGCACACGAGTAGGGAGCGAGCAGTAAAGTAGGTGAGGTGAAAAATAGAACATAGCTATTTTTGCACTTACATGTGCTTGTAGAAATGTGAATGGAGCCATAGAAATACACATGCATGAAAGGATTTGTCATGTGTTTTACTATTTTATTCATTCAGGTAAGGCAAATTTGCATTCAAAAACTTTATTGAGCAGTTGAGTCTGTGGTAAACATGATGAAGGGCCCTGCCAGAGAGCTGAGCTTTGATGGCTGTGGCTAGCAAAGCAAGTTATTAAAAATTGCAAAGAACAAGACAGTGTAAAAGATGCTGCAGTGTCACATAAAACAGTAATAGATTGTTACTGAGAGTCTCATGTTATGCTTGGACACTATTCTCAAAACAGATATGAGAGGAAGAAAAGACATCAAGAGAGAAGTGAGAAAAAGTAGTTGTAGAAAGCTTTGCATTGTTTTGAGAAAGGCTGGAAAAACTGTCGTTGCCTACTTGGGAGACAAAGATTTATAGGACAGGTTGCTGTACATATGGTCTGGTGAGCTATGGGTGAGAGGAGTATGTAAGTGACTTTCATCCATTCATGGATGTGAAGGTTCAGAACAGGAGACTGAAGAGTCTTCRGTGGGTGGCATGAGCAGAGGTGGTCCTCGTGCCCCAGGGCGGAGAGGTATATGACAGAGGGGCTGGACACAGCTGAGGGGTCCATGTGTTTTTGCCAGAGGCTGAATGGGAGGCTTGTTCCTGTGCCTGTCAGTTTCTCCTTTCAGTTGTCCTTTGTTCCTTTTCCTTATCCCATTTTCTTAATTCAGTGTGCGGCCATTAAATTGACATGTGCGCTAAAAGCAGGGTTTGCCTCTTGGTGAGTTTTAATTGCTACTGTGCTTTTCAAAATAAATAAACAATATAAATAAATTTTCCAGGAATACTTTAGAGGAAAGGCATCTCTAGTGTAGCTTGTACACCACAGGGAAAGCGTGATCTCAGGTACATAAATCTCTCCATTAATCATTTGTTTGCCACTAGAGGTAGTGAAAAAATAATCAACAAAAGCACTTTTGGATGCTGAAATATCTTAAACTCAACTCGTGCAGAATTTCTGTCTTACATTCTGGATGATTAAGGAGGTTCTAAAACAAGATCACATCCAGGGAGAGCTGGGATTGTCTCTTTCATGACTTCAGTTTTTATTTGCACTGAACTGGTAAACGATTAAAATGCAAACAATTACAATTAAAACACATCAGAGCATATAATTCAGTTAGTCCCAAAATGTAATAAAAAGGTGTCTCCCTGATCAATAATTGCTTATTGTGACGTCTTTATGAAAGTACTCAGATGTTTAGACATTGCTTGGGGAGTGTCACAGAAAGGAAAATGAACGAAGCAGGATACTGTAACTAAGGAGGCTGATTGCAAAAAGGTCATCACAGATTTAGCAAAATGTGCTCTAAAGGGGAAGAAATAGAGCTCTGGATGCATCTGGTATCTTTTTTCAGGGTACCTGCTGTTTCTTTCCATCTGCCACAAAAATGTGACTTGAAATTGGTACCTTGCTGCAAAATTTTGGGAAGTTGCCAGCAGAGAGGGTTACATTGTGCCATAGCAATAGCCCTCTTCAAAAACAGGCACTCTTTGAAAGGTGTAGGTTGCTGTAGGTGATTAAGTTGGGATACCAGCTGGGTCCAGGACAAGAACAGTAAGCTCCTTGAGGTATAATTGCAGGAGCAAAGAGCCAGCCTAGAGATAAGCAATCGTGATCCATGTTCTTAAGGTCACTGAAATAATCACCATGTCTGATGGGGAGCTCAGAGCTGAATTTGTACCTAGGTCAGGTTTTGCTGCTGTCTCAGGCTCACAGTCTATGCAAAATTGATCTGACTGAATTTTCTTCCTTTTAAAACCGTTCTTAATATACATGATAGAGTTGCAGTGGTGTGATAAAACAACTAAACGTTGTGAAATGTCACATTTTTGCATAAAAGCTGTGCTACGCTGCTATTTTGCACAATAATGTTTCCAGTTGCTTAGTATTTTTTTAAATTTGTCTTTTCTGTTTTACTTTCCCTTAACTCCTCCTCGTGCTGTCCTGACTTGCTCCGGCTTCTCTGTGAAAGGAACCAAGGGAATTCAGATACTTGTAGCCTGAAAAACAAGGGATCCCGGAAAGATTTTCACAAGACGCTGCAAAAACAAACATTTGAATCGGAAACATTGGATTCCGGCGATGCAAACTTTCAGGTACATTTTCTTCACTTTGGGAAAAGCGATCAAATATAGCAGCTTTCCTCAAAGGAAGCATCCTAGGATCTCTGTAATGGTGTCAAGCGGGGATCCGTGCTTGCCATTAGGCCTCATGGCAGAGGTGGCGTTAAGGCCTTCTCTGCCAGACAAGCAGGAGATGTTTCATGACACCCTGGTGTCCAAGCCACAGCTCGCCATTTTGTTGTTTTCCAACAGGTGGGGCCCCGACATGTCCATGTGCTCCCCGAGGAGGCCTCGAAGACGACCCTCGCCGCCTCCGACTTCGACCTGCGCAGCCTGCAGCCAGACCCCCGCCTGGAAAACCTGCTGCGGCACGTCAGCGCCGAGGAGTTCGAGAGGCAGAATGAGGAGGCACGGCGCACCAACAGGCACGCCGAGCTCCTCGCCCTCTACCCCTCCGTGGATGAGGTGAGCTCRAAGGCTGACTGGCCCATGGCATGTTTAAGGTTGAAGCTGCACCACGGTCAAAAAACAGGGTTTGTGGCCTGGATAGGTGTCTCCCTTGGATAATAACACGGTGAAGGCACGTCACCGTGGGCTCCTGTCAGCTATCTTGAATGTGCATTCAGGGGGTTGTACTTGGACTTGTGGTGTTGCCTGAGGCTTCGTTACACCCCCTCAGTGGAGGTCAAGCCCCGTGCTGGTGATACGGTTGTGTGATGGTGTTACTCTTCGCTRTAACGCTTGCTTGGGGGCCAGAAGTGTAAATATTCAGTGTCAATGCCAGATGGTCATCAGAAGTGTAAATATTAAAAATACAAATGAATTTTCTTTCATCTCTGAAGAGATGAAATGCCTGCTGAGTGGGGGAAGGTGCTAGTCTGTAGCAGTGGCCCAGTTAACGTCACATAAAGGTTTAATGTAAGTATGTAAATTTACAGTTGTTTTAATTGAGTATGACTAGAATAACTGTTTAATGATAGGAAGATGCAGTGGAGATACGGCCGGTGCCAGATCGCCCAAAGGAACATCTGGGCAACAGGATTTTGGTGAAGCTGCAGACTCTGAAGTAAGTATCTCTTCATAAGCCTCGCTCACCATTTCTCAGTTCATACCAGTGTACTGCTGCCAACCCTGCTACACCACTGCGGGTGTCCTGTTCAGCAAGTGTTTGCATGCTTGCTTGTTCTTTCTTAGTGTAGCAGAGGACTATTTCTATCCATCATTATAGCAGTCTTTAACTTGTCAGGGTGAAAAGGAGTTGGGAATGAGCCCAAATTATGTATTTCCAACAAACTARATTGGTCTCCATACACACTATAGGACTTGATAAACAGAAAAAAAATTCAAGAAAGGTATGATCATTTTTAACTGATATCTGAGACCACCTTTCTCACAAATTTAGAAAATACATTGCATGCAGCTTACTTCCCTTCTTTTCCTCTTTAAATCATCTAATAAAATGCACTAATAAAAAAATCCTCCAGGCTTTGAGAGAGCTGAGGTCTGAAACTAAATATTTCTCCTTATTTTCCAATGGAAGTGCCAGTCAAAATATAGCCCTTTCATTTTTTTATTATAGAGAGTCATAAGAGTGCAGTATTAATCAATGTCTTGTGTGTCTTTCCTTAACAGGTTTGATATAGAGATTGAACCTTTGTTTGCATGCATAGCTCTCTATGATATAAAAGAAAGAAAAAAGGTGAGTGTGCCTACAGTATTTTTGTTCAGTTGGCTTGGGTTTTTATCTCTGGAGTAATAATTTAGGAAAACTTACAAAAAACATGCAACTTTTTCACACATGCAGTCTGAGCTAGAATTCTTTTTATTCAGTCAAAGTCACATGCAATTGTTTATTTTGTAGTTCTAGTTACTACTTTTGACTAATTTTAAAATAGAATTTGATGCATTTTTGCTTTGCAATACATTTCAATTCTTTTTCTTTGCAAGATCTCAGAAAGTTTTCATTGTGACCTCAACCCTGATTCATTAAGAGGATTCTTGCGTTCTCATACACCCTCCATTGACTTGTCTACTCAGGCAAGATCTGCAGTATTTTCTGTCACTTACCCCTCCTCGGATATATACCTAGTGATAAAGGTATGTTACAGTGCTACTTCAACACTGTTCTCCCTGTTCCCAGCTGTGCCTGTTGTCTGAGTTCGTGGAGCTGACAAACATGAGTCTCCTGTAGCTGAGATGAATTCTGATAGTTTTTAATAGTACAAGTGCAGGTGTCCACTGCTGTATCTTACTCCCAAGCTAAGAAATTATATTGATACCCTGTGTTCTAGTCCTACTAGGTATTTAGAAGTTCCTGTCTCTGCCTAAGGGAAATTTAAAGTAAAGTGAAATAAGCCATTTTTTTAAATTTTAATTACATTCTGTGGAGGTTTGTTGGCTTTGGTTTAGTGCACTTTGCATCATTTTGTTTATTTAATTCTGAAACTGAGTTAGCCTGAACCACTTCATTTGGAATGTGTTAATTTTCCTGATTTCAGTGAAAATGCAGTAGTACCTGATTGACAGTGTTGTCACATGTGTATTTTCTCCTTTCTAACAAACCAGACGGAAAACTAAGAGAAAGTTTAGTATCAGTTACTCCATAAAGACAGTTTTAAGAATTCTGTATTGTGCATTTAGGCAGGCTCTTTCGTATTGCTAGAGAAGCAATGTGTTGCTATTTGGGTGATATTTTTTCTTTGTGAGTGTCTTATTTTGCTGCTTTTTGTAGATAGAAAAAGTGCTTCAGCAAGGAGAAATCGGAGACTGTGCAGAACCCTACATGGTTCTTAAAGAAAGTGAGGCTGGCAAGGTAAGTAAATAACTATAAAGAGTGTTTAGATCAAAAAATGCATGCACAAGAAAAAAACAGGGGAAGAGCAGACCCTTTGGAATAGGACAGAATCCCAGGAACATTGGGGAGGAAGCCAGTTGGTTCATCCATGGTGCAAGCAGTCTGGTATCTGTGACCAACAGGAAGAAGTCATGAGAAGGCAAGGTGCACTTCCATTACTGACCCCTTTAGAAATCGATACTGACAAAGTCTTGAGTCACAAAGCAGATAGGGGTGAGCAAAGGAAATGACAATGCAATGTGGAGTTAGCAGAAATATTTGTATCTCAGAGACATGTTATTGATTTGGATGGGCAAACAACCTGTTGTAGTGTGTACGTGGCCAGTTCAGTGCTGTCGTCCATAGATAATATAAGCTCTGTTCAAGCAATTCATGGTCATTTACTTCCCTGGAGCAGACTGACAATATTTGCTGGACTTCCACACGTCTCTCACCTTTAGAATATTGCTTTCAGCAGAATATTGTTTCTGTATCTGACAAAGGAAGTAGAACCTGATAACATTTCATGGTGGTCACTGTAAAAAGATCTGCGTTCTCCTTTTCTATAATGAAAATGAACTCATTGAAAAGAAATGAGAAGTGAATGTACAAATCAAAACAGCTATGATCCTGACAGTGATGTAGCAAGAAAACATGAGAGAGAAGAATGCAAACTATTTACTGGTCTGTAAATATGTAATTTCAATTTTTTATCTATAGTAGCATTAAAATAACTGATTGCTTTTTAAACAGTCATTATTTTCTTTGTCTTAGACAAAAGAAAAGATTGAAAAACTGAAGGCCCAAGCTGAATCCTTTTGTCAGCGGTTGGGGAAATACAGAATGCCATTCGCCTGGATTCCCATAAGCCTAACTAATTTCTTCAACCTTTCAACACTTGAACGAGAAATACCTGAGGCCGAAGGTTTAAATGGTAGTTGTCTAACTTTTCTAACTAATGCAAAGCGACTCTTTGGTAGGACTGTGCATAGGAAACAATGATGTCATTCACTCTGGCATCAAGAGTGAACAACAGATTCAAAGTCACGTCTTCTCAGCCTTCCTTTTCAGTGCTACATACATACAAACTTAATATGCTCACTGTTTCATGTCTGCATATTTATTTTTATGTATGCTAAATGTTTTAGGCCCAATTTTGGTTGAACACTGGCTTTGTAGAAGTAAAACTCCCTTTGCCATATGGAGTTTGTTTGCAATACAGGGCAATCAAAATACATATAATCTTAGTTTCCAAAGTATACAGGACCATTTGTCAACAACATTGACCAATGTGCTTTATAACCCATGAACTGAAAATTTGAATAAGCTTGCGCTCTGCAGCAGAAATAATGTCACTTCACTAGGTGTGTCCTGGCACTCCACTATTTCACATAGTCTGAAATAAAAGTAGGGGAATGTTTTAGATGATACTCTCTCTATCCTGTGATGTTGCTGGGAAGTTATGGATTTCTAGTGTATTCTGATAGTCTTTGCACTGAAGCAACACAAAGCAAGTTGATGTTTCATTTAATTTCCCTTTGAAGGGAAAGGATCCACTAGTGACAAGAGGGCAACACTGCTACAGGCGAGAAGACTTTCTGAGAGAAGTCTCAGCTCTGAGGACAGCTGTCCAGTATCAAACTTCAAAACAACCTCTCTAACCTTCAGCACCTTCTTTAAACAGGTACTGGATATTCTTTATTTCTGATTGCCTAAGACATTTTTCATCTATGTAATGTGAACTGTGTTGGGAAAAGTTACCAGTGATGTTCATGGGGGGATAGAGGATAACTGCTGTCAAGTAGGCAGTAATCCACTTGCTTTGCATGCCTCAAGTACATGGTTCACTCAGAAGCTTTTCTCAGTGTTATGGAGTACTGTCATAAAGGCCTGTCTTTCTCCTTGTAGGAAGGAGACAGGCTCAGTGATGAAGATCTGTTCAAATTTTTAGCTGATTTCAAAAGATCGTCTTCCTTGCAGAGAAGAATTAAGACTTTACCAGGTACATAATTCATTTTGGACGGAAAAGGATATATGTACTCTTCTCCCCTAAATTGTTCTGTAAATTCCAACCCCAAGATATAATTAACTTCAGTTTTAAGTCTATAGTATGTGCTATTGTTGGGTTCCCAATGTGTCTACCTGAGCACAGATGCTTTTGACTTTTTTTTCTGTATGAGTATGGAGATTTATATTTAGCTCGATATTCTAAAATTATTTGCTTTCCTCCCTAATTTACAGTGTATCTACTGGATGTCTTTTGTTATTATTCAAACTGTTTGAAGACAGTGCTTTAAAGCAGATTTCTAAGATCCTTGCTACTTCCCTGCAATGTTTTTAAATGGGTCATATTTTACAGAGGGATATTAAAATATGTACACATTTCATGTTATTTGGGTATTTGGGTCAGTGTTAACTAACAAAATAGAGAAGCAGAGATAGTGTTTGGCTATTGTCAAAAACCTGACTAGCTTATTTTTTCTTTTTACATAAATTACAGCTCAAGCTCTTCTAGGTTGTAGAGGAACCTTAAAAGACATGAACTGAGTGCAAAGCTGTTTTGCCTTTTAAGCTGATTGCCAGAAATGACAAGCCTGAGTTCCCCAAACGGTTTTCACTTATCACAACAGAGAATTTAAATTGAAAGTCTAGTTATACTTGGGTAAATGTTACCAGTATTAACTGTTTAAGGGCTCACCACAGCAAGCCTGGCTTTCCTGGTGGGTGGTGTCTACTTTAGCAGAGATTAATCAGAGCAGAATCTGAGTGGGGGGAGTGAGAGGGAACTGTATTAGACAGCAGCCCTTTTATCCTTTATTCGTCTCCCAGAAAAATTTTATATTATTTATGTGTGAAAAATACTAGAACATCAACCCAGTGTATAGTATTCCTTCTTTCTTTCCTGTTTCTTTGAAATTGTACAGGGTAGACATAAAGAGCTATATATCGGCCTGATGTGTAGGGATGTGTGTAGGTTACTTTCTGTGTATCTTTCTACTCCTATGCTTTCATTCTCATGCAGCCTTCAAGCCAAAGATCCACTTCTTATTTCTGCACTGTTGCTATGTAACCTTACATATTGTTTTATTTAATTTGTTTTATTATATGTTGGTTATTTTTTGTATTTTTGCTGAGATTTTGTGATTTTTTTTAAAGGAACACTTAAACTGGAGATTTCCCCAGCTCCAGAAAACCTTGGTTATTGCCTGACACCAGAATTACTACCAGTGAAGCCATTTCCAGAAAACCGTAATCGTCCTCACAAAGAGATTTTGGAATTCCCAATTAGAGAAGTCTATGTTCCCCATACCATTTACAGGTAAGAAATAACATACATTTTTTAAATTCTTAAGATCCATTTTCAAAAATAATTGTGATTTAGATTTTTTTTTTTTTCAGAAATAGAAACTAAAAATATTTTTTAAAAATGTTAAAGACGATGCATTAGGCTGATGACTTAATCTTACTAGCCATTACAAGATAAAACACCTGTAGGATGTTCTATAGTGTATTTACTAATCGAATTATGTTGGCCTTTGAAAATTTTTCTAAAATGTCTAAAAAAACCCCTAACAGCTCTCATTGACTTGGCATATATATCTCTCTCTCTTCTTCTGTGTTTTTTTCCCAGTAGATCTTATTATAATTTTTAACAGTTTTGGTAAATGTTTGTGCTGGGTGGTTTCTACTGTTAATTTGAGTCATCTGAGCATCTGAGGAAGTAATGTGCTGCTCTGTGTACTTTTTCACTGTGAGCAAGGACTCTAGGCTATGTTGTTTCTTTTCTTAAATCTGTTCTATTCTGGTTGTTTCAAGGAAACCACAGTGTTCAGCAGCATGCAGCTGAGCAATTCCCTTAATTTCTCAGTGGTCTGGCACATCTGAGTCTCCAAGAAGAAATGAATATCAAAAGAATGTGCTTCAACATGTTTGTGCAGCATAGTAGTGTTAGTGAGCAGTGATATTGGTAATAGCTAACTAGCAATAATTCAAAACGGGTCTATCGCAGTATTATAGATACAGAAATACTAGCTTTCATGTGACCATTGTGTTAGTGGAAGCATGGAAGTAAAGCAGAATGCTTCTTACAACAGTAGTTGATGCTATTCTGAGGGACTTTTCTGATCCCTGAAACAGTAGCTACGTACTGAATTGCATTAGTGGCAAAGATGTGACTATCAGTAAGGAATCACAGAATGAAGAAGCTGAATAAAGGGATGTAAATCTTATTCGCTTCTTGCAGCAGAGATTAACAAAGGGCCAGCTCTCCCACCCACTCACCTGACCCCACCCAGGAGGGGAGAAGGGAGGGGCAAGACTTGTGGTTCAGTACAACTCAAAACTGCAAGGCTGCAGACTAATTTATCCTGGGGAAATTCTTCACACCTTCACGGGAAACTGGAGAGCCAGTGAGGCTGTTGGTGACACCTGGATTTGGGTCTCAGCTTTTAAGGAAAGCAAAAAGAGGAAGTGGCATCTTATCTTATGGTAACAACTTGCAGCGTGGTGTCAGCAGGGAAATGAGTAAGCAAGCCAGTTTGGATAGAGTCTCTTTAGAAGTTTTGGAGGAGCTATTCCTGGCTGTGCCATGAATCTGTGATATTCAAACTCCCAAGGGCAGTTTCTTTGCGCTCTTGGCCCCAGAATGCTAAAATGTAGAGTGTTATGGTACTTCTGTCTTCTCTGTGTATCAAAGATAGAAGTGAATATCTTTTCTTTTTTTTTTTTTTTTCATTTTTTAGGGTTTTTATGCAGACATTTCTATAGGGGAAGTAGTTTTTATACAACTGAAAATGCAAATGTAAATGAACTTGAGTAATGACGCCTTTTTTTTTTTTTTTAATGAAAAAATAAGACAGAATTTTAACTTTCCTATTCATTGTCTGGCCCCAATAAGGAGTAGCATGTGGCAACTCCAGTGTGCAGCGCGGTAGTGTCTAAAGGTCTGCTTTTGAAAATGAAAAGCATTAGCAATGGCTGTGTTGCTGAGCTCAAAAGAGAGTTAAGTCTGCGCAGAATATTCTGTCTTTAGTTCTCACCAAGGTAAACTTCTGCAGCCAGACATCATGAATATCAAAGCCACCATGCTGAAAATTAATTTGTGCATCTCCTGAAGCAAGTTTGGGTGTCTCTGCACTATCCTTCAGTTGCTGGGGTGTCTGTATTGAATACATACACCCACATTAGAAGAAATGCTTGCTATAGCTCAACAGTTACACTCTTTGTGCAAGAGTTCACACCCAGCATGCTTAATCTCTTCAGGATTTTTGGGCTCTGTTTTGATTTTCACCCTAAGTAAAAGTCGTGGTAACAAACCAAAGTAGGATCTGTCCAGCCTAACTTGTAATAATGAAAAGAATATCTATAAAGAGTATTTGTCTTCATTAATTTTTACCTTAATTAGTGAATCAATGGTGATGACACAACTGACATGCCATAAGTAGCGTTATGCTGTAAACTGGAAACTCAATCAGTTAATACCCAAATTAAAGACAGTTAGTTAGATACACGGGGGAAATGGTGAAAAAAATGCAGAAATGCTAGGTCATGTTTCAACTGCCTTGTGACAGCAAACGTGTTTGGAGTGAGAAAGGGGAGTTGCCAACTGATACTGTTAATGAACTCCAGCAATAGTTCCCCACAAAGTCAGACGAGGCAGCTTTGCAAACGTTATGAATCAGCAGAGTCTGGAACCTGGTGGGGTCCGGGAAGTAATGCTTGCATTTGTGCAGTGCCATTGAAAGCACCTCCTTTTCCCACCAGCCAAAATCACCTAGCCACATCTGAGAYGCTTTTGCCACACACTCATGTCAGTGCTCCATTTGGTGAGCAAAACTGTAGTTAGGGAATGTAGGCCAATATATTTGCTTAGTTTAACTGTCATGCAATTCTCCTTGCTTAGTTCTCTGCATGGTGAATACTGTTTTGAGCCTGAGATTAAACTAACCTATGCAAAGTACCTGTGAATTTGAATAGAGCCAGATATTAAGTGTTTAATGTTATTTTATTCCCTTTCTCTAATCTGAAAAATAGAACCATACTGTCTTAATTAACCGATGTGCTAGCATTTAGTCATAACTGAATGTCATGGCCTGCTAGTGTGTTACAGGCGATGTAATGTTTCCTAATTTTTGATTGTAAGTCTGCAAACCAATTTTTTTTTACTAGTGCTATAGATTTAGATATTAAAAGAATGAAAAATGGATAAAATAATTACCTGTTTTCTATTAACATTACCATGAATGTAGGAGAGGATTACATACAGAAATGTACTTGAATAACAAATAAATGAAAACTTATAAAAATACAGTCTGGTAAGCATTAACTGGCATAATAATACCTCCTCACATGTCCAGACAAATACTAATGAAACATCTAGCTTCAGTTTTTCTCCTGAATGTTTAAAAGAAATGCAAAGATTTTGTTTAATTGGGTTGGGGTTTTTTTGCCAATGTAAGATATTTCAAAGGAAAAAAGTTCTTCTTTTTTTTTTTTAAATAATAGCTTTTTCCTTTGTGATAGGAGAAGCAAAGTCTTCTGTTATAGTCTTTGAACTTAACTCTTGCTAGTTTTTATACTGGTGTAATACCATTATTTTAAATGATGCTCTTTCTGATTTATGCCAGTGAGATCAGCCAGCCC
The DNA here is from genome assembly GCA_035582835.1 of Phoebastria nigripes. Lineage (NCBI taxonomy): Eukaryota > Metazoa > Chordata > Aves > Procellariiformes > Diomedeidae > Phoebastria > Phoebastria nigripes. The sequence goes on along the minus strand of JAYKAV010000222.1, from coordinate 1,515,642 downwards.
GCTTTCTTTGTGCACTGTGAAATTGAGCACTTCTTTTTGTTGTGTACCTACATTTCTTTAATAAAAATAGTTCCCTGGAAATGTCAAAGCATTCCAAGATTTATTTCTTTCAATACCCTTCTATTGTTAATAGGAAAAATCATGTTATTTAAAGTTTGTTTATCATTTTATTTTCTCATTAAATATAAATGAAAATGATGATGCTTACTGCCACTATGAATTGTTGGTACTGAGGAAGAGGGATTTGTCCCATCACTTCAGCAGTAATTCAGCTTAACCAGGCACAGGAAGTCCTGCTTTGATAGGGGAAGTGCCTAACACTTAGGGGATTTTTGGAGGGAGGGGGGGAAAAAAACTTTCCTTTGCTGTTTTATTTCATTTAATTGCAAACCACTTGGCATGTGCTCAGACTTGCTGTAGTCTGCAGTGTGAACTGGAGGCCTTCTGCTCTGGTGGTAATCATTCTACCCCATCCTTGACTAGTTTTGATCGAGGAAAGGCTATTGGTGTATAATGGTCTGTTATTCCTGCTACTGCCATCACAGCGTTATCTACTCCTTTCTGCCTCTCTGCCCATGGGACCTGGAGAGAGTACGGTAGCCCTGTGCGTCTTCTACAGGGCCATTGCTCTAGTTTTGTGCCGGTCGGAGATGCTAGCACTTCAAACTTCTTTTTCAGAGTAAACAAAGTAGAGATTAGTATTTCACTGTTGTGCACAGGTGAAGGAAACAGCTTAGGCTAGCCACTACAGTTTCAGACAGARATGTGAGTGTGTCCTGATTTATTCTGCTCCTCAGTACGCATGATTTCATCCCAATGCAAATAGCTGCCTGCTCTTTTCCAAGCTCCATCATCTTTCCTGGGCATCTACTATACTATCTCAGCAGTGAGAGGTTTCATGGAAGGTTTCCTAATTTTTCTTTACTTTTTACTCAGATAAAAATGACTTTGTCAAATACTGCATAACAAAGCAGAAACAATGAAAACAAAAACTTCACAAACAGGATTCTGGGAGTGCATGCCCCTCTCCTATAGACACCTTGTTTGTCACAGTGCTTTCAGATGAGGTATTACACCTGACTCCTCATAACAAACTTCATTAATTATGTAATACAGACAGAGAGGAAAACATGCCACCATCTCTGTGTAGTCACTGAGCAAAGACTCTGAATAAAATATGGATTTGTTTAAACTTCCAGATGAAAGCAAGGCCTTTAAAGAAATGTGTAATTATTCTTTTAAAAAATAATCAAACGCAAGTGGTTTAATTAGAGGGGTTTTTTGGTGTTCTTCAAAATATTTTGTTTAATTGTAATTTGACATCATAAATTAGATTCTTGAAAACTCTATTTTCAGCAGACTTTTAAGCAAGTATAATTCAAAATGCAACAACAGCATTTAAAAAAAATCTTGACAATTTGGTGTCTTGAATATCTGCTAGCTCTCTGTATGAAAATCATTAGTATAATATCTGCTTTCACGTTCTGCTGAGCACTTTTATACGATTTAAAATCTATCGTATACTGATAAATATTGTGTTTTGCCTTCCAAACAAATGATGTTGTATTTTTGATGCCATTGTTCCTCAGCTTCAGTATTAGTTTGTTCTTTGGTCTACTGTGTGGAAACAAAAGAGCACTATCAGCAAGAAAATCTTGTTAAGGAAAGCTTTTAAAACAACAGAAAGTAATTTCAAACCATTTATAATGTATACCAAGTAAGCTAGTGCTCTTTTCTTTTGCAAGAAGCTAAATTGAGTCTTCCAGAGACCTGTAGGAATTAAAGATTGAAATTAACATGTAGGTATCTCAGTTCAAGCAGCTTCCTAACGTATAAGGAATGTGGGACTAAATGGCAGTTCTTAAATCCAGTTCCAGTTCTACCACTGACTTTCTGCAAAGCCTTGGCTTACTGATTGCATCTCATATTCTCCAACTGCACATTCACATCCACAGCAAGATACCTACCATGCAGAAATGTTAGAAGGTTTAGACTAATGTTCATACACTATGTTCAAACAATGCTGGGCATTTTTGTTGTGGTTTAATTCCCCAAACTTGAAGCCATTTTTTCCCACTTCTTTTTCTTTGTCTCGTACAGGGTATTACTATTGCTTCTCCTCTAGGATGTAGAGCTAAAAGCACTTYGTTRTCTAGCACAATGGCTTCCCAGAAAAACTGGACTGCTCATTAATCATTATCATTAGCAGTCAGTGCAACACTGAATGTTCAGCTTCCTCTCAAGAGGAACTTGAAGCCATTTTTTCCCACTTCTTTTTCTTTGTCTTGTACAGGGTATTACTATTGCTTCTCCTCTAGGATGTAGAGCTAAAAGCACTTCGTTGTCTAGCACAATGGCTTCCCAGAAAAACTGGACTGCTCATTAATCATTATCATTAGCAGTCAGTGCAACACTGAATGTTCAGCTTCCTCTCAAGACAGAAGCTATAACTGAAAACACAAAAGACATAAGTAGTGTGAGGGGCCTACCTTTCCAGATGGTTTTGAATGAAAGCATCTTCTTCACTGATTTGCTTTTGCTGCAGCTCCACTTCAGCAGGCAGTGTCTTATGCTTTGGTCTTGCATGAATATCGTAAGAAGAATGAAGCTACTGTGATCACTGATACTGTCCCTGGTTAGGTAGTAGGGTACTGAATATTGTCCTTTTGTAAAGAGCTCCCAACTGGGACTCTTAGAACCAAAACATTCCTTTCCAAGCCTGCAGATCTTTTTGCTAACCTCAGGACACTGTGCTTTCTCCTTCAAACCATTTGTCTGCTTTTCACTGGAATGAAAATGCTCCAATAACTTCATCCAAGAATTATTAATAGTGCTAGATTACTGGTAGTAGTAGGTGGCTTCCCTTTTGGTAAGAACAGGTGACTTCTTTAGCTTAGGTCTGTGGGGCACTTAGAAAGAGAGGACATAAGTTTTCTCACTGGATTTTTTTCTTTCCTCTTGCTTGATAAATGGTTACTTTGAGGTGTACAGTTTAGAGAAGAAGCATCACTCAAGAGCAGTGGAGTTTGTAAGTATAGCTTCCAGACTCCCAGGTCAGGATGAGGGAGTGCGTAAATGCATCGATGAGACAGTTAAAACAAATCCAAGTTCCACCTGTTGACTTCTAGCTGCATAGATCTTGCATGCTGCTGAATCCTATGTCATTCACTAAGGTTTTTAAGCATTTTCAACTGAAATTTTAGAAGTGCATAGTATAGGGTCCATGGCAACAAGAAGGTGCTGGTAAATATGAAATATCGCCTCACATTATCTAACACATGTAACTTCAGGGGGGCATGTTACCAGTATTTTGGGAAGATATGGTGCGCTATTGTATTTACTAGCACTCTTTCACTGTGTCATTTATTAATTAAATACATCAGCACAAAATTATCTCACCACAATTGTCAGCTGTATCATCATATTTCAAATAGGTTCACTATTATGTGTAAAAATCTGGTATGTCAGAAATTTCACTCTTTGATTATTGGGGTTCAGTGAGAATTTTGGGAGAGAGTTTAGCTCTATTTACACAGCTGGAGGAATCATAGGTCCTAGGATGGCGAATGGATGTATAAAATACAGCTCTACGGTATAGATACTATCTTCCTATTTTTCAGCTTTTCATACTTCATTCAGGCAACTGGACAATGCCTTATGTGTGACCTACCATCTTGTTATTACAGTGTCTTGATGTTGCAATAGTTGATACCTGGTGGATATCCACTCATTTTATTCACTCTAATAACACTGCCACTCAGGATTTAATAATACTGGAACCAGCACGGGAAGTGAGGGTATTATCAATGGAACAGTGGGTTTAGTTTGGTAGAGGACTGCAAAGCATGGAGGACAGAGACATCAGAAGGCGCTGTAATCCCCTTGATTTTCATGTTTGAAAACTTTAAAATGGTTTTAAGAGTAACTCCTGAAAAAGATGATGTAAAGTAGGCAATTGTGGGTCAAAAAGTTCCCTACATTTGCACACCAGAAAATTAATGTGATAGGTAAGAAATTATTTTGTTGGTGATTTTTATGATTTACAAAATCTCAGTTATTTGCCTTTGGTCTTGGTTTTCAAACACATTATGTCATTGATTACTTGTTCGCAATATTTGATATTTGAAGTAATGGTAGGTCAGTTCAGTGATGTATAATGAATAACTATGAGTCCTGGAGAAAAAACGATTAAAATTTTAGTCTGACTTGACTCTAAGTTCTAGGTCACATTTAAATTTCTTGTCATAATTTTGTGATTTGAATCTGCAGAAATCTGATGTTTTGAGTCAGCCTTCCACTCAGTTCTTCTGGCAACATTTTGTTTGTGTTGACTAAAACTTTAATAGAAAATTTATTAAGGTTTTCACACCAATGCTAATGGACAGAATAAAGTGATGATCACTCTCAGACTAAATTTAATGGCAATCTGACCACTGACTCTTTAGATGATTTCTAATTTTAGCAATGTGAGAAAAATCATTCAAACTATTATCTAAACTATCCATACTGAGATACAGAATAGATGACACATATACATCCTCTTGAACCTGACATGTTGAATTTCTGTCATGGTGCCATTTGTTCTAGTTAGTGGCTGAATAGAACAGGTTTCCATATTTGGTAAAGTGTTTGTGATTTGCATTATAATTTTCAACCATTTTTTCTGAAGATTCCCCACCCACTGTAACAAAAGTGTAGAGGAATCAGCAAAGATTGAAAATTATAACTAATGGGTGTATCAGTTTTTGTTTCCAGTACCAAAAGTATTAAATGGCAATTTTAACCCATCCATCACTGTTCACCTATAGAATATTTATAGTTTGTATCAGTAGTGACTATTTGCACGTATATTGGCTTTTGCTATGTATGGTGTTCTAGTCACAGTCATCAATGAACATGCCTAATATTCATCAGAAGTTTGAGATGCACTTGTTGACACCTAACACGTTGTGTAATTTAGCAAGGAGAAGGATTTTATTATGTCACACRTATGCACAACCAATAATTACAAATGGGAATATTCAGTGAGAAGGGTCACAGGCTTGAAAGTCTGCATAGATTTTATTTTGGCAGAAGATAGGTCTGCATTGCTTTGGCCATGGGAAGTAATCAAATCACCACTGCTAAGTCCCATGAAAGTGTAGGAAGGTCAGCAAATTCGAATGAGAATTGCTGCAGGGTACCCTGTGTCAGGTTAGGTGGACCCCTAGCTTTCCCAGCAAGTAACTGATTCTGAAATAGCCTCTTATCTTACTGTCCCTCAACTGGGTCAGTCTCCAACCCAGAGGACCTGTCTGGATCCATGCCCCATCCAGGACTCTGCTGTCCTGTGGGACTCTGGTCTCAGTGAAGTTGCGTGCTCTGCCATGGCTTTTGTAGACCCATACTGACTCCTGAATAGGTCTTTTGCTTTTTGTAAGCACATCTGACTGTATCTGGAGGTAGAGCCCTGGACTTTCTGTAGGGGGAGCRAGGGGAGAAGTTTAATCACACTGACCAAAAGTAATTGCTGCGGCATGTTGTTTGAATATTTCTGCTCAGCTCAGAGCCTCAGGGGAGACACAATGCCTCCTGGAGCTCATCACATCCTTATCGGCATGCTAGCTGTCCTATTATTTAAAAGATGGCAGTATGTGCTGCCCTGACACGCCTGCTAACTGCCATGTGGAAATGCTCCTTGTCATTGCTTCTTCTCAGGCTTTTGGAGGGTACAGATGCTGGCAGGCAGTAGCACTTATGCAGTGGTCAGCAATGGGTCTACAATTCATGCCTGCGTGAAGGAACCTCTTTTGATCATCTCCCCACCTTCCTGCTTTAAAAAAATCAGTCATCACTTTCATCTCTGCAGGATGTCCAGAGTCAGCATTTGCCTCTGTTCTTCCTCAGTGCTGATGGGTTTAATACACATGTAAGCAAGATCCCTAAAACTGCTTGAGCATAAATGACACAAGCTTTAGCTCTTCAGTACAGTACTTCCTGGAATAATGCTTCCTTGGTTGTGTAGTCAGCAGAGAGCTCTCTGTTTGTGATTTTTACATGTCTTTCATCTCAAGTCACATCTAAATGTAAAATTCAGTGCTCAGGGATATTAGATGGATTTGTGACATCTTCTGCTGGGCTGCAGATTGATGAAGCAATGACTGGATTATGCAGCCTCCCCTACATGTATTTCTTCACCTCTGGCAGATGTAATATTGATAATATCCTTCATTTAATATGTCATTCCCCCAAGCATAATTCAGTGGAGGTTACCAATATATTTCTCTCTTTCACTTAGCTTTTCCTAATATCATCTTGGAGAGAATCTGGCAGAGCAGAAATTGCATTTAAGAAGGTAAGGAAGAAAGTGCATTGGTGTGGCAGGCAGGAGTACTATTCTGAACAAAGGGAAAGGCAAGTTACATGTTAGTTTGTTTGCTAAGGCATGCCATGGCCCATGTAGCGTGTGTTGATTAGCAAAGTAGCTTGGACTGTGTAGTTGAAGAGTATTGTCACATTGTGACATATGGCAATAAGGAGAATCAACTACAGTTTTCCAGGTCTTGGGATACAACAAATGGAAGATGGACTGTCTGACTTAATGACAACATTCTCCAAAGCTGCTCAACATTTTCAGCTGATGATGGTGATGAGGAGATATCTGTGATAAGGACAGGGCAATTTTGTGTGTATTCTGACTGTCACAGACAAAAAGAAAGCATGAAAGCCCATGAGTAGTTCTCATTGTTTCTCATTGGAAGCCAGCATGCTTCCACCAACACTAGTCTTATTCCTTACACTCAGAAGACAAACAGTGAGAATCCTATACCAGACTGGGAAAACGACACATTAAATAGACATAATCATGATGCCAGCATGTGTGTAATCCAGGCCTAGCTGAAATCTCAGACTTGCCATAGACTTCACTGGAGAAAAAGCTTTCTATTAGCATTTTGACTCTTCTACCAGAATTGTTGGGTTTTGAACTTGGAAAACCATCTATGCTGCCAAATTCCCCACAGAAATTAAAGATGCTTTTTAAGTTTAGTGATCTGTCCATGTACAGAAGCTAGTAAATAGCAAAGTATGCTGTGTTTTAAAGCATTATTCATATTCATTACTAAAAAATGTCAGTTTCCAGAATTATGGTTCAAAATCTCTTGTTTGTATTTACTCAGGTTCATTGATACTGCTTTTTGATTTGCATAATCTAGAAATATATGCCATTTTGTTGCTATACGCTAGGAATGTATGAACTTCAGTTGTTGGTTTTATTTGCTGGTTTACTTGTTTTTATCACCTCTGAGTGATTCCTTACCCCTTCCAAAATCTGATTCTTCACAGCTGAGAAGGGAGCTGCTTTCTTGAGAGATTCCTGCTTTTCATTACATCAAGTAATGGCATTCATTCATTTGTAACTGGGAATTACGTATTTCCAAAAGAAATGAGAGATAGGAAGACTGCCTTCTCAAAGACATAGCTTACTGTATGAGAAACCTTAAACATAGGATGTTCTATGTGCCACAGCAAGAACTTACCTTTTCCTTGTGAACTTTTGAAATGGAGTTCTGGCAAAGGTTTCACTATCTAGGTGGAATTGAAGGAAAGGGAGAGGAATCAGCAAAATGCTAGCTTGTGCACTTCATTTTGCAACGCAAATGCTTGCCATTTACCCATTTTATTTTTCCTTTTCTTTCTTCCAGAAATCTCCTCTATGTTTACCCTCAGAGGCTGAACTTTGCTAACCGACCGGCTTCTGCAAGAAACATTACCATCAAGATCCAGTTTATGTGTGGCGAAGACCCGTCCTGTGCAATGCCGGTAATCAATGCTGAGATTTCTTAGCAGACTTTTGCTTACGTGCATTCCTGAGGAAACTCTGAAGAGATAACTGATTGTTTACTTCCCATCACCACAGTTTGTAGTGAGGCCTTAGGAAGCCTAACATCAGAGAGCTTGTGAAGCTTGTCATTCTCATCAGAAAGCAGGGCTGTAGTCCTTACCCACAACAGGAAAGACTTGTCACTCAAGTGGAACAGAGGCATATTACTCCCTCTTATCAAAGTCTTCCTACCTTATTTTCAGAAGAGTGGCATCATATTAAATCAATGCTGTGTTGGAAACTCTAATGGTAAAATTCACAGAGCTTCAGAGGCCTTTTAAGAACGATGTAGTCTATCTTCCAGTGTAACAACTCCCACGTCTGCACTATGTGTACACAAATACTCAGGTGTAACAATGAAAGGTAGAAGTTGGGAGCTTCATTGCCTGAATCTGAACGGGTGCACAATCATGCAGTGTAGGTAGAGTTTTCCGTGTTTGAAACACACTGTGTATTATGGCATACGTGTGCACTACTAGCAGAGCAGGCAGCACTGTCTATGTTCAGGTTGTTCAACATTTCTCATTATAAGATCCTCTCTTCAGCTTTACCAAGCTTCAGATATTCAGTTTGAAGTGTTCTAACCCAGATGTCTGCTTCAGCCTGAATTTTTGGGGAAATTTTCAGACAGTGTAATTGGCTATTTGAGAATGACATTGGGATAAAATCTTTTGTGATTTTATGTGTTAGAGGGGGGAAAATGAGTGGAAATATTACTTCAAGGAACTTTAATCCAACAATATGTTGGAGCAAGGGCTGACACCTGACCAGCCTTTATCAGCGTGCTGACACTGCACAGTGCGTACTTCGCAGCCTTACTCCACATGAGCTCTGGAATTAAAATCAGAGCATCAGCACAGTGTTTTCCCAAGCCACGTTTCTTCCAGAGCTGGAGCTGTGCCATGTGAATGTAACACCACCTTTTACACGATACTGCATTGTTGGTTTCCTTAAACTCTGCCCATATTATGATTAGGTTTTGACATGCTTAGGACAGACACAGTTCATCTGGCATCCCTCTCCACTGTGAGAGAGCTTCATCTCAATACATACGGACTTGTGCTGTACAGATACCTTTGTCTAAGCTCATCTCCCAGGGCTCCCTTTAAAGTTACTGGATTCCAGGACCTTACCATGAGGCTGTGTCTGAAATGAGGGAAGCAAATCAAGCACCAAAAATGCCTGTTTCTCTTCATTGATTGTAAAGGAACTTTGGACCTCTAAGGTAAGGTGAGGCAGATCTCACCCTAAATGAGCAGGCTACAACTGAAAAACAAACTTCTAAAAATAATTTTAATTTAACTCTTTAACATTTAGTTAAAGGCAATGTGACAATGTGTAAGAGGCTTACCATAACTTTATTCCTGCAATTCCTAACTTTTTAGTGCATGACTGGAGAATGTGATGTGAGGTAGTCAGTGCCTCCGGAAACGACCTCTGCTCCATTTTCCTGGTGTTTTACCCTGAATGGTGTGTGGGGAAGATGCTTTGTAATGAGACATTTGTGTCAATGTGCTAAGATAAAATTGAAGAGTCATTTTCAGCCTTCAGATACTGTCTTAAAATTTGCACAAGATGAGGACAATTAAATGCTTTAGAACTGACTGCTGTTACTTTCTTTTCGTCTTAATGTAGGTAATTTTTGGGAAGTCTTCAGGTCCAGAATTTGTGCAAGAAATATACACAGCTATCACATATCATAATAAGTAAGTATTGTTACTATTTGTATGACTTGAGAAGTATTAATCATGACCTCTTTACATAATTCTTAGCCTACATAGTTCATCAAGGAACGCTGGTACTAATCCATTTTAAACATTTACATTTTATGCGGATTTGTGATATCTAATTTGGATTGCTACATGCATTTGCATAAGTGACCATTGCGTAAGAGACCATTGCTTTTTCTTGTTTGGAGCTTTTCAGAGGTTAGTTGAGAATGTTCCTAATCTGAAGATTAAGGAGGAGGAGCAGGAAGCAGCAGCACAACTTTGTAACAGCATTCACTTCGATAAATTCACAGATCCAAAAGAGCTGAAGGGACATTCTCATTCTCATGAATGTGGACTCGGGATTTAGGATTTGCACAATAAATATGCTGGAACCCAAAATTAAGATTGAATGTTTTTGAAAGTATAGAGATGTGTGAAAGCTGAAACATTCCAGCTGATACCATCTATGCTCTTCTTGATTCAAAGCTGTAGATAGTTCATAAATATAGCTGTATATATATGTACTTTGTTTAACTTGGCTCTGAGGCTGTTTGCAGGATTTATACAGTTTCTATAACCATAGCATCTAAAAGCCTACTGGCAAATTTGCCTTCTGCTCAGTCTCATACTTACATTGGAAATGTGCTTGGCATTTTTTTTAAACAGGTCCCCTGACTTTTATGAAGAAGTGAAAATTAAGCTGCCAGCAAAACTCACAGAGAAACACCATTTATTGTTCACGTTCTATCACATCAGCTGCCAGCCAAAGCAAGGAGCATCTGTGGAAACCCTCGTTGGGTATTCAGTAAGTTCCATGTGTGTGTGTGTGTGTATATGTATCTACATCCCATGCAAACAGACTCTTTGCTTGTCAAGAATTTTGTCATATATTCCCTTTCTGGTTATGGTAATACCTCAAAACCAGTAGAAGGTCTTAATCACAGAAACCAGATGCAACCTGTGCTATGTTACATCCTCATCCTATAATTTTACAATGTTAAGTGTCTTTCAAGTTGATGAATTCACCTGACGCAACAGAAGTTAAGCATGTACCCAAATATTTGCAACAGCAATGCTTTGTAGCATATCATGTAATTCTGTTAGATTCTATTTATTGCAAAAAAAACACTAAACCATATGCAATTACAATTATTTACTGTTATCTAATATGTTCATACATGAGGTAACAACTAATATAATATTTTCAGTTAGGTTTTATATGGCATATAGTTTATGTTCTAAAGTGTCTTTTACCCACATCAAAATTAAAAAACAGAAAGAATCTAGAAGGTAAAATGTAATTCTCTTGCGTTCATTATCTTAATGTTGAGACTAGCATGTTTTAGCTTAAGAAATACATATTGTAGCATAGTCTCTTTGACCTTTTTCTTTATTAATCAATATTTTTAACTGGAGAGATTTTAAAATAAGAGGAAAGCATAGATGATGATAATACTTCAGATTTGAAAACGTCTTAGTGCTATGGTCAGCAGTTGAGCTGTGGGGTCAGCAATTGAGCTGTGGGGCCAGACAAGTGCTTTCCATGTGTTCCTGCTATGAAGTTTGTGTTTGTTTTTGATCCCAGTACTGAGAATCCTTTCAAATGGGCTTTCTTTTATGGACAGATATAGTCCCACCAATGTCAATGGGATTGGTAAGAAGTAAATTAGTTTGCAGTTCAGGAGCAAGACTTGACATAGGTGAGGACTTAATTTTCAAGCTTCTGTTCAGCTAAATACAAAATGTTTCTCCCCTGTGACACTCAAATGCACAGCCTCTTTCAGACTTGAATAGAAGAAAAATTAAGTGTGTCCAAATATCAATACAGAGTTATGATGAGTCATTCTGGCCTTAATCCTCATGGTGACCATGACCAAGATGTTCAATTTATCCTTAGCAAAACTTCAACTCTGTTGATTTGCTTCAAAGCCAAGGATCAGTCTATTCAAGATACGTGATTTTTTAAATAAAAACATAGACTCTACTAAATCCTTCTGGTAGGATATATTAGAAAAATATGTCACACATGAAAAGCTCTGTGTTTATTTTCTTCAAAAGGGATGGTTTTTAAAGCAGTCTTGTACATTTTTCTACAGTAGCTATCAGTGAATTTAAAATGCAAAGAAATTACTGTTGAATGGGTTAGAGCAGAGAAGCTTGGGTCAATATCTCATTTGTTGTTTTGTTGACTGTACATAGCAAATTAGATAAATAGCCCTAATCATATATAGTCATGAATATTGCTGTGTTTTCTCTTCATTTGTTTCAGTGGCTGCCGATTCTATTAAATGATCGTCTTCAAACTGGACATTATTGTCTTCCTGTTGCATTGGATAAGCTGCCTTTCCACTATTCAATTCACTCTCCTGAGGTAGCAAAGAAAATTATGAAAAGAAAATATTTTCCTAATGTAGAAGAACAGCATGAGTGTTTTACAAACTAACGTTGCTGTCTGCTCGTAGACCATGCCTCCTTTTTGTACTTTAAAAGGGGAAAGCTCTGGAGAAAAATGTTGTTGTTATTATTGTCACTGGTGTTAGTATTATTATTTTATATTGTTATATTTGTTTTTTAAAGTTATTTATCCAAGCAAATCCTTGTAAATTGTCTAATCAGGGATACATTTGTTTAGAGGGTGTCAAGTCAATAATTTGCTTTCTTCCATAGGATGATTTACTCATTTTTTTGTGGCTGTGTGGGAGAGGGAGGAGAAATGGAATCAGGTGCTGCTACTGGAGCAGAAAACAGTGCCCTCTGAGTAAATATGGCAAGTAGGAAACTGTCCAGAGGGTTAAAACTGCACCACATCACCATGGAATGCCTTTGGCAGTGCTTTAGCTGGGAACTTCTAACCTTAAAAATATCCCATCAGAAGAYGTATATTCGCACTGTCAGTGCTAGGCATCCAGCTGAGGTGCTCGAAATTTCCCTGTTCAATGCATTAACTTCTCTCCATCTAGTCTATGAGAACAAGAAGATGCCTAGCTGTGGTCGTCTGTATGGCACTGAATTTGGATATCTAAAATGAAGTGAATAGCGCGAATACCCTATAGACGCCCATGTAAACAGACTTTCTGTTTGATCATTAAAAGGAAGATGATGATTCCCATATTTCTTTTCTGTCACAGAAAGTTCCATCTCAGACACCACCTATTAAGTGGGTTGAAGCACACAAGGGTGTTTTCAACGTTGAAGTGCAAGCTGTTTCATCTGTTCACACTCAGGTAATGCATCAGAAGCCACACACAGCTGTAGTTTCATTTCAAAGAGAATTCAGACGCCCAGGCTGGCTTAGGAGGTTTATGAAATGGAGATGTTTAAGCCCACACAGGTTTAAAAACAACTAACAGCTATGGAAATAACCCGATACCTTCAGTGAATGAAATCCTTTGGTGAAATGAAATCTATTGGTAGAAGTGAACAAATGAGCACTGTTAGCAGCAAGTCACATCAAGCAACAGGGAGCCTGGTGTCGTCTCAGCTCAGCAAGAGTCTGCTTAGGCTGTGTTTGAAAGACACTGGCAGGGCACAGTGCCAGTTTCTGCAGTCTGCATCTTCTATTCTGCAAGGCTAGTTCAGACAATGTGTCTACATCTGCAGAGACATAGCACCTCCCCACCTGTAGGGACAGGTTATACTGCCAGAATGCTTTAGGCAGCTCAGCCATCAGTGCAATGTGGTGTGGGGAGACAAGCTTACTGCTGAATGAGAACTCTACGATTTTGGTCATTTAAATGTGATAGGAAATTGGAGCTTTGCCCATCTTATTGGGTTTGAGGCAGAGCAGCTTTATTTTGTTTCTGCTGCTTTACAGTTTCTCCTACCCATCATCCCGTTCTAGTTAACCCTGGTAGCTATGTCCTAACAACTGGAGGCCCTGTGTCTGAAGCAGGTCCATCACCCCTTTGCAGCATGCTTTTTAAATACAAGTAGGGCATAGTCATAAGGCATATAACTTGTATGTAGCTGGAACTTATGTGTGGGTGACAGAGGGACTATAGACCTATGATGTGAGGGAGTTTTATCAGAAAGAGAGAACAGTATTTTCATAAAATGAAGCAATCACTTTAGTCAGGGTTTTAACTTTTCTGCTTTTAATCTGATCGAACCAGAGTCTGAATTTGAGCCAGATGAGAAGGAGCAAACAAAAGGCAGTGACAGCTGCTTTACAAATTGATCTCTAGGGCTAGCCACCACTGCAAGCCAGAAGGGTGAAAATATTTTTTCTCATCCCATCAGGTGGGACAATCAGGCTTTGCTTAGCTAGCAGCAGCCTGAACTATATCAACTTTGTTAACTGTGTGCACTGTATTTGCAGGACAACCACCTGGAGAAGTTCTTCACTCTGTGCCATTCTCTGGAAAGTCAGGTGACATTCCCCATTCGACTGATGGACCAGAAGATTACAGAGGCTACACTGGAACATGAATTGAAACTCAGCATTATCTGTTTGAATTCTTCACGCCTTGAACCTCTTGTCTTGTTTTTACATTTGGTACTAGATAAACTTTTCCAGCTGGCTGTACAGCCCATGGTCATAGCTGGCCAGACAGGTATTTACTGGTGCATGGCCTTGGAGTGGTTGTGCAAGCAACCTAGGGATGTGGGGGAAATGATTGCTAAATATCCAGGCTCAGATTTAGTTTTTGGGGTAGTCCACTTCAGAAAGAGTTGTGCTTCTCAAGACACAGTTTCACTGCACAATTTAATCAGGTTTAACTGAGTTCCTGCCTTCTCTCCTTTTCCCCCTACATATAAGACTCTCGGACTCTGGTTGGGAGGTATGTTAAATTTTAGTAGTTTACTTATCTGGAAATATAGGTCAGAAAGTGGGTTGTGGTTTAACTTTGTTTGGAATTCAGTTATTTTGCAAGGAAAACACCAGCAAAATCACTTATCCTACGGCTGATGTTGCTGACTGCACCACATCATCTGCCCAAATATCTTTAGACAGAATTGGGTGAGCACAAAAACAGACAGGGTGTAGTAATGCACACAGATTTTTCTGTTACTGAGGCTGCCAGTTGCCCATCACATATGTTAACTCTGAAGGGAAGTCATACTTGGAGTCAGTGGTGTAGTTTATTTCCTATGTCATTTTGGTAATCAACACTTGTMATCTGCTATATTTGTGGAAAAGCTTGATAGCTTGTATTTGTCTGTCAGCTGGAGAATAATGAGTCTTAGTGTTCTTCAAGTAGGTATTTTATAGGAAATGTGTGAAGGCTGCTAGAAATGGTAATTAACAGTTACGGTCTGCTTTCATGTAGCACAAAGTGATGGAGTAGCAGTGATTGGGTTGAAAGTCAGTGGGTCTACAGAAGAGTGGTTATTGGCCTATGTCTGGGTCTGGTCAGGTATAGCAATTGCTGTCTAGAGCTCTGAATTTGTTAAGGACTGAATTAAAGCATGTAAGATTAGTTGTTGTTGGTACAGAGAATGCCCTCACCTAATTATATTATGCCCTTCAGTGCTGAGACTAATTCTTGCCTTTGTTTCACAGCCAACTTCTCACAGTTTGCCTTTGAATCTGTGGTTGCAATAGTGAACAGTCTCCACAACAGCAAAGACCTGAGCAAAGACCAGCATGGGAGGAACTGCCTCCTGGCGTCTTATGTTTACTATGTATTTCGTCTTCCAGACCCTCAAAGAGAAGTAGTCAAAGCAGGTAATATTGGTGCAAGGGTTGCAAAAGTATTCTTTTTTTTTGATACATGCTATTCAGCATGGTGCTTCTGAGGGGAGGACTTAGGGAACTGGCCTATAAAATAGCAAACACAACTTCTCAGACCCCAACTGCATACTGTTTAAGCACAGCATTGTTCAGATATATCGTTTTTCTCAGAGGAAGGTCAGGGATCTCAGCACTGCGAAGAGCAGCATGGACTTGCCCCCCATAATCTCTATCTTGCAGTCATTCATTTAAGATGCACCGTTGAGGTGAGAGGACTCCACAGCTATATGCAACACTGTAGCTTCATGAAGATGAAAGTGCGAGACATCACCTAAACTGAGGCTTTCTTTAGAGGAATTTCCTCCAGAAATTAAAATGGCCTAAAGATGCCAATTTCTTACTGGCCTATACATCAGTAAACTACCTCCTGTGCAAACTAACTTACTGCCAAGTGGCATAGGGCCAAGCTCTGCCAATTTCTCCATCATGTTAGGGATGTCATCAGAGGATAAAATCCTGTATGTTGGCCAGCAGGTTGAGGGAGGTGATCCTTCTCCTCTACTCAGCACCGGTGAGGCCACACCTGGAGTACTGTGTCCAGTTCTGGGTTCCTCAGTATAAGAGAAACGTGGAGAGAGACCAGCCAAGGGCGACAAAGGTGATGAAAGGACTGGAGCATCTTTCCAATGAGGAAAGGCTGAGAGAGCTGAGACTGTTCAGCCTAGAGAAGAGAAGGCTCAGGGAGGATCTTCAATGTATACAAAGACCTGAAGGGAGGGTGCAAAGACAACAGAGCCAGGCTGTTTCCAGTGGTGCCCAGTGACAGGACCAGAGGCAATGGGCACAAACTGAAACACAGGAGGTTCCCTCTGAACATCAGGAAACACTTTTTTACTGTGAAGGTGACTGAGCACTGGCACAAGTTGCCCAGAGAGGTTATGGAGTCTCTCACCTTGGAGATACTAGAAAGCCATCTGGACATGGTCCTGGGCAACTGGCTCTAGGTGGCCCTGCTTGAGCAGGGAGTTGGACCAGATGACCTCCAGAGGTCCCTTCCAACCTCAACCATTCTGTTATTCTGCTGCAGTCCATTGTCCTAAACCCTATAGGATTCATTTGATTAATTGCTATGTATTAGCTGACTTACCACCAAGCAGCTGTGCTGTGGGAGCTAAAGATATGTAAGCCCTTTTCTCTTCCAAATACTCATTTAAATCCCCCTTAAGGGACGTTTAGACTGATGTTAGGATGTGCTAAAATCTCTGAGCTTGCCTACACTTGGAAATTCTTTATCCTGGAAAAATAAGGTCCATGGGGAAGCTGAAAACTAGATAATCATTTAGTGAAATTTCTGCTGGCAGCGCTCCCTGCTTTCTTGGATACTTTGAACATGGTGTTAAATGTTATGTGTTGAAGATGGTATTTTTTGTTTAGGCCTGTGAAACTTGTCTTAATCTACAGCAAATTAATAAGAGCTGATGGGAAGAAGAAAGAGCTATTGAAATAGTGCTGCTGCTCAGGTAGCCCTTGATTGCTTGTGCAATCACGCTGTGAGCTGTTGCCTTGGAAAACATCTGCACCTTATCATTCAATGCCTATGTAATTTGTTAATGAAGCAGCTGGTGGCGAGATTTTCAGGAGCTTTATGCTATTCAAAATGCTGATGCTATAGCAGCACTGAGCAAAGCTGGCTTGAATCTCATGTTTGTCTCACATATATGTCTTTTAGTCTTACTTCAAACATGTCCCTATGGGCAGGTGCAGGCAGCAGTGCCATTTTGACAGAGTCTCGTTATTACACATTTGGACGCACTTCTGCAGTGTCTGTTGGGAGTAAACTCCTGCAGAGCCGAGTGATAAGCTGCAGCAATCCTGACATCGCTGTTACACAAACTGCTACTGATGAGGAGGTCAAAAACATCATGTCATCCAAGGTAAGACAACGAAGTCAAATATCTGGAGAACTGTATGGGCCAAAACCTAATAACCTAGATTTGTTCTTTGAGGGTTGGATTTGCTTCTTGTAAATGCACTGTATGTATCACCAGAAGCATTTGCTGTTTATCTGATTTGGCATGGGCACATGTTAAATCCCATTGCTAAATTCTGATGTCTCTTGTCAGTGAAGAGAGCAAGAGGTAAGAACTCTGTCCCTTGTTTGAGGCTTAGGCACTCCACAGCAGGATTTGCTTTTTTGACATGCCTCACTCTCCTGTTCTTCCTGACTTTTAGGTTCTGTTCACATCTGGTGACATGGGCTTTTCCAGGTTGCAGAGTCAGTGTGAGAAAAGACTACTACTGATTACACTGGGAACAAATTCACTTTCTGAAAGTGGTGAAAGAGTCCTCAGAAGGCAAATAGTTTTCCTAAAACGCACTGATAATTTATTCTTGCTCCTTTTAACTCTTTTTCTTTTTTTTTCTTAAATGTCAGAGCCTGTTTAGTGCTAAATAGTTTCCTGTTAGTAAAAAAAGTAGGCAATTTATGTGACAGCAGCCCCATGATTTTATATCAGCTATAGTGCAGATGCTGTGTGCGTATTTTGTAACTGGGTCTTTCCAAATACTTAATTCAACCACAGAGTGAAACACAAACTTCCTCTGTCTTTCTCATCCACAACTACATATGCCACCAACAGCTTGCAAGATAGAAAGCATGGTGACAGCCGAAAAGCAGGATTTTGCTTCCCTGATTGGCACCTGGTGCTTGCTGGTTTACAGCATCCCAGGCTCATCTCAGAGCTTTATGAGGATGGCTGTGCTCAGCTCTCTGGGAAAACCAAAATCTAGAGTGCCCCATTCAGCAGGAGCTGGGAAGCTGTGCCTCTGACAAACGCCCCTGTGCAAGGAGCCTGCTCCTAGCTGCAGCCCTGGCAGAGCTCTGCAGCAGCATGTCTGCTGAGCTCTGAACCGTATCCCCCCTCCCTTTTCTTTGAGTGTTGGGTATGTAAAATACTGCTTCTCAAGCAGGTTATTTTCAGAAACATTTTGAAGTCTTTTCTCCTTGAATGATCACGTGCCTCTCCAGTTAAAGTGAACGGGTGCTTGTCTTCAGCAAATTAAACCAGAACTAGTAAGATGCACAGGCTTTGCCAATCAGTTTGTTTATATGGGCATACATATTCATCCACAGCAATTTTTAATAATGTAGATTTGAACTTAACAGCTTCATGATGTTTACTCTAATGTACTGTGTCCTAAAAAAACAGAGCTCAAGGCATTTTTTTTCCAAATTAATACAAAATTAAAATGCTTGATATTACATCTTCATCACATTGATAAATGTAGCAATTTACAATTGGCTACTGACATTTCACTGCCTTTTAAATTGGCATTACTTTCAATGGAAGGAAGACTCCCAGGTGCTAGTTAATTTCGGATGTAGAGCCACCGGATACTTGAAGGACAGTTACCCTTGAAATGGGGTACTGTAGCGCTTCCAAAATACAGCTGCAGTGCTGAAATTGGGCACGTGATGGCAGTGTTGGCATTTGCAGACTCCCGCGGCTCCTGCATGCCGGTGGTCTTTGGCCTTCACTGGGAAGGGGGATGGGGAGAAAGAAAGAGAAGTGCTGTTTAGGTGAACATCTGTGCATACCTTCCAAAAAAACCACCGCTGCTGCTTTCTTCCCTGTTAATTAGCTTAAGTGATGTATTAACTTACTAGTATGTATTTCTTCTGCATATGCCCTCCAGCCTATGGATCACAGCTCCAGTCGGATGTCTTTCTACGTTGAAGGAACAAATGACATGCCAAGCATTTGTGCAAGCCCAAGACCATCCAATAAAAAGGTAGCCTACACTAAGCATGAGGGCACACATTAACAGAGCCTGGAGCCTCCTGAGGCAGTGCTGGTAATTAGCACTTCTAAATGAGGAGAGGGAAGAGAGAGAACAAAATAACAACGTTTTATCGAACAAGGAGTTTGTGATGGAATATTGAATCAGTGGGTAAATATTACCCAAACTTTTCTGCTTCTGCTCCAGAGTCTTTAGATTCTTTTTCCAGGACAGATTTAGACAAGTAGCCGCCTGCCTGGATCCTCCCTTTGCTTTGTTTCTCAAGGTGTTAGGGCCTCTGTCTTTTTCCGCTGCTGTTTACCCTTGGATGCCTGCCTTTACATGTTACAGTAAACTGCATTCAGAAATGTTTGCCATCTCTTTCTTCTGTAAAGAATGTGTTTCTTTTTCCCTTTTTGTAGCTTTTAGAACCAAGAAATTCCTTCCTATCTTAAGTATGTATTCCCAAATAGCTTTTTAACAACATAGAAGATACCATATCACATAGATAATTTTTCCAGAGCTGTATCTTGTGTTTGGCATTGATCAGCATCAGTGGCTTTGGATGAAGAAGCAGGGGAAAAACCCTGCAATGAGCAGTTCAGAATCTGAGTTACAGTTAAGAAACTCTCCTTTCTTACTCCTGTTTATTGGTTTGATTTCTGCCAAAAAGCACAGAGGTTTATACCCAATCTGAATATTGGATGGATTAATATGTCCTATTTAATGTAAATGTGCTTAGGAATCTTATTAGCTTTATTGTTTGTATCAGGAATAGAAAATAGACATTGCAATAAATTTTTAGTCCAGATTTCAGTTTCCTAAAAGTTTAGATCATTGGGATTGGGTGTCTTATGATCAGATCTCACTGCAAAGAGTATTGTCTCCAACTATAAACCTCTGTACAAGCTCTGCTGTGGTTATTGCTGTGTCCTTCTCTCCCACCACAGGGACAGTCTTGCTTCTACCTTCTCTCAAAAAACACGAATGTGCTAAATGGAAATGCTTAGTGGGGAACATGACTGCTCCCTGTCATGCACACAGCCAATGGCCTGAGGATAGACCAAAGGCATTTCCCAGTTTAGTTATCCAGGGTTCTGGATCCACAGAAAAATGGGTCCCAAAGTCTGTTTGCCACCAACATTCCTTATGTGTCATTTTGGTCAAATCTGCGTTCTCATCCTACAGGGATGTCCGCACATCCCCATCCAGCTGCTGACTCTCCAGTATGGGGGAGTTCCCCACAGGGAAGAGGGGGGATGTTGAAACTGGAAGATGAGTTGATTGAAAAGCCATTTCCCAACACTCTGTGCTTATTATCTAGCATTTCCATGAGGAGCTGGCACTGCAGATGGTGGTTAGCACGGGTATGGTGAGAGAATCTGTCTTCAAGTATGCCTGGTTCTTCTTTGAGCTCCTGGTAAGATTTGACGGTGGTATTTTACAGTAAGTTAGTGGTGAAACGTAGCAGGTACTCCAGGCACAGATTTAGTTGGGTGGTGATCTCTTCAGTTATTCAGTCCCAGTGTGAAAAGGAGAGGTCCCAAATAATGGAAGTACAACTAAAGAATTCTCCATATTCACCCCCATTCCCCTCTGACAGCCTATGATGGCAAAGCCCTGCATGAACTATATGCACAGTGGTCCATAGCTTGCAGAAGGCTGAAAGACAGACATCAAACTGAGCCCTTCCTTTTCTGTGAATACCTGTTCCTGTCTTTTCCACTTTGTTAACAACACGGGAGCAGTGACAAGACTCCCCAAACTCACAGTTTCACAGAGCCCTGAGCTGATGGATGTCAGTGGAAAAACCATGCTGATTTCCACTGGCATCGTATAAGCAACGCAACAGCAGGTCAAGAAATAAGAATTAATCGCAGAAGTGTCACTCCATGTCTGTCATCATGAAGGGCAAAAGTTGCAAACAGCAGCATTTCAGGGCTGCAGCTGCAAGGGACTGGGGAAGGTGATTCTAATTTCAGGTGCTGAGAGTAGCCAACTGCGTGAACATGAACAGGAATCAGTGTCTGTCTGTGTTTGAGTCTTAGGCTCTCTATTGTCATTGCCAGTACGTGTAGGATTTATCACAGCAGCTCTGAGAAGATGAGAGTGATTACATTCAGGGAAAAACCAGTAGGGAATCTTACTGCCATGGACTAACTTAAAGCAGTAGTTTTACCTCCAGTTTGGGCATTTTTTTAATATTTTTTCCTGCTTTGCAGATAAAGAGTATGGCTCAGTATGTTCACAACATAGAGAAGCAAGACAACCCACGAAGAAGCCGGTTCTCTGATCGCTTCAAAGATGATATTACCACTATAGTTAATGTGGTTACTTCAGAGATTGCTGCACTTTTAGTCAAACCACAGAAGGTAAGTGCATGAAATAAGCACCATGGATCCTTGCTACTCTCCCTGTGTTACACTGAGCTGTATTTAATCCCATTTCACCTTCAGCAGTGTGACTAGAATTAGGCCAAAACTGAGGTGGTATTCTCACATGGACCTTAAGTGAGAGTTGTGGCTGTGCAGCCTTGTGCTCCCCTAGCAGACAGTTTGTTTTTATTCAGCTCAGCTCCCCAGCCTGCTTCTCAGTGTGGCTGCAGGGTGCAGGGAGGGAATCCCCTTTCCCATCAACAGGAGAGGTTGGACACCCATTTTCAGTGGCAGTGCTGCTCTATGCCAGGTTAGCCAGGGCATCGAACTGCAGCCCAAGCAGGGCTTATTCCTTTTATCCCCCTTTCCTGTTACCCTCATTTCTACTGCATAGTGTTTTATTCCACATTTGACTTCTCTGACGGCAGTGGGCTATGCAATATGAAGGCAGTATTCCTCCTGAGGCTTGCAAAATCCAGCCATGACTGATCTAACCCTAAATCTCTTTAAAGAGGCACTGGCCACATGGAAATTAAAGACAAGAAATAAGCCCTAAATCCCATGAAATTCTTTCTCCTTATATATTTTAACAAGTTGCACTGATATAACAGATTATAAAGTTGAAAGGATCACAAAATGTAATTTATATTTTAATATTAATACTGTCAGCTTACATCACTGATGTCACTCCACACTGGCCAGCAGAAAAAATGAAGGCCACAGATAGGCACTGGGTGACTATTGTTTGTTCAATTGTTGCAGCCAACTTGTTTTCATGCCCCAGAGCTACCAAATGCACTGTGCTAGCCCAGCAGTGTGCTTTGCTGCAGGGCAGACCAGGCTGGAGAGCTGGCCTGCTGGGTCACTTTTCAACCAGCTCAGCTTCCTGATGCACTTCTCCATGTGTGTCCCGCTGTTCTGTTGAAGAGCAGAAACTGGGAGAGGGCCAAGATCAGACAACTGAGGGCAGAGAATGGCAGAAGTGATTGTCACTGTCCACCAAGAAGTTGTTCCTGAAGCTTTACCCTTTGCTCGATCCTTTGGTGTGCTTCCGTGATAGCCATGTGCAGAGAAATCGTTTCCATAGAAGTGTTTACTTAAGGCATCAGTGACTTTTTTTGAAAAATACGTTGTGTAATAAAAATTTGTTACATTAAAAATGTTTTAACGGAACTGTAGGTTTTGCCAAGAGATTAGTATTTTATGGCTTCCTCACAAGAAATGCAAGGTTTTTATGGGCTGTTAATTCAATTCAATTTTGATAGAGTGAGTGTATAGAACCTGATTATGTGTGAAAATCCCACTGCAGTGTTTGCAGAATTAGGGCCATTGGTTAGTTGTACAGAGCAGCAGTAGGTAATGTGTGTCTGATTTTTAAATCCAAGCAGTAATAATCTATGTTTCAATACATGGTTGAGTGTGTCAGATTGCCCTGGGATTCTACAGTGATATGTCTGGCATCTTTTAGCCTACCCAGTAAGGTAGTGGAAAACTAATTTTTTCTTCACAGTAGAAAAATGTTTTGCTGTACAAATTCCAGATCGTAGGGAAAAAAAAAAAAAAATTCCTGAACAGCAACAAAAAGGTTGAAAAATGAAAAATTAAATCATAACCACCCTGAGGTGCTGCACACCTGTTCTCACTAGTTAGAGACACGAGGCAACATTTTTCTCAGTCATCTCCTCTGTCAGTCTTGAGTGAGCTCACCTGAGGGCTCTGAGCATTAAATGTGTGCAGATCCCCCAGGCACCTCCATAAATTCCTCTTAGTGAACTACATATGCTACTGAGATTTTATGACTTAAATTGGTATGTTTGAAGTAACTGTAGCCTTATTTTAGAGAGCAGGTGAAGTTCTTTGTGATTTTTACTTGTGGGTTGCATATCTCTGGTAATCAGGCCAATTCTAAGCATGCAAGAGCTTAGCTGCTAAATGGTAAAMCCCACAGATTTATCTTACCAGTGTTTTTAACTATCAGTTTACACTTAAAATTTCTAAACAAAATACTTGGCATTCCATCAGCAGAGCCAGTGCAGAATTTTATTAATATTTTAAAACAATATTTTATGTTTTAAGTACCTAAACCAGCATTCTCTAATGTTAAAGGTTCAATTTAAAACAAAAAAAAGGCATATGCAGGATTGCAGCCCATAGGGAATTCAGAACAGGTCTCAAATTGCATTTCATTGTTGTCAGCCCAAAGGTTTGCCTAGATGAACTTGTTCATTCATCCTGTGCTATTCCTCTGTGAAAGCTACAACAGTTGAAATAATTTACAGGAGTGATTCTGTATAATTTTAACAAGGTCACATAAATTGGAGAACTGAAACAATCTTGTCCAGTATGTTCCATGAGATAGTTCTGGGAGGTGTCCCCTATGCTATTTTTTAATGATTCTAAAAAGTCTTCCACCTTTATGTAAGTTTTATACATGATAACTGCAATTTTTTTTTTCTTTTTTTTTAAAGGAAAGTGAGCAAGCAGAAAAAATTAATATCAGCCTGGCATTTTTCTTGTATGATCTTCTTTCTTTAATGGACCGAGGATTTGTGTTTAATCTCATCAAACATTACTGTAATCAGGTAGGCACCATGCATGATTGGGATTGCATTTGGCTCATGGCCAGTCTGGTGTTCTGTTCTGTTTGATTCATTTATCCATCAAGATCCTTTGAGTTGTGTTAAAGGGCCAGGTAAATTTCCTATTTCCTATTGCATATACAGAGACTTTAAACCTCTTTTGATTTGTGGTCTGCAGGAAAAAATTGAGTGGAGGTTAAGACTCTTAGAAATGTCATACCTTGCACTGCTGCAGAGCATCCATGGAGCCGCTTTTCTTCCCTTACTTTTTCACATGCCTTGGCAGCAGGGTCTGCAGACCATACAGAGCAGCTTTTGGTCTCTGACTCTTCCAGTGCACTGCTGTGATGGGCAGTATTTAGATTTGGGGGGGTTCAATTAAAATGATCCATCTGTCCTCTCGCTTTGTAAGCCTCCCAAAATTAAAAATAAATGATGATGCAGGATGTTGTTATGAAATTATTTGTTGTATTTGAAGGGGAAAATTGTCCTTCTGTTTTGTGACCTGATACACCTGCTGTAGTTTTCCTGCCAAAGGAAGGCCCTCTGTCAGCTGATAGTAGGTAGGAGAACGCAAGGTGGCTACCACCCCAGTTTCCTATAGTATGTGCAATACTCCACTGATGTCATTGTTGATATGAAGGGAAACGACAAGACCACTGACACTCTGTGTTGCCTAGCAGGAGTTTTTATGAGTTTGCCACAGACTCAGCAGAGTTTTGTTTGTTTTAATCTTTGTGTTATGCAAAAGGGAAAAAATATTGTATGTTTTTCTTTTGGGAGGAAAAAAAATAAAACAATTGATTGTCTCTTGGGAAGTTGGTATGTCAGCCGGCGAGGGGGGGGAGAGACACCACTACTGCCAAACAAAGAGCAGCTAATGGATGGAAACTAGTCAGGTACAGGGAACCAGCGAGCATTTTAACGCATGCTGGACTATTTCTCTGTTTCTGTTTCAGGAAGTAGGGTATTTCACTGCATGGTAATTTAAATAGTGCACGCCCATCACATGACACTTTTTTGGTTTGTTTTTCTAGCTCTCAAACAAGCTGAATTCACTCTCCACCCTGATTTCCATGAGACTGGAGTTCCTGAGAATTCTCTGCAGCCATGAGCATTACCTCAATCTGAACCTCTTCTTCATGACCTCTGCATCTGCTCCAGCATCCCCCTCCCCCTCCATATCCTCCCAGGTAGACATCCATTAGACAATATTGTATGAACGTCACATGAAGCACACATGAAGAGAAGCACTTATGTTGCTCTGTATTCAGATACTTAGGTTAGAATTAGCCACTGTTGGATCAGGGAGAACAACTTCCCTCTTGAAAGAAAAGGGGTAGGAGAATAAAGACTAAGGGTCTACTACTGCAGAACTGCATCTTGTGCATAAAACTTAACATGATACAGATATGTGACCCTCTAGAAACATGCAAACAGAAAATGACTGTTAAGGTAGACATACAAGGTCTAAAAGGAACATGGTTCTGAAGGCCAGGTACACCTATATCCCATACATACACAACCACAAATATGTATTTCAATTGAAATATGTATTTCAATATCTGTTTTGGAGAATTATGGCATGCAGCAGTGCACAGCAGTGCACAGCAAACTTTCTGTGAGTTTGCCTTCTAGCTGAACTTCTTGTTCTCCAAGTGGATGTAGATGCTACCACTATGTAAGTTAGTGACTAAAACACTGCAATTTTCAATATCCTGGAATCATGCTTTCCTTTTTCAATAGCAGCATTCTTTGTTCTGGGCTCCACCCCACCCCAGTGGTACAGATGATGCCATGACTTTGCTAATGATTTATCTGTGTTTTCTGAATAGTGTTTTCCCTTTTATTTGAACATCATGATTTTTCTGTGTGGAAACACTCAGGTATCCTGAGTAGACCTCTCCACACAATTTTTGCGAATGCCCCGCCTCATCACTTCTCATTTGTCCCAGGATGTCATTCCCAGTACATGCACATTTTTCCAGACTTGACCTGATACTGACAGAGCTCCAGACTTCCTGAATGTCAGGACCTCCTCTCCGTCATCCTGGGCATGGAGTTCACAAACACATTCAAAAAAGAAATTGTTGTCTGGCACACCACACACTATTTTGCCAGTCTTGTGCTCTTCTCCTCTACCTTCTACTTAGATGGTATCTTGCTTTTACCATGGGGCAGACACCCTAACAAAGGGTGCTAGCCTGCCTGTTTTCCACCTCAATGGTCTTGCAGAGGTCAGGACTGGGATGAAGCATTTCAGTGCAATGTCCTGTAACTGCTACAGCCCTTGGATTCAGGGGAATGGGACTGAAGCTAAGAATGGTGGAAGGTACAAAACCACGCTGAGTAACAGAGCAGTTCAAATTCACAGTTTCTTTTTCAAGTGTCATTGCCAAAGAATTGGTTGGATGCTAAGATGTCCTACATCTCATACCTTAAGGGTTCTGACAGGTCAATAATAGTAAATAATATTTTCTTGAAGTTTTTTCTGGTCTTAAAAGCAAAGCATGAAGGTCTTAGAGTCAGGATTTCCCAATAGTTTTGCTTAATGCTAGTCCTGGATGCCAAAGAACTAGAAATAGGACTCTTCTCCTTATGGAGAAAAAAAGAAGTCAGCATAGCTCTTGCAACTAGTTCTAGCAAGTCAGAGCTGGGCAGACACCAGTTTAATCATTCTTTCCTTCAAGCAACATCATCAACTCTTTTTCTCCTTTAGGAGTAACCTATGAAATGCAACCTRCGCAAATCAATAAGGCTTTTGTGGCCCTTGGATGATTTAATACATTAGCTGACCACCCTTACAGTAATTTTAATCTGTCTGCAGGAGTGCTGCCCAGCTAGAGTTAGATTTTCAGTAAGAAATGTGGCCTTGTGAATAAATCTTTTGGAATTCTTGGAGAGAAGCCAAATTCACTTAACTGGGTGCTCTACACTTTAACGTTATTCCACACAAACATAGTACAGCCAATGCTTGAGGTTGAAATGGGAGTGGGCTTAAGTACGTGGATCCAAAATATGGGGCTGCTCAGAGACATGAATTTCATTTGACCCAATATGCTGGAAGACAGCTGCCACAGTGTGGTATACTGCTACTTCATGTGTTTGTTTTCTGGGACTATTCCTGGGTGACTGACAGAAATATTGGGAGAGAATATTGAAGAATATAAATTAAAAGCAATATTTGGACTCATAAACCCCAGTAGCTGCACTGGGGAGTAGAGTCTAAGACTTATGCTCACCCGATCAGGGGACAAAAACATTCCAGGTGACCTGTGGCACAGACCTATGATTGGAGAAGCTAAGAAGTTCACAACACATATATAGTAGCAACTTTCCATTCCTGGCCTGGCTGTATATCAGTCATAGCCATAAGTTGCAGCAGTTTGAAGGCTGCTCTAAATTATACCAGCTGCCAGCAAGTTCAGCCAAGGATTTCCAGGGTGAAAGGAAACACATCTTTCCTGACCTTACTTCCCTGCTAGACTTCATGGATGCTGAAGAAGTCACAGTGCAGAGCTTCTGACACCAAAGTCCCTCTTAATGTAGGGGCAGCCTCTTGCTTTACGATGCCCGATGTCTGCTCTGCAACAGTAAAAGCAATGTAAAGAGTTGTAAACATGGAGAAAATTCTGACTTTGTGTCCTGTCCAAACTAATGAATACAGGGTAGGAATTTTACATCTCAAAAAATGTCAAATGAGTTGCTCGCACAAATGGAAAGGATGAGAAGGGATCCTAGCAAGCAACTCCTTTGAAACTAGATGCTTTTTGTTTCACACTCAGATGTTTTCCTCCAAAATGTCCAACCTTCTTTCAAAGTCTGTGCTTTTCCTATGGTAGATATTTTCTGTTAGCTACATGGACTGTGACTGCAACCTCTTTAAGAAGCTTTGATTTCAATGATCATTCTTTAACACTTCTAATATACTTCTGCAGAACTCTAGCTCCTGCTCTAGTTTCCAGGACCAGAAAATCGCTGGTATGTTTGACCTCTCAGCTGAATACCGTCAGCAGCACTTTCTGACCGGCTTACTTTTCACTGAATTGGCAGCAGCGCTGGACGCAGACAGTGAGGGGTGGGTATCCCAATTTGCAGACTTTAGAATGGGATCGAGTCACACTTTTACTCTTGGTAAGGTCATAGTTTGATTCCAGGGCAGTCCTGTTTCCACCACTCTTTTCAGTGAGTCACTCTCAATATAGCAGTAACCCAGTCATTGTTTTATCTGCAGTATGTTGGTCCCAGTGAATAAAAATATACTATTTGTTGCAGTAGTGTTGGCTAAATACATGACTTGAGAACACAACTTAAAATTTCAGTTGCTCTTCTCTCTAAAACACCTCTGCCTTTGTCTGAGCTTAAGCTAAACTTTGGCCAGAGTCTGATGCTTTTCTTTAAGCACCTCTCTTCACCATACTGAATTTTTATGGGAAGTTTGAAAGACTTGGGTGCTCTTGGATTGTGATGAAGTGACTTGGTGAAGTGACTTGGAGATGTAAGATATCTGTCTTTTGCAGGGAAATGAGTCTCTGCTCAGAATGGAAGAGATTATCTAGTGAATATTGGTGTATCAATTTGTTTCTTTCACCTCCACTCTGTTTCTTAAATCTTTGACTTAGAAATAAATTGTGCATGACCCATTAATGGAGCTCATGGATGGTTTTTGCGTTAACAGGATTAGCAAGGTGCAAAGAAAAGCTGTCAGTGCTATCCTTAGCCTGCTGAGTTCCCATGACCTAGACCCACGTTGCTCCAAAAAAGAGGTGAAGATTAAAATTGCAGCTCTCTATCTCCCTTTGGTTGGTATCATTTTGGATTCACTGCCGCAACTCCATGATTTTACAAGTAAGACCTTTTTCCCTTTGTATTTTTCAGCTTCTTAGAGTGACTTGTCTAAACAATCTGTCAAATATAAAAGAGATCACGCTAAGTGTAGAAATTCCCTGCGGTTTAGTAAGGTTGAATATTTCTTTACTTAGAAATAAACTGGATTTTTAAAGACAGGAAAAACTTCAATGTCCTCACTTCATGAGCAAATGGTAGACCAGAGATGTATCTGTAAGTACTCCTGCCTATCTCTTAGTGTAAATATTATGATCCTGCATATAAAGCCTGCAAGATCTTCAAGAAATCTTGAAATATAGATAGGTTTAAGAGAGAGTAGGGAAAAAAACAAGAGTGATACTGACATTGTGTTACATCACCATTAAGGAAATTGGATTGTATTCTTTCTGTCTTTTTCTATTGCTCTTTAGTGCTATTAACACAATACCAAAATTAATCTCAGGTAAATGTAATCATCACAAAGGAAATATATTTTTATCATCTGTTATAACTATAAACTTTACTCTACATTATCAAGCCTTTTAAGACAACATTCTCTAAGCTGTTTCATTGCATTTTGCTACATGTGTGTTCGTATGATACTGCTGAAAGTAGCTATTTCACATTTTTTTGTAAGATAGTAGATCTCTGCTACTTGGAAAACTACATTTCACTTCCATAAATAAAATAAAGGCTATAAAGAAAAAGGTATGATCTTTGAAGAATATACTTTTGTCACTGGTTCTGAAAATATTTTGCATTTAGATGTCTGGACAAAAAACTTAATACTATGAAAGTATATTTAGCACTTTCAACCTAATAGGATGAAAGCATTTATTATACATTGGCTAATCAGATCTCTCCTCATTCTTCTAATCTAAGTATTATCCTTATACCACAGATGAAAAGGAGACATTATGAGGAAGCCCAGGTGTACCAGTATGGCTAGGTTTTAGAGTGTCTTTCTTTTTGACTGTCTGTCACAAGAAGCTGTTGACCTTGTTCTGAACACATTGGGACTGGCTGGTCACTCAGCTTCTCTGAAAAGCAGGACTTGCAAAACACAAAATGGACACTCAGAATCAGAGGAGATTTTTACAAAACTTAGGTATAAATAACTTTATTTGCTGAAAATGATGTCAAGAATTAGCAGGGAATAGAAGCAGCTAGATGCCTGAAATTAAACTTGTTCTTTAGCCAGCAGGCAATACTGGCTCTGTCAGCTATTTGTTGAGTATCACCAAACCAATGTATGGCTTTTGCATTGATCCTCTGGCCTGAAATGGACTGGAACTGGATGGTTCAAAGTCTTATGAAGCGCTGGCTTAGCTTTGAACTTCAGAGACAACCTCACGTTTGCTACTGCCTTTGCTTTTAATTTAGCTTCTCTGAACACGTGGAGCTTATTGGATACATCTCCTTTCCCTGTACTTATTTGAACAATTTGACAGCCTTTGCAGATGGCTGCAATCTGTCTCACTAATGCTACGCCTCTTTCACTGCTTGGTACATCAGCCAGACCAACAGTCTCAGGGATGGAGGTGCCAGTTGTTTTGTTGGGTTACAGCCCAATGGAAGACTGTGACGTGTGAGTGGCAACAACTGGATTGCTCCTGAAGTTCCAATGGGATATTTCAAATCTAGTTTCAGATGCCCGCAGTGGAAAGGGACGCACAGGAAACCCAGAAGAAGAACAAGAGTCTGCAGGTGCAATCAATCAGAACGTGGCCCTTGCCATTGCAGGGAATCAGTTCAACCTTAGGAGCTCTGGAATGTCTCTGGTGTCCCTGGTATGTCCAG
The DNA here is from genome assembly GCA_035582835.1 of Phoebastria nigripes. Lineage (NCBI taxonomy): Eukaryota > Metazoa > Chordata > Aves > Procellariiformes > Diomedeidae > Phoebastria > Phoebastria nigripes. The sequence goes on along the minus strand of JAYKAV010000222.1, from coordinate 1,485,034 downwards.
TGTTCTGCCAGCCTCCTTTCTTGTATCTGTTTTCCTCTTTCTTTGTTTTCTCCTTTTATCTTTTCTTGCGACTAATAACTACAGTCATGAGAAACTGTGTTCTTGTTTCCTCCAGCCCCAAAGAATGCCTCATATTCCTCCTGTCATCCCCTCCTCTTCTCTTCTACTCATTTAATTACTCCTTTACCATAAGTAGTTCTACTTTTTCTCCCACACGCCTATTTCCATTTCCACACCCAAGCTAGACTCATTTCCAGATCAGCAAATGCCACTATGACTCCCCCACTGCCTCCCAGTCCCAGTCTCACCTGAATCCATGGATCAAGGACTCAAGATCCTTCTTTTTTCTCTCTCTATCTCTTTCTTCTTAGTTGTTTTTGTCTTCTATACAATTTGGCTGACAACTGCATGGCAAGAGGGGACCAAACAGTTATAGAATCTTTGTCTACATTATTCTAAAGAAATTAAAATACAAGCATATAGCAAACAATGCTCTTGTGCTTCTTTCTGTCTTTCACATACATACAACTGGTCCTGTCACTAATTACACACACATACGTTCAAAAAATACGATCAGTATAACCTGGAAGAGGTTAAACTTACTGAAGTCCAGTCCTGAGATTCGACTTCACTGACATTTAAATAACATTACTTCACCTGAATGACCTCCCTCTTCTTTTTCTTCTTTCAACTGACATTTACTGTATCTGCTCCTAGCCCTACAGACAGAGTGCCACATTAGGTCCTGATACTACTCGCAACCTTTTGATCTGTTTCCTCTGGATCATGAAAAATGCTGATCAGAATCTAATACAGAAATGGATTGCAGACCTTCCATCCATGCAGTTGAACAGGATTTTAGACCTCCTCTTCATTTGTGTCTCATGCTTTGAGTACAAGGTAAGTGAAACATGGCCTGATTTTGTTGTCCTGTTTTGCTTTTATTTTTTTTCCTTACCTTCCGGCTGTCTGGGGGAAATTTGTTATTGAAATTGTTAAATTAGCTCTTTTCTAATCTATGCTACAAATGGACAAATTAATTCAGATAAAATAACTGACACTAGCTGTCAAGCAAAATGCAGCCAAAACCTTTGAGGAAGTCCTATGAAGTTGGCTTAAATTGTTTTATTATTTTCCTTTTCATGGGGATTTGAAGGCTATTTTTGGTGGGCTCCTGTAAGTACTGGAGCTGTTCTCCTTGTACTCTACCCATTTCAAAGCAAGGTTGTGGTAGATGACCCTTTAGTTAAGAGCTGGTGTCATAGTTTAACCCCAGCCAGCAACCAAGCACCACCCAGCCGCTCACTCACTCCCCCACAGTGGGATGGGGGAGAGAATCAGAAGAGTAAAAGTGAGAAAACTTGTGGGTTGAGATGAAGACAGTTTAATGGGCAAAGCAAAAGCCACGCACGCAAGCAAAGCAAAACAAGGAATTCATTCTCTACTTCCCATCGGCAGGCAGGTGTTCAGCCATCTCCAGGAAAGCAGGGCTCCATCACGCGTAACAGTTACTTGAGAAGACAAACGCCATCACTCCAAACCTTCCCCCCTTCCTTCTTCTTCCCCCAGCTTTATATTGCTGAGCATGACATCATATGGTATGGAATACCCCATTGGCCAGTTGGGTTAGCTGTCCTGGCTATGCTCCCTCCCAGCTTCTTGTGCATCTGTAGAACATGGGAAGCTGAAAATTCCTTGACTAGTGTAAACAGTACTCAGCAACAACTAAAACATCAGTGTGTTATCAACATTCTTCTCATACTAAATCCAAAACACAGCACTATACCAGCTACTAGGAAGAAAATGAACTCTGTCCCAGCCGAAACCAGGACAGCTGGGACTGGACATCAGGACGCCCCTCTCTGACAGGGTCTGTCTGAAATGGATCAAATAAACTTCCCTCTGAACTTTAATTTCTCTCTCTGTTGCACTGATCTACATATTTGTGTTTATTAGCAGTACATATACTATCTCCTTCCTCATCTGCAACATTTAATTAGCCTTCATATGTTAGTCAATCATATTCATTGCTTTCTGCCCCCTCTGCAGGTCTCTCCTGTTGTGTCTGGTTCTGGAGATGTAATTTGGACTCATGTCCAAAAATTGAGGCATTGGTGTTGATTGCTTTGACTTTACTTTCAGGGCAAACAAAGCTCAGATAAAGTTAGCACCCAAGCACTCCAGAAGTCACGAGACGTTAAGGCCCGCTTAGAAGAGGCTTTACTGAGAGGTGAAGGAGCCAGAGGAGAAATGATGAAGCGCTGCAGAATACCAGCTGGTACTTCATACCCTTCTCCCCCCCAATGTCTTTTGAGAGGATCTCAAGAGGTTGTAGACATACATGAGTTTTTTGGGTTTTATGCACACCCCCCATTTTCATCCTTATATTTTTCACCCACAGTCCTTTCCCTTGCAGACCTTTCTTGGTTTTGCTGTGGATAAAAATATCATTAGCTTTCAACTATCCAAGGTGTAGCTAGCACTGAGCTCTTCTCAGGTGAAGAATATGAGGCCAGCTAAGAAGTTTTAAGACACTCTGAGAAATTGTGTTAGTGTCTAACCAAGAGCCAAGAAATGGTGTCAGAACTATCAGTAAGAACAAATTGTTCATAGCAAAAAAAGTTGTTTCATTTAATAAATGGAATAATTTGTGTTTTGGTCTTTGAAGACATCTGTAAGCAAGTTAATGTTCTAAAAATCCGAGATGAAAAAAATAATGTGGTCCTGTCCTTTTACTAGAGCCCTGAGGCTGTGAAGTTGAATGGTTTTAGTTCTGACAGACTGCTACAGACATGTATCTCCTTCTTTTGGTGAGCTATCAGACTTCAGGTGTCCCCTTTTGCTTTAATCTCACTGATATATGTTGCACTTTTAGGGAATGACAGATCAGCAGGGCTAAATGAAAACCTGCGCTGGAGAAAGGAGCAGACTCACTGGCGGCAGGCAAATGAGAGACAAGATAAGTAAGTCATTTAATAAATATATATTGCTTTTATTAGAGCCAAGCTGTTTGGTTTTTTTATGTTTTGTTCTTTCTCCTAGGATGTTTTATTACAAAATCAGCAATTTCAATCCTTTCCCTCTTCTGTCAAAGAGAAAGAAATAGAAAATGTTTATGTAGCAGAAGTATCCAACTGTTGCTATGACACAACAAAGAGATCACAAATACTTGAATGAGAAGTTTAAATAGTTATCTACGTATTTTTTCCTTCTGATTAGCAATGTGGTAAACACTAGTTATTGATACAAGTTTTATCAAATATGCCACAGAGGCTTGCTGTGACATTTATTTCGGTGTTGCTATGGCTCCTTGCTGTTTACAGTACTGTGGTATAAGTTTTGCACATTAAATTAGTTGAGCTGGGTTTGACATGCTATGTTAAAATTGAGAAGTGTTATTAGCAGGAGTAGGGGAAGATGATTCTGTAGTGAATATTCTTCTTGTTGCAGGTTTTAAGTTACGATGTCTCAGTACATTTCGCCTTATCAGCACTATACAGTAGTAGACAACTCAGTGTCTGAATTTGTGGAAAACTATATTCTTGGGAATGATTTGTGTTACTAACAGCATTTGCATATGGTAAATGCTAAGTTTCTATAAGCATGGAACTTGCTGCTTTTCCCTAAAGGAGATGTGTCATTTGTCCACAGGTACTTGCTTGAATTTTGACTATCTAAATGGGCCACTGTGTGTAAGATAGAGACTGTGGCCTCTCACCAGTCCACCTGCTGTGAGCTCCTGTGATATCCTTCAACATGTGTGAATTTGAACTGAGAACACTGGCTTGTGCTATGCGGCAGCTACGTTGTTGTAGCCTAGCACTCATCTGTGATTATCACATACATTTTTGAACACAAGATTGTTAATTTGGAATTTATCCAAACTTTAAAAAAAAAATCCTTCCACCTTCTGTGCTAGATTGGAGGAGTTGCAGATCCTGAGTGGATATTCTTATTTTGCCCTGAAAGTAGCTTGCTTTCTCCCAGCCAGTTTCAGTGAAATCAGAATAAAACAGTCCTCAAGCAGCAGCTCTACAATATCTCTTTACAGTAGTTCAGTTAAACCACTTAAAGTAAAACTTTTGGTTACATAAGTAAAACTCTGCCTGCTGCCTAGGCCTTTCTGTTTTATGCAAGGTTCATCACTGTGGTATGCGAGATCTTTGCTCTCATCCTTCGTGGATCCCTTTAGTGTATATGTCCCATAAGTAAGGTGTTTGCAGGTCATACGTGGCACAGCAGGTTTGCACAGGTCACCACTCAGCCTCACTCAGCCTGCTTCTCCTTGAGTCCAGCATGCTTTGGGGTTGTAGTTGCAGTTATAAGCTAAGTGTGGTGTCAGAGAAGACCCAGTCAGCATGGTTAATGTGCAAGGCTGAGTGGTTGCTGGAAATGGTTCAAACAGCTATGCTGTTTGCTTAATTTGTTCAGTTCTTACTCATATTTAGCAATCCCTGTCTTGATTATAGCACCAGCCTTTTGGCAGGCCCTTCTGTTCTTCATTGCTTTGAGTCATTGTAATTAATAGCCATTTAACTGCCCTGACTTCCTTTCCTAGCCCTTCCCAGAATTATCTGGTTGTGCCCAAAAGGATGGCTCTTTACTTTTCTGGTTTTCTTTTTGGGTAACACTCCACTGGGCAGGAAAGGTAAGTGAACGTAGCAGAAAAGCCACAGATTTTGAAGTCACTCAGAAGTGTGATTGTAAGGCTGTTGCTCCAGCCACAGAAATGCGCCTCAGGAACTTTGGCCCAAGTCAGAGCAGCTCTAATCTCAAGCTCTAGAGAGCAGCTTCTGGCCATGCAACAGCCCTTTTCTGAGCAGTTTAGGAAAAAGAATAAAGCCCCCTCTTTGTGTTTCTGGCATAGAAGGGATGTCTGAAAATACACTTTTGTTAGGAGCCACCTATGCTTAGAGCATTCAGCTGCAGAGGAGCTGTGTTCCAGACCTCGTCCTTAAGTCTCAGCTAAGCAGGTATCATGCATTGCCTTACCACCACCTTCTGTCTTTTATAAATGTTTCAGTCCTCTCATAAATGGCCTGGGGCACTGCTGTATTGACCCCGCAGCTGTTGGACCTGCTGTCTTATGTTGTCAACAGTCTCAAGAATCACCATTTTAAATTGCCTACATTAAACACTGGTGCTATGACATCAAAGCAATTTCCCCTTTGGCCAAGCCTGGTATTTTTACTTTTTCTCTGGAAGTGTTAGATCAGCTGCCTTTTATTCCATTTTGGGTTTTGGTGTCCTGCTACAGGCAATGCATTCAGAAATTACTGCATAGCTTATTGAACAATTGAACATGATATTGAGGGCAGAGTAGCCATTACACAGATTGCTATTAAGGAAGCAGAAGCATCTATTTGAACTATCCAGAGGCCTAGTTTTCAGGTGTCCCCTTTGGGACTTCTGTTCTACGATACCAGCTCTCCTCATTTGACTCCATAGTTCTTAAGAAACACCTCTGAACACTATTGTCATTGTTTGCTCTTATGGGATCATTCAGAATGGTATCCTTTGTATTTTGGCTTTGTTTAAACAACAGGCCATCTAACTCTTGGGGTACTTTCTCCGTGCTTTAATTAGAACTCCTTTTTGCAGGACAAAAGCTGAGCTAGATCAAGAAGCTCTGATCAGTGGAAACCTGGCAACTGAAGCTAACCTGATCATTCTCGATATGCAAGAGAACATCATCCAGGTGGGAAATGGCAGAGCTGGCTTGGTACCAATCCCTGCTCCCTCAGAAGCCAGTGGAAGCAAGATTCATTTCTCCTCTTGTTTCTTAGGCAGTGCAAAATGTTTTAATTAAAGATCTTCAGTAAACTTGTATAATCTTGAGGGGGGGGGGAAAGATGAAGAAGAATGAATCCAAAGATGAAATTGCTGCCTGCCTTATGCTGTTGCCACAAGCCCCTTCTACTGTAGGGCATTGCACTACTGTGAATGAAAGGGAAATCTACCACCTTGTTTTCAGCAGATGTTGTTGAAAGCCATTTCCACTGTCTTACTGTGATCTGGGAGTTTGAAGAGGATGAAGGAAGAAAAATCTTCATTTATGCTAGGAATGTATCTGAAGATATTAATAATTTGGAACTGGACTGCTGGGTGGCCTTTGGTCATACTTGCATGACCCTGTGAGACAAAAGGATTTAACCTTGACTCCCACAGAGTCCTCAGTGCAGGAAAATATCTTCCACCTGCATGGAGTCCTTCTGAAAAGAGATATGCCGTCCTAGAGCAATGTAATGTGCAGAACTTACTTAACTTCTAGGAGTCAGATGCAGTAAAATTTCACAGGTCCTTTGACAGCAGTGGAACCATGATAGTTAAACATGGTTAAACATGGTCTCCTGGTTTAGGAGAGACACTCCAAATTCATGGGTATGGGAATACTACTGTTGGAGTAACACACATATTCATAGATAGCAAGGAGAAAATGTCATTCTTGAAAACCTGTTAGTAGAAAATCATTTAGCTACTAGATGCTTGTAGTACTGGGCATGATTTTTGCATGACACCACGCATAGCACCTAGTCTCCCCACTGTTTGGGTTGTGGGTTTAATCAGAGCATACCAGTATGCCTATTTAGCCTATAGGCCCAGGAAATCAGAGCATGAGGAGGCAAGGGGAAGGACGGTGCTTGCCCACTACAGGATCACTTCCTGATCCAAGGTACGTGAAAGATTGGACAAAAGGTGGACAGAGCTTCAAGGGTCACTGCAGAAGCTGGCTGAGCTTAAAAATGCATTGGATGGTCTGCAGATATTGAGAAATATTTGGGACATTTTCCCCTTTGTCTTCCTGATCACTACAAAAGTGTTTTGAAATTCCTCTGAAGCAAATGTTAACAAATGAAAAAAATGCAATCTCTAAACTCCTGGATGTGTCTCATGGACAGGAGAGCAGAACTTCAGTTCCTATGTGCCAGTTCATTGCTGAATTACCTCATGCAGTTATTGTTGGTTTTTTCCTCCATTTGTAGGCAAGCTTTGCGGCAGAGTGCAGAGACAATCTTTTGGGAGGAGTTTTGAAGGTCCTGGTAAATTCTCTTGGCTGTGATCAGAGCACCACTTACCTGACTCATTGCTTTGCTACACTCAGAGCGCTCATTGCTAAGGTATGCTCTTGACATACTTCTGTTTTCATGCTTCCAATCAAGTTATTAGAACAGCATTTCTAGAGCAGAGCTGTGTGCATTCACTTACCACTTTTCCTTTGGCATTCGTTAAATATGTTTTGCATATGTAAATACAAATGCCTACCTATAGGGATGTTAAGGGACTTCTACAGCTGTTGTAAGGTTATTTCATTGACCACACAAGATGGAATAACTGAATCTGAATAATCTTGTGGTTTTAGCAGTCTACTCTTAAATATAGAAGATTTACAATAAAAAGGTAAAAAATTCCACCCATTATATTTCAAATACATTCCGATTGTGATTAGGAATCTGAATGCCAGGGATTGCACAGATTCCATAAAGTCAAATTTAAATTATTATATCATCAGGACTAGTTTCCAACCAGTTGGGCAGCAGAGAAATCAAAGCTAACTCATTAGAGATCAGGGGGATCATTCTGGGTTTCTACTTCTAAGATAGGTTCCAAAATTATAAGTAGATTCTAAGATGTTGACAGATTTCATCTTTGTTCTGCCTGAAAACTAAGCCAAATCCTAATCTCTCTTTCATTTCTGTATCACCAATAAAAAAAAAAAAAAAAAAATGTCTATGAGGACAGAATTTGACCCAACATTTTTATAGTATGGGTCATAATGGGTTAGGTGCTTCATGAGGACTCTCTAAAATCTGTTTAAGATTAATTCTCCTACAAAGAAAAGCAGTTCCACAAAGGAAAAATCCATGAAATGTTTTTTTTTCCCTAAAGTATTCTAAAATGCAAATAACAAACAGGATACTCCTGTCCAATTAATGCCTGTCTGCTGTTAAATGCAGATTGGCTGACAAAGCCTAATTACAGGGTAGATATCTGAGTAGTTATGAAACTCATAATTATGTTTTCATTGTACTTTATCTTTGAAAGCTAAGTTCCAATTACAATAATGAATTTTGTGAAGCAATCAGTATTCTCATTGAAATAGATCTTCTAGTTAAGCTGACTCAGTTCTGTATTTTATGAAGCAATCATTCCAATTATTTCTATTACACTGTAGGTATATAGATGTTATTTTACGAATAAAAATGATAGAACCCTGTGCCAGCAGGCTTGTAATATAAATTAGACATAAAACAGTGAGATAATGGAGTGAAGAAAGGTTGAGAACTGGGAAATGGGCCTGCAAATGAGAAATAATATCCTGTGTTCTGCTCACACACCTTTATCACTCCTGTGTATGTACATACGGTACTGGTGCATCTGTGCTGTCTATGGTGAGAGTTTCTTAGGACAGACATCCTGCCCCCTGGGTTTATTGTCTGCAAGGTGCATTGTGGAGCCACTGTAAAGGAGGGTCTGGCCTGAAAGCTGGGCAATGGAAGTTCTGTGGCACACTGTAGGAGGAAGAACACGCTGGAGGGCTGGGGAAGGGTAGGGCGCTGATGCAAAAAGCTAGTAATTACTCCTTATGCTTAAGGAAGTATTTGCATGTTTCATCAACAATTATGTATTCTGAAAATAGCAACTTTCCATGCTTCTAAGAATTTTGCAATATTTGATGTTTTCAAAAGCTCCTGGAGCCACAGGACTTGAGAAATTTTTTTATTCTCTCTCTTTCTGCCGCTCTTTTTCTAAACACAAAGACTATTTTCAAACCCTCTTTCTCTGTAGAAAAGCTTGAAAATGCAACCTATAGCATCACAGAAATCAGAAGTCCAAATAAAAAACAGTATAAAATGTAGTTTTTGCAAACTTTAGTCTTCGTCTGAATCCTGTGATTTTTGTGCACTAAGCTGATGATATTTTAATGGCCAGAAACAAGCGTAGTGGATGTTTTCTTCTCTATCTCCCTTAGTTTGGAGATTTCCTGTTTGAAGAGGAAGTCGAACAGTGTGCTGACCTGTGTCAAAGAGTTCTCCATCACTGCAGCAGCAGCATAGATATTACACGGACTCAAGCCTGTGCTACTCTTTATCTCCTCATGAGATACAGCTTCAGCTCTACCAGTGTAAGATTTTGAGAACAGCAGTATATTTTGTGCCACCGTTTTTCTGTGATCAATTGAAACTGAAACTGAAGTTATGATAGCAAATGGAACACATCTGCAGATAAATAGTCATATGTCATGCTGTTTCACACATTTGAGCCGGAAGAAGTGCTAGAAGTGTAGGCAGAAAGTAGTTTTAATCATTGTTCATTATTTTGTTTAGGAAAATGTGACTTTTTCTGCAAAATATGTAAGTGCATCTTCAAATGGAACAGCATTAGGCCTCTGATAGCAAGGACTATACAATGCATAAGCAATACTCTTCATTTTGTCACGTTTGCTTTTTTTTGACTCCTGTGTCAGAACTACTTAAACTTAAGACTAGTTCTATTCTAATGCAATTGCAACCTCAGTAGAACTACTGTATGCTTGTGTTAATGGGAATTCTTCGCTGGCCCCTTGGTCTCAGGACTAGTCTCTGATTCTTACCACACATACTGAAAAAAATACGTATGTTATGCATGTAGGTTCACAATGTCCTAGCACGAAAGGACATGCATTAGCATTTTGGATAGCATCTGATCTTGCACAGCGTTTTCTTCCCTAGTTGTTACTTTAAAAGCCTTGAATATGTAAAAAGTGTTGGCTTTGCAGGAGGAAAATGTGCCTCTGAGACACCATGATCAGCAAGGCGTAGCGCATCACCATGTGAAGCCCTCAGAGGCCTTTTGCCTTCCAAACTTGAATCCAGAATGTTTTCCCAGTCCTGCTTCCTCTTATTCTCCTCTGTGGGTGGCCTGATCTACACACCCACTGGCCTGTGCAGAAGGGGAAAGAGGTGCTTCTGACTTCCCCTTGTCTCAAGCAAGTGTATGTATTCCAAGGTGCATTCTTGCCCCAAAGTACAGACATGTCAGAATTAGGGAACTTTGGCTTAATCAGGTAAAACAGGACTGGCTTTGATGCACCAAAGGCCACTCCTGTGAGCAGTGTGTTTAACGCACTCAGTGTGGGAAGGAGAAAGTGGGTTTGGTTTATACGGTAGACAGAGATATGTGAACTGATATGCATGGTGCAGTGCAGCCATCATTCTCTCATGTTTTTGTTTTTTCTTCTGAAAGAATTTTGCAAGAGTGAAGATGCAGGTGACCATGTCACTAGCCTCTCTGGTTGGCAAATCACCTGAGTTTAATGAGGAATTCCTTCGACGATCCTTACGAACCATCCTAGCCTATGCAGAGGAAGATGCGGATATGCAGGCAACTCCATTTCCCATTCAGGTCAAATCTTTAATGACATCTGTGGCTTTTATCAGGAGCTTTCACATAGGAATGTGCTTGGAGCAAGTCCTAGATCTTGGTCTTCCAAAGCAATGAAAATAAGGATGCAGGGGTTATTGCATGAATTTATTTCTAACGCAACAATAAGCAGGGAAGAAGTGGAGGACATAATTCCATAGAATAAACTCCTAAGAAGTTCCACTGAAATCACATTACAGGAGAATCATCTCTTAGCTTTGTGTACAACTTTCTTCTAGACCCCAGCAGAAACTGGACCCTATAAAAGTTTCCCAAGATGGAATTTGATTCATTATGTTTTCAGACAAGTAGCATCATGGAAACTTCTCTCCCTTTTTCAATTCATAAGGCAGCAGCAGCAATAATGAAAAACATTTCAGACAACTGTCAGATGCTTTGCTAAAATTCTTACACTAACTCAGCTTGTGCTGAAGACTTACAAAAACATCTGCTTTGTTATCAGGTCACAGATCAACTAAAGCCGAACATTAGCAAATAAGTTTGATTTTTTTTTCATTCAGAAATAAACAGATCAAAGGATTCCAGCTCATTTTGATTAAAATGTGCGTATAAGATTTGCTATGTCATCAGTCTTTGCTGCATTGAATAGAGTTGGAAAAACATATCTTGTAGCAATTCAGCATCCTGACATTTCCTCGGGTAAGAGGGACTAAAAGAGAGTAACATCATCTGGTGCAGATGCTATTATTTTTCTAGAAGGGAAAAAATAAACACCTGAGAAATGCATGTTGATCTTTATATTACTGCAGGTAGAGGAGCTGCTGTGCAATCTGAACAGCATCCTGTCAGATACAGTGAAAATGAGGGAATTTCAGGAAGATCCGGAGATGCTCATGGATCTCATGTACAGGTGAATCCGTTTAGAATTGCTACTGAGGAAATTCTGCAGTGAGGTGAGCACAAGAACTGTGCGCTTTAGGGACAAGCTGTGGACAAACTCTTTAGCTGTTCTGTTTGTGTACGTTCCTGCTTTAGCACAGCTGATCTGTCACAGGGGGCCCAAGCTGCGGGACTGAGCATGTTGCAGTGGAGCCACTGGGAGGTGGGCATAGACTTGGGCAAGGATGGGAGTCAGGGACTGATGAACACTGAAGAGTCTTGAGTTCAGCCATTTTACTCTCCTCATAGCCCCTGTGTGTCCTGCCTACCCCTGCCTAACCATTTCTTTTGCCCTGTGCTTAGTGAATTATACAGAATAAAGACAGAGATGTCTCCTTCCATTCAGCCCAGGTGGAGAATTATAAAGGTTCTTTCTGTTATTTGAGAATAAGTGATCGTTCACACCTCCTTTCTGCCCTGTGTTGTTAGAATTGCCAAAGGATACCAGACATCACCCGACTTGAGGCTGACTTGGCTGCAGAACATGGCAGAGAAGCACACCAAGAGGAAGTGCTACACAGAAGCAGCCATGTGTCTGGTCCATGCTGCAGCACTGGTGGCAGAGTACCTCAGCATGCTTGAAGATCGAAACTATCTCCCAGTGGGCAGTGTCAGCTTTCAGGTAAGAAAAGGCTCCCAAGCTCTGACAGCATAAGGCTGGGATGGCCTGCTCTGGTGTGTGTATTCCTTCTTGTGTTAAGCGGAGTAGAAGTGCATGTATGGGGAGGAAAAGTTACAATGCCAGAGTATCCATCACCACTCTTGGTAGGTTGTTCCAATGATTTATGCTTACTGATGAAAACTGGTACTTTAGTATCTGGCTGTCTCTAGCTTCTATTTCCAGCAGTTGGATACCGTTATCTCTTGTTTGCTAAGTAGAACCCCTCTATTATCCCATGCCTTTTCCTAGGGCTGTTACTTATCAACTGTGACAGATGAATCTTTCAAATTTCTTTCTCATAATCTAGGTAATTGGAGCTACTCAGTTCTTTTAGGCATGTTCTCCAATCCTTTGACTGTCCTCCAGTTACTAACCAACACCCTTTTGATTGATGAATGACACAGTCACCGTAGTCTATACACAGTCACATCAAAGTCAAGTAAAAATGTCCCGTAAGTTCTTTAAGCCTGGGAGGTATCTCTCAGTTTATCTCTCCAAAGACTCCACTGGTTCTTTTGGCGTTGTTGAGCTCTTTACTCAGTAATACATTGATCTTTTCCAGAGAGTTTTCTTGGGTTTTGTTTTTCACCCTTCTTTTCTACATCACATAGATGAAAGCATAACTCTTTGTTGTTAGAGTTAGACATTTTGAAATGCAGATCTTTCCATGTAGTTTATCAGATGATGCAGTTTTGGTTACCCTTACCTGAACTAACTTCATGTACAAATTCAGTGATTTTAGTGCTTTTTTTCATACATTATTAAAAATAGAAATGGCTGAACCCTTAAAATATTCCCATGTGTTGATGATTCCTCCTTTATCATTATTCTCTAAGACCAGTGAAGACCATTGTTCATTTACAGAGTGTTTGCTGCAATGATTGTGAATCATTCCAACTAATTAGTGGAAGTGTTTTGCAGAATCAACTCAGATGTTGTATAGACATCTACTGTTTGGGCATTATTGCCTTTCTGAGATTGTAATCTCTTTAAAAGTATCAGGTTTCCATAGTCTGGTGTTGATTCGGATTAATTACAATACCTTTAATTTTTTCTTCAGTAAAATTTTGTATCAGTATTTCCACCACTTTGTCCTGGATGCAGACGGATAAACCTACCACTATCTGCTCATCTAGTTTACTTTTAAAAAAATGTGGTCCCCAAAGCATATTTCCTCCTCTGGAACTTCCCCAGTTTTCTAAAACATATGGCAACTCAGTATTCACTGCCTGAATACCCTTTTGCTTAGCTCTTTTAAAGTGTTGAGGAGCACATTTTAAGGTCCAGGTGATTTTGAAATGGCTAACACTAGTAGTTGGTACATTCATCATCCCTTGATATAACCACACCACCTGGGTTTTTTTTCCCCTTCAGAATAGTAAATGTGAACATGGTTGAACCACTTTGCATTGAGTTTAGTATGTTGGACGTTAATATTTGCAATTCCACCTTAGCAATCAGGTGATGGACTAGTGTTATTCTTAAATTTCTTTACTCTTAAGATAGCTGTATATACTCTTCTTACTGGCTAAACTTCTGGCCATGGATTTATACTTCAGCCATTTTGCATCCCTTATCAGTTTTGTATACTTCCTAACTTCTAACTTCCATTCATTACTTCTATTTTCTTTTTTTGTCCTTACTTGTTACATACTGTCATCATTTAGATATAGGTGAAATCTGCATTCCCTTCCCAATGTCATCCTGCTCCCAGGCTGCCTTGAAGTGCTTGTAAGCTCACATACTTGACCCTAATGCAGTTCYTCCTTCCATTGCTGCCAGGTTATGCAGATTTCCATGAACATGGGTATGTTTCCAGTTATTTTAGAGAACTGAAGTCTATTCTACAAGGCACTAGGCAAGCAAAAACTTAGAAGTTAAAAGCAACAAGTCAATCTCTCTCATCAAAATGCTTGTGTAAATACATGTTTGCCAAAGGAACAGTTGCTCCATAGGAGAGAGGTAATGAAATGCCTTAATGACCAGAAACCCAATTGCACAACTCTTTATCTGACATAATTTTGAATTTCAGTTTGCTCAATAAAAATAATTAACTGTAATAACACTTTGCATTTTTACAAAGCCTTTCAAGAGAAGAGCTCCCATTCTTTACCAACAGGTTTGTGTTTTGTAGCACCTGTGAAGATCATGTTCAGATGACCTTGTTAAAAGAGAGAAACACTACTCAGACTGTCTCGGCTTTACCTGGAGTTCGAGATCTCCTGCACTGACTCTTTCTGTGTCCATTTCTTCATCTAGCTCAGATATGAAATTAACTAATATTGGTGATATACATTTAGTTGTGGAATTGAGGTTGATAATTATGTGTATAAAAAAAGATTATTCTGGATGAGCAGAAGTGTTATCTCCTTTTCACAGATGTGTAAAATGAGGCAGCAAAGGATTAAATCAGTTGACCTAGGTCTTCTGCAGTGACTCTGTTAGCATCCAGAAAACTGACTGTCAGCAGAGTAACACTTTTCCTTATACCGTGCCAGACAAAACTGTGTATGCTTCCCTCGGCACAATCAAAACTATCACTCAAAATCAGAACGGGATCACTTTCAGTGAAATTCCCTTCGAGCTTAATTGATATTTACACTAAATCCCCTTTGCAAGTGATAAGGCGGACTTAGAGAGAGTATGAATTGCATATGGACTGACTTTAAGGCCATTTTGTATTACCACAGACAAGAACTTAGTGCGTGTGTCTACCTGCTGAAGTACAGAGCTAATTAGCCTGGGCTCAGCAGTAGCCTAATTCAACTGTGCTGTTTTGCAGATCTAGGTTGCAGGCTACCCTAGCCATATCTAACATGGTGATAAAGGCTGGGGATCACAGTAAAGCCCCTTGAGTTTACACAAGTGTTTCTTTTCCTTAAAGAAAACTAGGCTTGTGAGGTCCAAAATAATTGCCAGTGATATACATAGTAACTTGTGTATTGCCTTATATAAGGGATGTATAAAATTCTTCAATATGAAAGGTAGATCAAGGCAGAAGGTGGGTGAGGCATGTCCACTTTGCCAAAGATCATGCAAGCACCAGGAATACATCATGAAAGCTCTCTCGTACTAGAGTGCATGGACTGTAAAACATGGAAATACGTGCCTGACATTAGTTATTACAGGTTTAAAGGCAAAGAAGAGATAACTGGTGTCTGTGACTTTCTTGGTTACTTTCATAAGTAAATCACTCCTCTGGACTCTTTTCTTTTGCTACAAAAAAACCCAAAAGCCACCAAAGGCCACATGCCGTTCTGTGAAAACAGTCCTTAATGGTTACTGTTACAGAAAGGGAAAAACAGAAATTGAGCAGCAGCATGGGTTGTATGAGTTGCCCTAGGTATGTGCCAGGGAGGCCAGCTGACGTCACTATCTTCAATGAGACTGGCAGGTAAAAAGTGGCATGGGTGTGCTAAAACGTGCTGGAGTTTTCCCTCTGGCTGAAATTCAGACATATTCTTAACTCCTGTGAATGCTGTCCTGAGCTTTGTGCTCACCCTTCCAGTGGAGCTGACATGATGTGCAGACTAGGCACTGTGATGGCAGCATGGTTGGAGCAAATTTCACCCATGGAGAAATAAATACATCCACAAAACCCCGGGGGAAAAGTCCCATGTTCTTAGTCATATGTGGTGCCAATTTTTTATCTGAAATCTGATCAATAGTAACAGCCCTCAGTGACTCTGCCATTTTATAAAAATGTCTTTAAGGACTTGGCTAGCTAGCCAGCTGGCATCTGTCCTGCACTCAGATTGTCATTGCCAGTTTCTGCTGAAGTGAGACACTATGACACTAATTTAACTCCTTTTAATTACTAGCAAACCTGCTGCTGTTGAAAGTTACATATGCTAGTTCCATACTGTATGTACACATACTTTAATGTTCATTTACAAGTATTCCTATCTATTATAAAATTTTTAATGTTGACTCTAACCAGTGTCATTTATTCAAAGGGATCCTGAAGAACTGTAGACATGTTATTTCATGGTCTGGAATCTCAAAGAGTGACTGACACTGTGTACTTTATTTGGTTTTATTTAAACACACAATAAGATCAGTAACTTTAACAAGAAACCGAGTAAATTCTGCAGGATCAAGGTGTAATATAGTAGAGGTTGAAACAAGAAGCAGCATTCAATTATTGCAGTTTTTAGAGCAATATTGTCTATGATGTCCTACTTCTCCTCTGCTTGCAAAAGTCAAATCAACAACCTGAAAGTTCAACTTCTTCAAGCAGATGGCAGGAGGTCTGGGGTGCAGCTTGGAACTTCCCACTCCCAGGTGCCAGCAGCGGGAAGGGCACATTGGTTGTGACCCCTGCGGCGGGAGATAGAGCTCATTGGAGCTTCATGGAAATCCAGCCACCAGAGGGAGGCCAGTTTGCGATCTACAGGAGTCTGCCTTTTAAACCTGAGGCGAGAAAGAAAGTTTAGGATTCTTGTAGCGAAACTCCTTATCTGCCATCTGTGGAGATTTATGATGTTACATTCACTTCTAGATGGAATTTAACTGTGTATCCCCTGGCTGCACTTGTATAATCTCATTCTTCTTCCCGTCATGTAAATATGTTGAAACTGTTTCTGCCTCGACCTTTAACTGTTTCTGCCTCGATCCTTATGATAGACTATTGATCTACATTTCTGATTTCTCTGCTCTGATGAATTTTAGAACATTTCGTCCAATGTACTGGAGGAATCTGCTGTTTCAGATGATGTTTTGTCTCCAGATGAAGATGGTATATGTTCTGGGAGGTATTTCTCAGAAAGTGGCCTGGTAGGGCTACTGGAACAAGCAGCAGAGCTCTTCAGCACGGTGAGTGAGGGCCAGAATCACCAGGAGATGGAGTCGGGCTATCTGGGCCAGATCCATAGCTTATTTTCCTGCACGTGAGGAAACAAAGTCTTACTGCTAAACCATGTTCCACAGATCTGCCCTGCTGCAAACAACAAGAGGCAGAGACCTATCTTATGGCTGACCCAGCCCTGCCTCAGCCTTGGCTAAGTTAGGCTTTCCAAGTAGCCTAGCTCAGCCATATATCCACCTCTACAGTGCAGACTACAGGCAGCATCAGCAGAAAGTGATTGTCCCAGGCATGAACCAAGCCTTTTGGCTGGTATTTTCATGGGATAGTACATTTAAGAAAAAGATCTTGCTTAAACTATAGATTTTAGAAAGCATGTGAGAGTTACTCCTATGCTTTTACACAGCATACAACCACCAGCCTCATAATCTACATTTAAAGAGTCATGATGTTAATACTCAAGTAGCTCATCATATTGTTGTAGTGCTGAAGAGGATATATGATTTAGCATCTCTGAAGATATCATTTGGGTTTCTTTTGTCCAGATGCAGCTTTGGTTGCCCTGAACCATACATGCTAAACAAATCCTTTTCCTTCTACTCACCTGCTTTTCTAACTGTTCTAGCCCCTAAGTAGAAACCATGTGCTTTACACAGGAATTTGAGCTTGAGAGCCCAACAGATCAGAGATCCAAATTAGATCCAGTTTGTTGTTTGCCGCTCAGAACTACCCATTTACTGTTACCAGTTTTTAGAAAGCTAAAACAAGCAACATAGCAGATTAAAAGATGAGTCCAATAAATCCCCTTTTCAGCTAGGCCATTAATGGAGATCTAGTTTCTTTTCAGAGTGCATGAGGACTCATTTCTTTTCTTCTATTTTTTTCCCTCCCTTTTTTTTTTTTCTCCCAAGGGGGGACTGTATGAAACTGTGAACGAGGTGTACAAAATTGTCATCCCCATACTGGAAGCACATCGAGACTTCAGGAAGCTTACCTTGACACACAGCAAGCTACAGAAGGCCTTTGACAGCATTATTAATAAGGTACTTGTGAGGCAAGGCACTGCTAGCAAGACACATTGCTGGGTTGCACTGTTTGTTTAAGACCGGTGATAATAAAACTGATCATGTGAAATAGATCCATTTCTTTTTTCTAACAAAAACTTCCATCTGCTTTGGCCTACCTACAAAGGGTAGTCTACAGTGAAAAGAGGCTCTATCCTCTCTATAGGAAAAAGCAGAGATGAATATAAAACTGGTTTAGAGTTACAGAAAAATAGCTGAACACGTCAAACTTAGAATAAGAACATGTATGATTCTACCTGGCCACATCTATTTAAGAAAAATAACTTTATTGTCAATTAACTAGTGTTTTCAGTTATAAAACAGAAGAAATACAAAACCCTGGCTAAATTCTCAGCACTCATGCTGCCCCTTTCCTTCTCTTTCTCCAGAAGAATCTTATTGCTGAGGCTAGCCAGTTTCAAATTCTTACCAATTTTCATTGCAAAATTTTAATTTGTTAATCCAATGGAATTAAAAAATAAGTTATTTTGTTTTGCAAAAGTCACTTCATGATTAGCCTAAATTTTAAGTTAGATTTCAGTCAAATGTCCCTTTAATTTGTGTGCTTTCCTTCATGAATATGTGCTTCTAGTCCATCAGCACTGATGATGCATAGAACTGGCTCTGAAATAGGGAAAATGTAGGATTAGTGGGTTTTCTTATACATTAGTTGGGGAAAAAAGGCATCCAAATACTGCAATGATGACATAATAAAATAAGAAATTGTAAATTTCCTCTTTCTTTTTATCAATTAGGGTCAAAAGCGAATGTTTGGAACATACTTCCGTGTTGGTTTCTATGGATCCAAATTCGGGGACTTGGATGAACAGGAATTTGTTTATAAGGAGCCTGCAATTACCAAACTTCCTGAGATTTCTCACAGATTAGAGGTAAAGAAAAAAACATTGTGTTAATATGATCTCCAATGTTATGTTATACTTTCTAATGAACCCACAGAGTTCTAATAGTATTATTGCTGTATAAAAATCAGTAACAAACTGATTTGTACCATAGATTATTTCCTTTGTGTATATCTTTTCCATTGTAGCCCTTTTTACAGCATAATGATGAAAGTGATCCATTCTCTTGAGGCCATGACTCTTATGGGCAGGCCTGTAATATATTGAATGATTTGATTTGAGCATGCCAGATATTTGCTTTGGTATCTTTTCAGCTTTTGCATGGAACTGCAATGTTCCCTTCCAATCGCTTTACCTTGAGTTCTGCTTTTTTGTGAGTAACTCACACTGATCTTTGTCAGAAGATGCCTTACCCTGGCCAGCTGTGGTTCATGAAACAGTATACTTTCAGAGCCCAGAAATTGTCATGGTTACTCCTTTCTCCTAGAGGCATACAGATCATTAGCATTGTATTAAGGAGTAAAAACACTCCGGGATAATTCTGTTTCCTTTCCAGGGATTTTATGGCCAGTGTTTTGGGGAGGATGCTGTGGAAGTGATTAAGGACTCTGCTCCTGTAGACAGAAGAAAGCTGGATCCCAATAAGGTAGGGGAAGTACTACTGAGAGTGTTGAGTGTTTTTTCACAGAGGAGAAAGGAAGAGAGGGGGATCCCCTTGAAACTTTTATGCTCAAACATTAAGGCACCGAAAAAAAAAAMCAACTTGGCTGTATCTCTGTGCCCAGGGATATCCTTAAAGCCTTTGTGAAAGGCTTAGTTTGGTAGCTTGTCACCAAGTGTGGAAATTAGAAGTTCTGATCTCTGGTCTCTGCTCTGGCTCTGATCCCCAGGGTTAAGCTGTGCCCTCCCCAGAGGCAAGTTTTGTCATCTCTGAAGAAGAGAAGGAGCCCTGAAGGATTTGCAGCTCTGTGCTCTTCCAGATCATGCTTAGCCAATGTGAACTATGGGATATTTCACATATGCTGTTCCTTTTACACTTCTTGGGTTGTAAAGTACTGTAACGGTTCTTCCTTTTTTTCTCAGGCATACATACAAATTACTTTTGTGGAGCCGTATTTTGATGAGTATGAGATGAAAGACAGGGTAACCTATTTTGAGAAGAACTTCAACCTCTGTCGGTTCATGTACACTACGCCTTTCACCATGGATGGGCGCCCCAGAGGAGAGCTTAGCGAGCAATACAAGAGGAACACCATCCTAACCACAATGCATGCTTTCCCCTACATCAAAACTAGAATCAATGTGATCCAAAAAGAAGAGGTAATTGGGTTTTGAGGACAGATCTAATTTCTCAGGGGCTGATGGAGTCTCTGGGTGGGAAGATTTTCAAATTCTATGTTTGGCAGAAAAAAAGAAGGCTGAATTTCTCAGACATGTTACTCTCATAAATAGGAATGGCATAGAATGGGTAGACAAATGCAGGATGGGTATTTACTATGGAGAAAAGAGGATACCGAGCATATATTCTTCTTTTGACCTTCCAGTTGTAATGCTGTGTAGGAGGATGTGTGGAGCTTTACTTATGGCTGTACTTCTAGCTGATAAAATACAGTCAAAGAACTAAATTGGGCTCAGAGCTGGTTTAGAGACAGGGAAGCTTTATAAAGGTAGAAAGTGCAAAACCATTTCAGACATGAAGTCAGGAATTTAGAATAATAATGAATTTATGCAAACAGGGAGTCAGATCCACATCCTATTCTTGCAAATGATAAAGATGTCAAAGAGCTTTGGGTCAGATGCAGCATCTACCAAGGTGACATTTAGATTGACCAGTGTTCCTGGGTTTCACAACTACTGTTTTTGGCACAGGAGAATGATAGTGGTATTGCCAGATTTAGAACGGGTCAACTGCATGCATGATTCAGGTAATGAATTCTTTTCTTCCATTTCCATTAGTTTATTTTAACCCCAATTGAAGTTGCTATTGAAGATATGCAGAAAAAAACACAGGAACTAACTGCAGCCACCAACCAAGAACCACCAGATGCCAAAATGCTCCAGATGGTTTTGCAAGGCTCAGTTGGAACCACTGTAAATCAGGTAAGGGATCCAAATAAGCCATATGAAGAGTTTCTGCATACTTTTCTCATCGTGCTTTCTTTTTCGCTCTCATCTCTTGCACTGGAAGTAGTACATCTAGTCAGACACATTTTGTCACAATGTGCATTTAAACTTCATCCCTTGATATTTAGTCATTGTATAGTGTTCATTAGGTATGCTTTTGGTGAAAGTGCTCATGGAAGTGCTGTCTTGGTTGTAGGTGCAGAAACTCACAGAAGCCTTGTGAACGCATGCAAGGATTTTCCATTTCTAGCACATTAGCCATCTCAGCCATTTTGTTCGCTCCAGGTGTATGCTTGGGGAATGGGAATAATAATAGCAATTCTGCTGTGGGACCACCACAAACTCACAGTTTCACAGAAAATACATGAAGTCAAGACCTGAGTGCCCCAAAAGAAAGCTGAGATGCAATAATTATAAATATGCCTTCTAACAAAAAAGGCATTTAAAAAAAAAATTTAAAATGAAAGAATGAAGACATAACTGAGAGAAAACTTAGCATTATCCACAATTTCACAGAGCTTGGTTTCTTTGCTGAAAGCCTAAATACTCTCAGTTTCTCCAGATTCTTCATCAACCAAAGCCTGTAGTCTGAAGTAACACGTTGCTGTAAGCTTTGGAAAGAGTGGTCCTTTTCTGCGCTGGGGTTATTTAACTCCCTTGGGGTCTTGTAATGCCACACATAGGAGCTGTGTTTCTCTCATGTAACCAGGTTTGGCAGTAGAGCTATCCCAGCTCTTCTCTGCTGAGTAGAACTTGTCTGTTCCCTTTTTTGTGGGGCTGCAGGAAAATAAAAACAGGAGTGCATAAAATATGATGGGCAAAACCTCTGACTTGCCAAAGGAAAAATCGGGGGCAAAAAGGAGCAAAAAACCATCCTGTTATGGTGACTATGCATAGTTTTCTTTTCTTTCATAATTCCGCTCATGAAATAACAAACAGCTTAACCAAACGCGTGGTCTGTTTTCAGTCTAAGCAGGTGTTTTTGACATCTTCCTTTGTTATTCCTACAAGGGACCGCTAGAGGTAGCGCAAGTGTTCCTGGCTGAAATTCCAGCAGACCCCAAACTTTATCGACATCACAACAAGCTGAGGTTGTGCTTCAAAGAGTTTATAATGAGGTCAGTAAAACAAAACTGAAATGCTGAATTGCATCAATATAGCCAATAATCGCAATAATTCAACAATAATATGACTGTATAATTAATTATACAAGTTAGTATGATAAATCCTGGCATCTCATGCTTTAGACACTTGGTCCAGACTTTTTATCTCTGCTTCATGGTCAATGCTTTGGTAGACTTTGCATCCCAAATGGGAGCAAATTTTAACATTCAAACTAATTATGTAGAAATTAAGATCTTCCATTTGTTTTATCTTTTGACATTTTACAGAAATCAAACATTTCAGACTATTGCCTTGATTTTATTTTTAATAAAATGACATTGTTATGTAGGAAGCTGTTCATAAGAAAACATTTGACTCTATCTGTCAAGCAGACACACTGGTAGTGGTAGACATGTATGGCCTTTGCTTTAGATATGCTTGTAAATCTTAACAAGCATACTCGCATAGCAAGATATTAATCTCCTTATTCCAAACAAAGCATAACTGCTGAAGGATAAGTTTGAGTTAAATAAAAATGAGCCTTATGCAGAAGATACAGCCTCTACTCTCTGCTATTGTCACTGCATCTGTTTACAGTAAGTAGGCAAGTAGCTGGGTATTCTGCAGTCATTWTTTTTTTTTTATTAGCTCCCTCATGCATTTCTAATGTCTTAAAAATTTCACCTCAATTTGTGTACTTGGAAAAGACAGAGGTTTCTTATTAGTTCATTATCATTTTGGACTTGACAAGTTATCAGAGGAATGCCTAGCCCAGAGGAGCTGGATCCTTGGCCATTCAGATTACCTAACATAAAGTTAATGAGTTTAACAGAAGTAGATGATACATGTCATGCCTTTTTTTCTTTCCTTTTGCCTAGGTGTGGTGAAGCAGTGGAGAAAAACAAGCGCCTTATTACTGCTGACCAGCGGGAATATCAGCTAGAGCTCAGAAAGAACTACGGGAAGCTGAAGGAGAACCTTAGGCCCATGATTGAGAGGAAGATCCCAGAGCTGTACAAACCTGTAGTGAAAGTCCATAGCACAAGGTACAGTTAGGACAGGGTCATCTGTTGTAGCTATACAAACAGATGCCATTTTTGAAAGGAAGAAAGGCAGTTTTACTGGCAGCTAAAAACTGGCCATAATATACACTGCCAACTTCATACTTGATTAAAGAAGTCTGCTGACTTCCACTGGAGCTGAATGTAGTATTAACTGTGTTTCTCAAGCTGCTCATTCCTGGGGTAGGGGATTTATGTCATTTTAATGCATCGTTAGAGAAGGCTTACTCTTCGCCCTAATGAAAGATACTGGAAACATCTTGCTATTTCTTCAACATTTGAAGCCAGGAAGGAGGTAGAACAGGTATGTGTTTGTTTTGAACACATGGCACCATGTGGTGTTAGCCAGCATGAAGTAAGAGTGATCCTTTCACTCCCAGATACATAATCCAGTTTAGTCCCATGACTGAGACAGAAGAGTCTTAACTTATGTTCTTTACTTATGAATATACGCTTCATCACAAAGCCACTGTGTCCAGTGTGGGGTGGGAGTGGAAGAAGGAATATGCCTCTGACCTGCCAACACATAACAAGTTTCAGCTGATGATTTGTCAGCTGCTCCTTTTCACAAGGCAGGTATTTCTTGGATTCTTTTTCTTTTGCCAGCTTTATTTATGGATCTGTTTCATTGCAGGGAATCTTTTCGTAACCACAGTTTTAGGAAATATGATGCCCAGACTTCTTCACAAAGCACCTAAGGACTAGCTGCTTTGGCCAAGGAAGAGCTTCATGCTGCAAGCCAGAAGCGATGGGGTATTCAAATCTATGAAATCAGAAATCTCTCACAAGACAGCATGTGCACTTTCTGGACAGCATGCAGAAAAGCATTTACACGAGATCACTGAATGAAAACTGTGGGATGACTCCTAATCAACCACATCTCATGAGGGCTTGGGAAGGAAGGGAGTGCTTTTTAGATACTTTTGCATATATTGTAAAATAATCACATAATGAGGAGGGGTGGTCCATTAGAGTGGTCAGTGGCATGAGGTCAGTCACCACTAGCTAACAGACACAGAACTCTGTGTGGTTTGGTGGAGGTGTTACGTGAATCCAAATAACATGTCTAAGGGACACTGACAAATTATGTCTATTTATGGTCCTTTTCCAAGACAGCATTTATCCATGTGCTTTTGGCAATGGAGCACATTCTGCAAGTTAATCACATGCTTAAATGCTGTCTTAATGAGGAGGGACATGGTCCCCTGCTCAGTGTTTGCTGAGCTGGAGCTGTAGGAAAGGGTAATTTCAATCAGTTTCTGTCACCAGTTTCTATCACAGTCCTTAACTGCAGGGAGAGTTCTGCACAAGTTTTCTCAACCAAAGCTTGGAAAGCAAGAAGTAGCAACAAATAATTCTTATAGATCTTCTAAATTTTTTCTAAGTATAGGGACTACTACTTGACGTGCAGCTGTATTTCTTAATAATCAGTGTCATGTTTAGCAGAGCTAACAAGTAATAGTTTAAAAAGAAGATGCCAAGCTATGAGTGATTCTTTTACTATACAATACTCTTAAGTAGATAACCTTATCCAAAATTAACTACAGAAGCGCACAGTGAGGATTCCCTACAAAGCACTTCACTCAGGCTTTATTGCAGCTTAAGAGAAATTAGCACATAATTTATAATACTAATGCTTAGTATTTTCTGAACCCTGAGCAAACATTTTACTAAATAATCTTTACAGCACTTCTCTGAAGTAAGGAAATATTATTACAATTTTGCAGATGAGGATGTTGGGAGAGAGAGAGAGATTAGGACTTTGGAACTCATTTAGTGAATTTGTATTGTGACCATGCTTACCATGTAATGTTTGTATTTTGAAACAAAGATCCATGAAAGTGTCCCTCGATATTACTTCCTTCCCTCCACCTTTTCAGGGTTTTGGAAGTTATAGTTTAATGCTGATTCATGTAACCAATCCCATTTGCCCAAACACAGAATTTAACGTTAAAATTCAATGAAGCGGTGGAATTAAGTTTTTCCTTTGGACTTCATTTTAGAAAATTACAGTGAACTTTCTCAGAGCTGATGCCATGTGTTTCTAAATGCAAAGCCTCTTTGCTCCGAGGGCATAAGGGAGACTGAGGCTGCTGTTTTTAGCGGAAACATTTTGACTTTTTATGGTCATCTGCAGCCTTGCCATTTGATAATAGGAATTTTCTCAGCACTTTGTTGACATCTGAGCGAGTCAGATTTTGAATGTGCTATGTAGAAGATTCACAGGGGTGATCAAACAAGATGAGATGTGGAAATAGGTGAAATAAACCCTGTACTTACATACCACTTGGAGTGTAAGAAAGCATTTCCCTCCTCATTCATAGTATTGTTAAATGCAATAATCAGGAATAAGTACTCTGTGATTTTGAAGCGAATGCATCCAAAATACATAAGCAAATGTTATAAAAGCTCAAAGCAAAAGGTGCCTCCATGGAGTGGCTTCTCTGTATTCAAGCTGCTTTGAAACAGTTGTAAGTTGAAAAGATGATTAATTTCCCAAAGCTTTGAAGCTATGAGATCTCTGCCTATCAGAACCTAGCCCCTTATCTATTGTTTTTAACAGCCTGTTTGGGAGGAAGGTCAGAATACTGTCATCTGTCAACCCCATAATCCAACCTCATTGTTTACAAGATGTTTATCCTTTACAGCCTAAATAACAGAAACCTCAGGTAAACAAAAAACCCTGACAGGTGTACAATATACTAGGTAAAAGTAATGAAGTGTTTCGTGTTGTGTGGTCCTTGAACTGAAACAATACTCAGGATAATATGAATACTGAAGGACTCTTCACTCACATTTTACAAGCTGAGCACCCCTCAACCAGTTGGCCAGTCTTGCCCTCAGTTTGTAGCTCATGTTGTCCCTTCTACAAATGAAACATGGTTTGTACATTTCTTTCAAGAGATGAACTATGTGAAATGTAAATTTTCTACCTTATGATACTCATTTTGCAATAAAGTGACTGTTTCACAGGATGTTCAGAAGTGCCTTTGTGTTGCACCTTACACCTCAATAGAATCCAGCTGGAAAGAAAATTTCAGTAGGAACAACCTTTCCTTGTAGAAGCATCATTCAGCAGAAAATACAAAGATTTGGGCAGGGGAGGCGTTGGTCTGTCTTTAGGATAAATTGTCTGTTGCAGGGGTAACAGGCAACAACTTGCTTCCTAACTTCTTTTTTCATTCAGTGTCCATGAAAAATGGCAGTGGGAAGCTCAGTGACAGAAGTGCCCGCCTTTCCTCCTCCAGTGTGTAGGTGTAGAGCAGAAACATGCCTGATTCTTGAATGGCAAACCATGTGGGTGATTCAAAACTAGGGAGAGTTGCATGTGTCCACACTAGTTAAGTCCAGGGCTAAACTACTGAGGCTGTCACAGAGGAACCAGCAAGTGAGGCACAGAACTATGCCCATCCTGGTCCAGAGATTCCCATGGGTGTCTCGGCTGTGAGTTCACCATAACTCACTTACTCCTTGCATTCACCATCAGCGAGCACTGGCTTTAAGGAGCGTGGTGCTGGTTTTGGGGCTGGAATCCTTTAGCTCAGCGCGAGTGTCTCTCTGTTCACCACCCCAGCCGTGCCCAGTCCTGCTGCACTGTGCAGCAGCAGGCTGTGACCAGCAGCGTCGAGCCTGTACACAGCCCCATCACCCAGCAGAGCACAGCTGATCCAGATCAGGTGTGAGCACATGCTCTCACGTCTGCCAGCGTGCAGACAACACATATATTGTCTGTTGTGGCTCACAGCCATATTGTGGCTGTGAGAAGACCAACAATAATGCCCAGAAGTAGAAATTAACCTGCCAGCACGTTTTGAACACATCTGAACAGTCAAGGTGGGTGCTTTTGGTCAGCACTACTAATCCTACATGGGCAGCCCTAATGCTAGATTTCCTGGTTTGCAGAACAGCAGCCGTAAAGAGAGCACACCTTTCGTACTGCATGAAAAAAACCACACGTTCAAGGCTTCAGCAGGTGATGGACTGAACGGGCACGACTATGAGTAGCTGTAGCCACACTTGTGCCGGGTAAAGAGAAATGCAGTGTTGTCACTTACAACTGGCAGGTCTGGGTTACACGACCTCTCTCTGGAAGTTGAATGCTTCCTTGTTAGGTTTCCCACCAATGTGAAGACTTGGAAAAATTAAAGCAAACATTTTAATTCCTTTTTTTGTTTTTCCTTTTTCTCTGTTTGAAATATCATCATCTCAAATATTTCCAGAAAGGGGAATTAGAGCTCAGCAGACAGCCTGACATACAGCCAGCTAGGACTGGCTTTAAGGTCTTATAATCCATTAAAGCAATGCTTGATATGAAAATGAAGCACATGATAACAGTGTTTTACTGTGTTTTACTGCACTACTGCTACTACTGCTGCTGCCTTCTGCTAGACAGGAACACGCACAGGGAGTGTTCATAGGGTGTTGCCATTAGTGCTGAATTCGGGAGTGGGGTAATTTGGGGAGTAGGTCAGATGACTGTGTTTTAACCATCTTTTAAACTGGTTAAGCGGAGTGATTAAAAAATAATCAACAGGTCTTGGTAAGTCACCTCAGGTTGGGTAAGGCTCCAGTCTAATCAGTGCACTGAAAGGAGGAGGGGCCCTTGTGGAAAAAGTCCTTTTTGATTACATGAATAAAGGCAATGCACACTCGCAGTAGAGCTCAATTAG